>VKON01000103.1:2491580-2686243 GCA_009741485.1 Malurus cyaneus samueli
ATGGAAATGTTAGAAATAGGCATTTGATCCTACCAAAGCAATTTTCATGATTAGTTTATTCTGCTGGGCCCTCCTCAGAATAAACTGAAGATGCATCAAATTTTGATTCAAGCATCAAATTTTGATTCAAACCAGCGCAACATCACGTGTTTTCTGTGAAGAATTGTGATAGACTGGAAATCAGAATGAGGTTGATAGTGAGCAGCTTGCAAACTGAGGGGCAAACCAACTCACCTGTACGTTTACAAACCTGTTCTTATAACATCAGGAATCCTTTATGATGGTCATATTATGCATTCTACTTGAGTATTAAACCTCTTTTTCTGCTATTGTTTTTTTCATTCTTATTTATTTTAAGTGAGCATATTCATTTAACTGAAAATGCCAAGTGAGTAATGTGCAACTAGATGGGGAAACGCAAAAAACTGATCATTCTGTCAGAAGAATGATATATTCTTTGTGCATAAATCCTAACGTTTGAGTGCAGCTGAGGAATAAACATGACTTATTGCTGATAATGATGAGTGTCTCAGAGACCCAGAGATTGTCAGAAAATCAGCTGTCATCTCGGTATTAATGAGAAGCAAAATAGATAAGGATGCATTTATTAATAGGCTGTGCACAGAGCCTGAGACTAAGTGGTTTGGAAAAGTACTACATTGTTTATAGTAATAAAGGTGGAGAAAAACTGGAGGAAACATCCCTGGGGCTTAATCAATGATCAGCATATGAACAAAAGTCAGAGATTGTTTAAAATTGTTCCAAATGAGGAATAACTGACGTCAAGAGCTTGCTTGACTTTTTACCTGCTTCACACTCTGGTTGCCTGCAGTGCCAAAAGTACGAACAGAACAAGCAGTCTTTCACAAACTGGGTTAGGCTTGGGGGGGGGGGATTTTTAATTTGCATTTCACTTAATTTATTTACAGGAAAGCCTTGGATATGGAGGGCAGGGCTGTCATCCACCGGTAAATCCGTATTTTGTCAGCATCCACAGATAATGAAGGCAGGAACAAGCGCCAGTGTATTGTTCACACACTGCAAGCCACAAATGACATTTTGGTCACATTTTTTTTTTTTGTGTTAGCAGCGGCGTGACGCAGGTACAGGGCCAAACTCACAGTGACCCCCACGGCCGAAAATGTTCCACAGAATCCATTCTGCCATTCAGTTTTTCAAAAAAAGGAGTTGTTGAGGGCATGGGGAGAAAAGGGATTCTCAGAATACAGAAGCAAAGCTGCATCATCCTCTCACACAGTGAAGCTGCTGTGACCCAAGTTGCTTCCACAGACACATTAATTTCTCAACTCTTGGTCAGGAAACAGTTCCAATAATGAAATTTTCCTGGCTACTTCTAATCAGGTGAGTAAGCTTCCCTGACGTTCAAAAGTGTCTCCTTACCGGGGTTCAGAGATCCTACAAGGAAGTCTGAAGTTCATCTTCCAGAAAGTTTGCACACAATAGGGGAAGAGCTTGTCTTGAGGGGAAAAATAAAAGTGGCAGGGCTGTGACTGTTTAAAAGTGTTGCTTATGCAAGATTCATGTAGTTTTCTATTGAATCTATTAAAGGGGAAAGGAATGCATTTAAAAAAAAAAACTAATCTAAGGAAAGGAAGAGTGGATTGTATCACCTGTGAGAAGAGTGGAAGTGCTGTTGGTCTCATTCCAACAGTTGGTTTATTTTCATGGCTGATTTTTCCAGCAGTTCCAACAGCTGGTTTATTTTCATGGCTGATTTTCCCTTTTAGCACTGTGGAAGCCCAGGGCAAAGCAGGGAGCTCACAGCACTGCACAGACCAAAAAATGACCTGTAGGGACAAACCAAATATTTCCTCATAGTTCATGGATAGATGTTTTCCTTCCTGCCTGTGGTTCATGAATTGAAAGAATCTTCCTGCTGCTCCAGAAGTTGTGTGAAACCTCGGAAGTCACCTACTTCTTCTGTCCTTCAGTTCTCCACTTTTCAAAAATTTCAATTTTCATCCCACATATTCCTATTTGCTTCAGATAAAGATTGTCTCAGTGGACAATTGTTCACTGTACAGGCATAATCCATGCCCTGAAAGCTGCCTAGGCTTTGTCAGGAACAGGAATGACCAAAAAAAGCTGAAAAAGAGTTTTTGATCCTGCTGAAATGTTTGGGGTTTTTTTTCCCCCTTTTAATGCAGACACCTGTTACTTCAGTTGGATCCAAAATAGTTTCAGAAATATTAAACATAAATACACAGGCATGCCTGGACTGTTTTCTCCCAAAGATATTGAACATATGGAAGAAGAATTTGCTTCAAGGCCAGGTTCTGGATAGTTCAAGTAACCTTTCCCTGTGTCTGTGTCACTGATTTCAAACGGAGCACTATTGGGAATAATGAGGCAGCATTTGGGCCTGCGGGGGCACGGAATGAGTAAACACCTGAAAAAAAAACCAACAAAATCACACACAGGGTTTGGAGCTCACTTAATTCTGCTTTCATTAGGTCAGCCTTGATCATTGTGTACAGCAGGAGCCAGAGTTGAGAGCAGACTGAATGCAGCTCAAATGGTGCCAGCTAGAAACTTCCAGCAAATTATCAAATGAAAGTGCTGTTTTTCCATGTTTCAGTTTCTGCTCAGCCCACCACACACACCCTTCTCCTTTCTTGAAATGGAGCTCGGCCTATTGGTTCCTCAGATGTTTGAAAATCACCCAAATTCAGTTTCCATTTGTGCCTCTGATATTCATTCTTTCCATCATATTAACTCTTTTAGGTAGAAAGAAGTATCTGACTTTCCTAGCAGGTGATCTGGGATTATACTAGGTCGGTCAAGATTTTGAGTGTCTTATTAATGGTTTGGGGTTGAGTTTGGGTAATTTTCTTGGGGTTTTTGCCTGTCATTGATGGGATACATTACTTAAATGAGTAAAATTGCAGTGGCTGTCACGCCCAGTTAGACACACCTGAGCACTGCTGAAATTCAGCTCTATCTTATTTTGTGCACAGATGAGTTACAGGACTTCAATAACCCAAGGATATTCAAATGAATAGAAATGTCTTTATTTTGCTATGTGATTAATCAAGGTTGCATAATGATCAGTAACCCTTTGGAAGGATTGGCATAAAATCCCTCTAAATGCTGAGGCACCTGTGCCTTTCAGTCATCATAGTTTGAATATTTAATAGAAAAAACTCTACAGGCAGAAAGCATGAACTGAGTTCTGGGAATGCTCTTTCTTCATGGAACAAACCAGAATTCTTTCATTTATTTAACTACATGAGGGGGGATATATGAATGATTTTTTTTTTTCCTACTAGAAAGGCATGTGGTTGCAAAATGGCCCTGAAACTTTAATTGCAGAGAAACTTTGATTCAGCAGCCTGTCTGTGAGAGGAGATGGTGGAGAATGAACGAGTCCTCACATTTATCAGCAGAGATTGCACAGCTTTGCAATCAGCTCTGTTGCCTCTTGCCTTCTCCAGACAAGCAGAGCTGAGAGGTTTTAGGAGACATTTGATTTGTTCATTTATGTGTCCACTGCAACAGGAAAAATGTTCTCAATTTTTTCAGTTTTTACACTTACCCGATAAGATTACAAGATCCATATTTTTGTGATAAAAAAACATCATTTTCATTTACAAAACCTCTGTCTTTAATACAAAACATAGTGGATAACGTAGAGTGTGGAACAGCTGGAGAAGTTTGTGTTGTGTCTGTTGTGCTGGGGGATGATTGTATCACAATTTGGATGATTGTATCACAATTTGGATGATTGTATTACAATTTTAGGTAAATCAGAAAGTATGGCTAGCACTAGAATTCTGAAGGAATCACTGAAGAGCTGCAACACTTCCTGGTCTGAGAGTCTATGCTTAGGCTGTTCTAACCATGGGGAAAAAAATTTGAATTTCTTTGAAACAAAGAACTGAAATGATGGCACTTTCCAGCTGAGTTGTCCATGAGTTGCTTAATTCCCAATAAGTGAAGACTGGAAGCATCACTTTTATTGACCAATGTATTTTTCTTGTCGGTTCAATGATAATACTACAAACTTCTCTGTTTGGGGGAGAAGATTTGAATTCTCTGAGTCACAAGGGCACCCCAGAATCAGAAAAAAAAAGAACTGTTCTGCGGCTTTTGGACAAACTAAGTTTTTCCTTTCCTACACATAGGCTTAATTGGCTCTTGAAAATTTATTCTGTTTGCTAGCGTAGGCCTCTTCCTACAAAAATGCATTTGAATGTGAGCTTAACATGAAAATTATTTTTAAATAATCTCTACATTATATGACATTTATCCCTAATGAACTTCTACTTGATAAGGTGATTTCTGCAGCAGTCAATTAAATGTTAGAGAATCACTGAATCACAGAATGGCAGTGGCTGGAAGGGACCTCTGGAGATCATCCAGGTCTGACCCCTTTCTCTTGACACCCACCCTTAAAATATTTGAGTGGGCAATTGCATTTGTAATGCTGAGAACAATGCTTGATATTGAAATTTTCATTTTTATAGTATGTCTTCATTTTTCCATTTCACCCATGGGGAATAAGGTTAAGGGGAAAAATACCAGGAAGAGTGTAGAGTATATTTCCATTTCCATTTCATGGGGTTTTTTTGAGTCTGATATGAATTGCAAGATTCTCAGAAATCTCCTCATGTGCTAATTTCTCTTATTAATGTTTCTAAATTAAGCCATATGGGTTTGCTTATGATTTGAGAGCAGCCTAGTGTCAGAACCCAGAGCTGAATTCTTATTCCCTTAGGCCCAGGTCTGTTCCTTCCTTTGAATCTTCATTTATATGATTTTTGTCGTGCACTTTGGGGCAGGGCAATGGCACATAAACAAAAATAGCAGACCAGCAAATATCTTCAGAGTGCTTGTGGAAAAGAGGGCTCACAGTGGTGATGGGTCCTGCAAGAGTTTCTGTGATGAGATCCTTTGCACAGCANGTCCTGCAAGAGTTTCTGTGATGAGATCCTTTGCACAGCACCCACCCACAGCATCACTGCAGATACTCATTTGTGTGCCAAATGAATTATTAAAAGTGAAATCTGGCCCTACTGATATCAGACAAAGTTCCCTCAGACTTTGTTGGAGCAGTGTGTATCATTTCATGAGTTGTAACCATGCAGAGTGCAGCACCAGCACTGAAAGGAGACTGAACCTGGCACTAAAGGTTTGTTTGTGGCTGAAGATACCTGCTTTCACCCTTTTACCTTTCCTCTAGCACATCAAGCACTGAATCTTATGATCCATTTCTAAAAGCCTTTAAAAATTCCAAACTAACAGGGATAATCTTTGCAGAATTTAGTTTTATGATTTAACCAAGTAATGCACTGAGGCAGTGAGAACTATCAGCAGTCTGTCTCACACCGTGTGCTGCTTGGGTTAGGGGAGTTAACAGCAAAGATGGTGTAATCTTACAAGCTGACTAGGGAAAATTACAGAATTCCTTCTGAGTAAACAACATTAGAAATCCTTTTTTTTTAATTATTTTTCCCCCCACCTCCCCATATACTCTTTTGTCCTTATTGAGAAGATTAAGTTAATTACAACCTTGTAGGTTAAATAATTAAACCTGTAGATAACCACCATTTTTTTATTGTTAATTAGACATGGAGAGGTGCAATTTTCATAGGATGCAGAGTGCCTAAATTTAGCTGTGGAATATTACATTGATCACACACAAAAAAACATCATTGATCCTCTGGGGAAGGGTTGGACGTCAGTGTGTGCGTTTTGGCTCAGACCACCTTTCACCTATTAAAGGGGGTTCCAGGAGATTTTTATCCTGGCTGCACATAGCAACAAAATGTGATTTGCCATTCTTAACCCTTTGAGCATCCTCAGCATCTTAGCAGGGTGATTCACCCTTACCTGGTTACTTTGCTGTCACTCTCTGCATTGTATCTGAAATCTTTATCCCAAAAGTGCAGTGTTTTCATCTTCTGTTGCTCTGTCAGTTTTTTTAATGTATGTTTAAATATTTAGTATATACCGAAGCCACCACAACATGGCTGTAAAAAATCTGTAATAACACGCCTTTCTGCTGTGACAATTACTCCTTTCTTTAAATGACTTGCAACGTTTACAAATAAAACTCTGAAATTAAGCCCCTGACACAAAGCAAAATGCTGCATTTTGCTTCACCTTTACCAAAAGCAGTGAGTCTTATTAAAACACTGTGCAGAATATTTTTATTGCTGTGTAGATCTCTGTCATTATGCAGTATGATAATTCTCAGCTCCTTTTCCCAGCAATCACTAATTAAGTGTAACAGACATTCATCCAGACACTCCTGAATTTAAATCCTCATGTTTCTTAATGAGTTGATCAAATATTACACAGCGTGTAATAAAAATATGGGACTCATTGAAAATACAAATATATAATTTGTATAATTGTCCAGCTAATAAATTATGTCCAAATATTATGATTGTTTGTGCAAACACTTCGGGATGTGTCCATGCAAGTGGTGGAAATAATCCATATGTGCACGTGCAATTTAATATTCTGCACACATAATTGTCCATAAGGATTTTCAGAAGCATGCATGGCGCTGCATTCGCAGAATACTTTCGAGTCTAGGCACAGGTCTTGCTTAAAATGAACAAAATCTATTTATATTAAAAAAAATGATGATACATAATTAAATTTTTAGAAGGAAAATTTAGGTAAAACAATACCCAGTCCTCCTAGCTTGTCACCTGACTGTAGCACCAGCCTTTCCTGCGTTCTGAAATGATGGGAGGAAGTGATTCTTTCCTCCCCATCCTCTCTTTTTGCTGATGGGAAATTCCTGGCAGCTGAATTGCCTGATATTTGACCTGCTTTAAAACGTATTGCATGATTTTGCAGAGTCCAGGAGCTTTCCAGTAGTTCAAACAAGCTTTCAGCAAAGATCTAAACATCCTGCTGCTTAGCTAAAGTGAGGTCTTGATGTTCAATACCACTTAATTTCGCTTCATTCTTCTTCATCTTAAAAAGAATCCACGCAAAATCAATATCATTTATTGGGAGAAACATGGAAGTAAAATATTGCCAGCTGTGAGAAGCATTCATTTTTCTCCATTTTCAGTGGTATGAGCTGAAATTGTGCTCCTGAATGGCGAGGCCCAGCCAGAGCTCAGTCTCTGCTTTGCTCTGCACACGATTTACTCGGGTTCAGTTGATATTTTTATTTTCCAACTCCCTGGGCTCGTAAAGGCTGGGGAGACCACAGAGACAGATTGCTCAGGCACTGAAGGAAGGGAATGTCTTGTGCTGTTCAGCAATAACCTCCCTCCCTGTCTGCCTGACTGCAAGAAAGGCACCCAGAAGGAGCATCTGCAGGAAACGCCGCCGTGGTGCCTCCAACGCCCTTGGAGCCGCCTCCGCCTTGGCTGGGGACAGGGATGGATCTGCAGGGAGATTTTTTTATCAGAGCAGCTCCAGTCTTGTCCCATGGACTGTTCCTCTGCAGCTGAGTGTGGCAGCAGAGCTCCTGCAGTGCCTCTCCAAGATAAAATCCAGTTGGTGGTCGGTGAGATCACCCCATGGTGTGAAGGAAAGCACAGAGAAGGGTTTTCCCCTCCTCAGAAGGGTTTTTCTGACCTGTGTTGAAACATTAACAGACCTTCACTCGTGTTTTCTGTCTGTATTTTATTCTCTGTATGCATATCTTTCTTTCTACACTCATTTTCTGTGTCTCATTGACTGTGTATCAATGTATGAACCTGGGCAGAGCAGAAAGCACTTTCAGGAAAAGAATGTTTAAACCCAGAGGTATCTTAGCTTTTACATACAACCATGCAAGTGAAACAGCACAGAAAAACCTCCATGCTGTGATATCAACCTTTCCTTCTTGAGAATTGCCCTCCAAATAACAGTCATCAAAATATTTAGCTACTTACTGTAATATCCTTTACAGTGATGGCTATGCACATATTTTGAAAATTTGATCTTATGGTTTATTTTTTAGATATTGGTGACCATCTCCTGAATCAATTCAGCTTCTTAGGTGATGCAAAATAGATGTGTTCTTTTAAGTGGGAATTCAGTTTAACTGATTAATGTAAAGTAGCAGCATAAATTTAAAGGGACCAGAAGTTCCTTCTGCAATTGGACCATCCCAGGAACAAAAATGTCCAGGAAAAAGCAGGCAGAGATGGATCAGGCAAAACAAAAAATACCTTATTTTGACCACTGTCTCTTCTGTAGAGATGAAATGGGTGTCTTGGGAGACTGACAAATCCTCCCCTCTTGCTCATCAATTCCACCAAAGTCTCCTATGCATGATAGTCCTTGAACATTTTCCACAGGCTTCCCAGTGTTCTTCACTGTGCTTTTCTTGTCTGAGCAAGGTGAAGGATGAGGGAGCTGTTTGAAATAACCAACGCTGGAGCTGAATGTTGTAACCACCACTTTATGGCCTTAAACTCCCCCTTTTTGCATCTCTCCCCATGAATATTACGTGTTACTCTACATAATGGTTGAGTTGCATGATCAGACTCTTCAGGGTATTCCATTCAGCCAATCACTGTTTCATGGGAGTATTTTCCTGGGAATTTGGACCTGGAAATCCGTGTTCCCTTATATTACAGAAAGGGCTAATCTGGTCAGTAAGAAAAACACGACTCATGCTTTAGAGGCAAAGCTCTCCCCTCAATCATCAATAGTATTTTCACGTGAACTGGAAAGCAGCTGTTGGAAGTAAAACTCAGAGTAGAGCAAAAAGGCAGACTAAACATTCACTCCAAGGAGTTGTTTTTTATCTGGAGGATGGGTATACATCCATTATATGTGGCTGCAAAGGCTAAGCTGTCCTTTTTAAAGCACTCCATCTGTGGCGTGTCGAAAATAGCGCTGTCCTGCACATGCTTAAATTTTTTGGCAGCAAAGTGACACCTTAATTTCTTTTGCAGTAAATATATAGATATATTACACAGTGATATGCAGAGCAGATGTTTCTAAAAATGCAAAGAAATTCCAGTCTGTTCATGTTGATGTAGCAGCTTTAGTATTTCCAAAAAAAAATAGAGCTGGTTAGGCAATGCAGTCATGGTGCAAACATGAATATTTGAAGAGCCTGCATACAAACACCTTATATCAATGGGTATGGCCATGACACCTACAAACAAAAAGAAAACTTATTCCAGATTTACCTATGGAAAAAAAAAATAAAGCATTCCTTTCCAAAGTTTTCAGAGTGAGGGACAATTCTTGTATTCAGAGTTCCAGCATAACAGGCTTGACTCATCCATAGATGACACATCAAGCACAGGGAATTTGAAAAAGGGCTGCTTAACCTCACTAAAAAAAATCATGGTTTTGAGAACAGGAAAGAAGGAAAATTGCTTTCTGATCCTTGACTCCGCTGTGTTCAAAAAGGGTAATGAATGTTCTGATAAAACACACTTCATTGGACAAATAAATCTGGTTCAAGCTGACAATGTTATGTAAAGGGTTGTTCAAGTCTGTTTAAAAATCATCTTGAGGCAGAAAAAAAACCCAAACAAACCAGAAGTCCACTATGAGACAAGAAATTAAGTTTGCCAGTGCATTCATGGTTTTTTTGGTTGCTTCTCTTGTAAAACCTTTTTGGTGACCTTCTTGACTCAACAGATCAACCCAAGAGTATAAAAGTACAGGAAATGAGAAATGGTATCAAAATCAGGCTTCTAAGCACCCAAATAATCAGACTTTAGAAAAAAAAATGAACAAACACCACCACAAATACATCCCTCCAAGGCCCAAATACTACATTCAACCATTCACAGGTGGACAGCCCCCAAAAAGACAACTTCTTTTGCCTCACATACCAAATAGAACAACCCGGTGCCTTGCATATCATTCACAGCTTTAAATTAATTACAAGATCATAGCTCTGCCAGCTCAGTGTTGGCTTGATTCAGTTGCTTAAAAGGAAGCATCTCTTGGCATTTGAGATGCAATGGAGGATCTGAGGCAGCTGCATGGGGTTTGGAAATGATGATCCATGGAAACACGTAACTTTCTAGATCAGCAGCTAGAGGCCAGCATGAATATCACAGGCCTTGTCAAAAAGCACTAGATACCTGTTAAATACATTGAACTTTACGTTTTCAATGTTTTAGTGTACCTCAAGCATCTTTTGAAATCAAGGGGATGGTAAACTTCAGGATTACTTACTTCTTTGAGCCCTTAAACCCCTAAAATGTTTTCATTGTGCATGGTAAGAGTTGCGTACATGAGCTTTTCCCAAGGCTGCCCACTCTGGTTAAAGGTGGTAGAAGTTATTGCAATTGGATAATTTATCTGCTATTAATGATTTATGTACTGCAAACACCTTTTGTCTTGTTTTAAGGGTGATGTATGGACAGAACCAATGGCAGAAAAAAGGAACCCATATTTCACCAATCATGGTTCACATCTAGTTTTTCATTCCCCTCATTGTAAAGGACTAATTATATGAAGTGACAAAAGATATAAATATTTATGAAAAATTAGGGTTTTGAAAAGCATATCTAAATGGATAGATAATGTGCAGATTTGCATATCAAAATATAATATAAAACACGAGTATAGAAATTATGCTTAGGAATATCCAGGAAGCCATCCACAGTAAAGACAGTGAGGCAAGCCATTCTGGGAAGCAAGCCTGTCACAGCTAAAAAAAACATGTCCACAGCCTGCAAGCTTTTTGTGAAGAAAAATCTCTGTTTGCTCCAGGTAGAAAAACAAAATGTTTGTTTAATAACCAGGTTTTAAGAATGGAAAGACTGTCAACTCTTAATATTTTAGCAAACGTTCTAAATGCAGCATACAATGCCATCCATTTGGGAGATCTCCTCAACTTAGTGCAGTCTGACAGCACGAAAAAAAGGCTCGAAAGTGTTTGCATTTCCTTCACACTTGCTGAGCAAGCTGACAAAACATTAAGCATCACAAGCGTTAACACTATTTGTTTACGATGAAATAGTAGGTTTTGCTGCAAGAGCAGAAAACAGCAGTAGTGAAATATCACATGGTGCAGCTAAAGAAACTCTTGGGAGGCTCGCAGGAAAGCTAACGAGACAGGAATCGTCAGAGGAAAGGTTTGTCAGCCAACTGCTTGCTTCTAAATTTGTGATGGTGCGTTTAATATCTCAATTTTCCTTTTGTAAAACCGGGGACTTGCACTTGTCTGCTAAAATGTGCTCTAATGCTGCTGTCCAAAACATCACTGTGTGTAAGAAAAAGGAGTTTAATGCAAAAATTGAGAGTGTTGCTTTCAGTTGTCTGGGTGATATTTCTTCAATGGATCCACGTGGAAGGAAACAAAATAGAAAAATGGGAATATATGCTTTCTACAGAAATAAGGAAGATTAGAGCTCTTAAAAGTCTTTGCAATTCATACAAGAAAAGATGGTTTGAGATATTTTTTTTTGTGTATGCTAAGCATACTATCCCTAATGTTTTAGTCACCATGCAGAAAATGGAACTTTCTATCTCTTTAAAATATTTATTTCTCAACAATGCTCAGCCATTTATTGTTGTGAAGAGCAGAAGGGTGGAATCTGGTAGGAAGATAGCTGGGATTTATTTAATGTCTATGGTCAAGCAGGGAACTTATCTGAAGGGGTGTTTTCTTGGAATTGTTCCCCTAAAAACCAAAAGCCTCTCAAAATCTCTATATTACATCTACAGGCAATATAATCTTGCTCGAAACTCATTATATTTTCATAGAATAGTTGAAATTACACAGATGTACAGTTGAATATTATGTCTTTTTTAATTGTGTGCCTGGAGATGGATTTTTGGGTACTGACATTTGAAAATGTTGGCCTTTGCATAGAAATTATTCCATGATAAATCTGTTCAACTAACGAAATTTTATGTCCAAATATCTGTCATAGTTAACAGAACCAACATTGATGCTGTGTTTTAAATTCAAGTTATTTCTAATACTTTGAGTTTTTAGCATTTAGATTTTCTTTGCCAGTAATCAAGGGGGGTACAAGAGGTTCTTTTTCCAACACTCTTCCTCAAAAATAAGTAGAAGTTCTAAAAGTTCCAAGAAATTCTGCAGATGCATTAGATTTCTTGAATAAGGAAGGTTAAATATGGTAGATGAGAACTTAAAGCTTTTTCTCTTGTATAAGTTTAATAGTGTTGAAGGGTGTGAGCTATATTCAAATTGGAAAACAATGAAGGTATAAAAGATGTCCTGAAGTTGTTTCAGTTTTTCAAATGAAAATTCTAAACTTTTGAGATACTTTTATTTACTTTTATTTCTGTTTTTCTCTTCACACCTCACTTGTTTTGTATTCTTTCAGTGAGAGGGTTGTAAAGCCGGAGAGGTGGGAATGGAAACAATGAACAGAGGAATATGGGTTGGTTAATTTTTCTATTTGTTTTATTAAATTAACTGCTGATGAAACCAGTTGCATAAATCTCCATTTTGCAAAATATGCCATTGAAAAGCATATTTTCCGTACTTTCACTGCAAGTATTTAACTTCAGTACAACTGTAGTGTCAATATTGGAAAACAGAATTGCAAAACTTATATACTTATATCGTTGAGCATGAAGGAAGGCACACATGACCTGGGAGGGCGAGGAACAGCAGGTATAAACTGAAATATGAGATGTCCAAACTTTGGTTCAGGGAAAGCCTTTTTCACCTCAGAGCCCTGGAATAGTGGGACAGGTCCAAAAGAATTCTCCATTCTCCAGCTTCAGAGGTGTTTCAAGACATGACTTGTCCAAGTCTGGAGCAACTGTGTCGATTTTTTTGTGTAACTTCCAAAATTTGTAACTTCCAAAAAGGGTTATTCCATATTTTAAACATCCTACATTCAAGCTTTTGATGTCTGAATATCCACAATCCTTGTAAGACTTTTTTTTTCTCCCAAATTACCAAGAAATACACAACTTAGAGTGTGGATACCTGAGAATTGAAAATGGAATAGAAACGACTGCTGTCCTCAAAACGAGAATTTTTAGTAGGTCCTAGAGCACAGATGTGCTTCAGTAAAAGGCTGAATCTCTGAACCTGTGGTCTGGCATGGGACTTTGACACTTTCCCAAATTACACAAATAATCTAAAGGAAAATTTTAGCTAAGGGATGGTCCCCTCTGGTTCCTTTTGTTGTCAACAAGGAATCCTGCTAAACCCAGTCTTTATGATTAAGCCTCAAGCCTCTACCTCTGAAATTCTTGTTATTAACACCCACAAGGCCCTCCTCTCTTTGATCTCTGTATTGGGTCTGAGTGAGGTAAAGCTCAAGCCCTTCCAGTGCTGTGCTTTGCATGAGTGGCTGGACAGGGGCTGAGAACAGAGCAGTGTTTTGGCTATTGCCAAGCAGCGCTGTCCCTCTGACATTCCTTCCCCCTCAAAGGGATGGGTGTGTGTAAGATCCTGGGAGGGGACAGGACTAGGCCAGCTGACCCAAAACAACCAAAGGGATATTCCATACCATATGACGTCACCTCAGATATATAAGCGAGGAGAGAGAGAGGAAAGGGGGGGCATTCATGAATTTTCAATGTTTGCCTTCCCGAGCAACCACTACGCGTGCTGAGGCCCTGCTTCCCGGGAAGTGCCTGAACAACGCTGCTAATGGGAAGTAGAGATTGATTTCTTTCTTTGCCTTTAGCTTTTGCGCGCGCAAGTCTTTGCTTATATTTTGTATCTTTGCTAAAATAAAACTACTTTATCTCACCCCGCTGGCTGTTCGCCATCTNCCCCGCTGGCTGTTCGCCATCTTACTTCCCCCTGTCCCAGAGGGAAGGGGAGTGATAGGGTCAACCCACAACAATCTCCATTCTTTGTTTTCTTTGTAGACCAAGCTGAACGTGGAATGGCACCATATGAAGGTAAAAATGCAATTACACAGATTTAAATAGTTTACATTGTACTGACAAGTTTGAGTTGACACTTCATGAATATTTGATGGTGATAAATTATGTCAGATTAATACAACTCAGGTGTCAGAGTTGCAAAAAAACATGATTTTTAACTCTCTGTGGAAAAAAACATTGATTGATTTTTGGCCACCTATTCAACTGACTCCTAATGAAATGCAGAGATATTTTCAATGAATCCAAGAAGAAACTTCCCGAAGCATAATATATTAAAATGATATGTGACTGTAAACAATTCTGTTTTCAGAGATAAAAGTAATAAGTTTGGCTGTCACAGCCATGAAATGTCTCTGTGACTGTGTGTATGAGGGTTAAGATCAGCAAAAAAAGTTTAGTCCCTAAACTTTGACAAATCCTTGTACTTGAGGTGTTCTGTAAACAAAACTCCTGCAGGAGATACATTCAAGACAGTTGTTGATTTCATGCCAGCATTTTTAATCTGTTTCTTCTTTGAACTTTTGAAGAGTTGTGTCAGTTATTTTCTTTTAAATGAGAAGGGGATCCCATATTTAATTTCCTCCTGTCTACAGATCAATAATTTGATATTCTTCTTGACATAAGGTAGGGTGGATTTTTTTATGCCTCCCACACTTAATTTTAAGTCACTTTCATTGTAATAAAAGAAAATTTAAAAGCATAAACCAGTGCATTTTGAACATAAAATATATGAAAAATGTTATTAAATGGTTAACCACCTCTTCTGATCAAGTGTAGAAGTGCTCAAATTGAAGGTGAAATTGAACTCATTAAATTTTTTTCATATTGCAAAGTTCATTTCTGTATCCCAAAACCAACGTAAGCCACCTACACTTGTATGTGCTTGTATAGCCCTACACAACATTAAAAATAGAGAAAATTTTATTATCCAGGTATTTGTTATGGAAATGTAGATTTGATTATTATCTTTTGGGTTTCTATATCCTGTGGGAAATATCCTTTTCATTTTCTGATAGATGGGAGAGTTATATTAATTCTGATTCTTCCTTTTAATTTGCTTGTTTGTGCTTCTTTCCTAAAGCTTTTTAAGTAAAATAATTTCCTAAAGTATTTTTAACTTGAGATGAGTTGCCTGAAGCTGACATTGTTGAAGATGAAACGTTTCAGCCATACCTGGGAGCAGATACTGGCTCGATAAACCTGATGATTTCTTCTTAAAATAAAATAGAGTCCTCCTGGACATTTTATTGACATCAGCTCCATGCTCAGGAACAAAGATTAAAAATTAATTAAAAGGTTCTGAAGTCCTTATTCAGCATTTTTTGACATGGGTTTTTGAAAGCAATTTTCATGAGTAAGTCTGCACGGCACTGGAATGGTACAGTAATAAAATTCAGAGGCTAATGAGGATTTTTGTCTGAAAATATAATGGGTAATAGTTCATTTTAATAACAATCAATTTCAATATTAAATTGAAAGAGGGTGTCATGAGACAGTAGCAAGCTGTGAGCTTCACTACCACAACAAAAATCTGTAAATTGAAGAATAGCAATTTGATTTAATTTTAATTAATTTTAATTTAATTAAGTTAAATACTTCCAAAATAATCATCTTGGTGGAACAGTAAATGTGAATTAGCATTGCATCTTGCTAAGTCATGAGTATAGATATGGTATATATATAGAGGGAGAGAGAGAGAGAAGCAAGATGGATTTTTTTTAATGTTTAATGATTTTGCCTAAGTACCACACTACTATGAGAAATAGGGAAATGAAGGAATCTGCATTTCTAATATTGCCAAGAAATGAAAAGAATCTGTGCAAGAATCATCTCCCACTAAACAATTATGAAAAATGTGTTTTATCCTTTGTAGCACTGCCCCAAATAAGTGACAGGGGTGAATGGTCTTCCATCTTTCTTCCATCTCAACATATATTAAAAAAAATTCGTCCAGAAAATAAATGAGTTTTGCACATACAATATTCCACACTGGCTTAAAAATGGTAGCTGAGAGCAGGATCTGTGATAGTGAGTGAAGTTTCACTTCTCATGGTGTGTTTCATATTTCTGTCAGCATCACTATGGAAATATGACTTTCAGAAGCAACCAAAAATACTTGCTCTTTTAGTGAGTAACAATTTAAAGCATAGCTATATATAGGACAAACAGGTCCTTAAAAATAAAAAAAAAGTAAAGCTCATATTACATGAGCTAGGTGATAGTATGTGCCAGAAAGGAGAGCAGAGATAATTTTCATTTCAATTTTCTAGCTTTGGGATCAGCTGAGGACCTGAGTTAAAGCCATGTTTTTAACCATGGTTGTTTTTTTTAAGTTAAGCAATGTTACCAGACTGTTTTATTTCTAAAGATAGTGTGCTAGTGTAACATACAATAGGTGCATAAAAGACGTATGCTGAAATATGGTGGATATCAGTGATTTCAGGAGCAGTGGAGTGGATAAATATCTTTGTGGGGTTTTACCCACAAAGGCCTTGGGGTCCATCGTTTTAGCACCAGTTGGCTGAGTCCTTCAGGTTTCTATAGAAACCTTTTGTGTGAGACTTTAAATAGAGGCTCTGCATGCACCAAAGAAATAAGAATTCTCTGGTGGCTTTGGTTACAGGGTCCTTCTTTCACCCAAAAGTCAACTGTGAGAAGACAAACCTTTTCTCACCCAAAAGTCAACTCTGATAATATTGAGAAGATCAGGGATACTCTGGAAGGAACAATTTATGAGTATATATCATAATTTTGTGATCTTAGTTGATGTTTTATATGAGCTGTCCAAACCATATAATCGTCCCAGTTTCTATGCCTTCTATTTAATAATACATGAATATTAGTTAATTCATAAATTCTTTACATGATTATTTCTTACCATTCTGAATACTCACTAATTAATGCCTTCTATAAAAGATCAACATTATTGGTAGAATTATGACCATGCGACAAATTCTGCCACCAACTGGGAGGTTGAGACTCACAGTGAAGACAGGCACTCTTGTTTTTTAAATGTAATCACGGCATTACAAAATCCAGAGCTGGAAGGATTCCATCAGAACCATCAAGTTCTGACCCTGCAGAGGACACCCCAAAAACCACACCATGTCCCTGAGAGCATTGTCCAAATTCTGTTGAATTACAATAGTTAATTTGTATGCCATCTTTTGTTCAAAATTATTGTTTTCAGCTCCATTATTTAGATGTTTCTCTCTCTGCATGACTGTTCTTCCTTTTCCAGGTGCCTCTCAGTAAAATTTTGGCCTTAATGTGGCATTTGCCAAATTGCTTGTGCATTCTTTGAGTGATCTTTCTCTTGTTCTTTGTGTAAGCTGAGCACCACTCAGGTAGAAGAATATATCTGTGTAATGCAGAAAAATGCATTAAGTGGCTCCTCCACATGGTGTTCCTTTTTGGGAGCTGATTACCCAGATGGGGGATGGATGGCCCGGGTTTTAAAGCAGGATTTTATCCCATTTTACAAGAAAACCCAAAGCAAACAGTTCTGATCACAGCTCTGATGGGTTCTTTGCTACCACAATAGCCACTTCCCAGAAAACTGATTTCCTTTTGGTGAAGTCCCACGTGGCATATTTTAGATGAATCCACAGAATGAGGTTCAGTGTTCAGAATAAAACCTTACCAGCAATACTTGCTTTCTATTTAAGCTCCTTTGGACTTGTTTAAATATGGAATTTTTTTTTTAAACTTTATATTATCCTTTCCAACATCAGTAGAATATTTGTGCCTCTAAATTTTCAGGACTTGTTTGAAAGGTACATGCAGAGAGGGAAAATTTTTTCCGTTTTGCCTTCAGGATACAACTCACAATGACTGAAAAAAAAAAAAAAGCTTTGAAACAGCATTTGATATGTCTAAAACAGGTGCTTTGGCCTATGAGAGAGAAGTACAAACAATTCTAAAGAGGTCTAGAGCCCTCCCCAGTGCTAAGAATTTGTCTGTCACTCACATTTCCTAATTAGTGAGTATGATATTCCCAGTGAACTCTAAGTGAGTTATGAAGCAGTTCTCTGCAGAATTGGAGTACAATACATGAGATCCAGGTAATTACAAGCTTTCCACACATGTCAAACACAAACCTGACAGCAAGAGCTCCACAAATAACAAACCTTAGGCCTTGAAGGACGTTTTTCATTACAGCTCTCTCCACACAGAGCCATATTCCAGGGTGTTTTCTGCATTTTATATGACACAGATCAACTTCCTGCAGTCACTTGAGAGAGTAGACCGGATATGACTCAGATCATCACATATTCCTTCTAAAAATGGTGTTAATAGTTCATATAAGAATAATGCAGACTGCAGCTTTTAACTGAGTTGACTTTGCCGTGCCAAATTCTTTTTCTTGTGCTGTAGACTTTCTTTAATTTTTTTTAAACTGTAATGGTCTATTTGCTACCTACTGACTTTGCATCTATTGAGCTGATTCAGGATAATATTTTATTTATTGCTAATTGCCTCGTGATTTGCAATACTGTGTAATTCATAGAAAGAATAATCTTATCACTGTGACCTTAACAACTTTGTCTGGCAGGGAAAGAATCATGGGCATGAACACAGTTAAGGAACTAATTTTTGAGTAGATTGTTTTGTTACCTGTATCCTATTGAATTTACTTTTTGGGAAAGAGAGAAATGGAGTTTGTTTCAAATTATTGTTTAAATTCTGTTAAAGCTTCTTTATTAATAGTGCTTTTGGGAGAGATAATTCTTTTTCAAACTGGATGCAGAGATGGGCCCAGCACCAAAGGTATCTAATATATGCATCTATGGAATGATTCATCATTCCAAACCCTGCTAAAGAGCAGAAAATTATCCTATATTCCTCAGAAAGGTTATTTTCCAAACATGCAGGTATTGCACACCCATGACCACTGGCAAAGGTGACGATGTAAACAACATAATAATACAACAACTCAGATCACAAAGCCATGAGAATAAATAAAAGTTCAATTAATGAGATCTCAACCTCTGCATTACTTAAAAATTACATAAGCAGCTGGCCTATAACAAGGCACACTTTTAATCAATTTAATGAGTCGACAGTTGAGCAGTGCTCATGACTCAGAAGAGCCTTTCCCTACAGCACAGCTTCCTCAAAACACCTCATGTATCATCCGTTAAACTCAGACCAGCAGCACTATGGAAAGCATGAGGATGAACAGGACGAGAGGTTTGGAAATTGTAACCATGGACAATTTGGGAAAGCCCAGCTTTGTATCAAGTCCTTGAAGAGCAATTATTTAGGATGGTCATTATAAAAAACCAACTCTGTATCTCCACCCATTCTTTCAGGATTGCGTGTAGCTTCAAGTTTCTTTCTATGAAATGCTAATCTTGTCACACCTTGTTTGAAACATGAGAATTTTGAAAATATTAATGCACAACTTTTTTTTTCTTTTAACCAAGTTCAATATTGACACAAATTAGCAAAACCATCAGAAATCTGACACAGCATCTACCACAGTAAAGAAGCCTGAACTGAAAGAAGCAACAATGATAGCACCACCAACACGAAGAAAGCGTCCCTGGAGGATGATAATGTTTGAAGAATGTATTAAATGATTTATGCTGAATTCAGATTTATTTAATTCTTCTGAATGCAGCCTTGTGCTTTCTCCTGCTTCTGGTAAGAGTTTAAATATTGAAGTTATCATAGAGTCTTATCACATGGTTAGAATTCCAAAGGGAGGGCTCAGTTATAGTGTCTTTAAGCTTAAAAGAGTTTGCAGAACCCTCACCTGAGTGCTGAAATAAAGCTGTTTATTGTTAGTACTTCTACAGTGAACAGGTTGACGTTTGATTTTTCAATAACCAATATTTAACGTTAAATTGTCTTAGATACAATCCTGTTTTTAAACCATTCAGTTTCCAAGCTGTTGCGGTTTGGAATGCTGGCCAAAAGCCAGGCACCCACAACACCTGCTCATTCGCTCTCCCCCACCACCACACCGGGTAGAGAAGAGCGAAGGGGGGGAAAAAAAAAAAAAACTAACAAAAAGGTTCATGAGTTGAGATAAGGAATAAGGAGGAAAACACTTGATGGACAAAACAGGCACACTTAAACAATCAAGTGAATTTATTACTAACAAGTCAGAGGAGGAGAATGAGAAATAAATTACAACCCTCAAAGACACCGATCTTCTCCCCACTCCCTCCCGCCTTCCCACATACAACAAAGCAGCAGAACGAAACAGGTGTGTGGGTGTTGGTCAGTTCATCACCGATCCTCTGTGACGCTGAGGGAGAAGATTCCTTCCCTTGCGTTGCCGTGGGGTCCCTCCACGGGAGACAATCTCCATGAACCTCCCGGCGTGGCTCCACTCACGAGCAGCAGGCCAACACATCTGCTGCTGCGTGGTCCCCCCACGGGCAGACAGTCATCCCAAACTGCTGCACCGTGGGTCCTCGTCCCGGTCAGCAAGGCCGGCTGTTCCATTCGGGAGCAAGCCTCTCTCTCCATGGGTTCCTGCTGGACACAGCCCCCTTCCCATGTCCGCCCGCTCCGGCGTGGGGACCTCCCTCTCCACGGGCTGTGGGTGGATCTTGCACCCTCTGTGACCCCATGGGGCAGGGGACAGCCTGTCCACCTGGTCACCAGGCTGCAGGACAGCCTGCTCCACCATGGTCACCATGGGCTGCAGGGGACAGCCTGCTCACCATGGTCACCATGGGCTAGGGGGACAGCCTGCTCCACCATGGTCACCATGGGCTCGGGGACAGCCTGCTCCACGGCACCAGGTCACCTGCCCACCATGGTCATTGCCACCAGGTCACCATGGGCTGCAGGGACAGCCTGTCCACCATGGTCACCATGGGCTGCAGGGGACAGCCTGCTCCACCATGGTCACCATGGCTGCAGGGACAGCCTGCTCCAACATGGTCACCTGGCTGCAGGGGACAGCCTGCTCCACCACGGTCACATGGGCTGCAGGGGGACAGCTGCTCCACCATGGTCACTATGGGTGCAGGGGGCAGCCTGCTCCACCATGGTCACCATGGGCTGCAGGGACAGCCTGCTCCACCATGGTCACTATGGGCGCAGAGGGACAGCCTGCTCCACCATGGTCACTATGGGGGCAGCCTGCTCCACCACGGTCACTATGGGCTGCAGGGGGACAACCTCTCCACCATGGTCACCATGGTCACCATGGGCTGCAGGGGACGCCTGCTCCACCAGGTCATCCTGCTGCAGGGACAGCCTGTCCACCATGGTCACCATGGGTGCAGGGGACAGCCTGCTCCACCATGGTCACCATGGGCTGCAGGGGACAGCCTGCCACCATGGTCACCATGGGCTGCAGGGGACAGCCTGCTCACCATGGTCACCATGGGCTGCAGGGGACAGCCTGCCACATGGTCACATGGACGCCTGTCACCATGGTCACCATGGCTCAGGGGACAGCCTGCTCCTGGTCACCATGTCACCATGGGTGCAGGGGGACAGCCTGCTCCACCATGGTCACCATGGGCTCGGGGACAGCCTGCTCCACCACGGTCACCAAGGGCTGCAGGGGCAGCCTGCTCTCACCATGGTCACCATGGCTGCAGGGACAGCCTGCTCCACCATGGTCACATGGGCTGCAGGGGACAGCCTGTCTCACCATGGTCACTATGGGGACACTCTGCTCCACCACGGTCACTATGGGCTGCAGGGGACAGCCTGCTCCACCGGTCACCATGGGCTGCAGGGACAGCCTGCTCCACCATGGTCACCAGTGCAGGGGGACAGCCTCTCACCATGGTCACCATGTTCACTATGGAGACAGCCTGCTCCACCATGGTCACTGTGGGCTGCAGGGGGGCAGCTGCTCCACCATGGTCACCATGGGCTGCAGGGCAGCCTGCTCCACCATGGTCACTATGGGAACAGCCTGCTCCACCACGGTCACCATGGTCACTATGGGCTGCAGGGACAGCCTGCTCCACCATGGTCACGGGGACAGGGGACAGCCTGCTCCACCCATGGTCACCATGGGCTGCAGGGGACACCTGCTCCACCATGGTCACATGGGCTGCAGGGGACAGCTGCTCCACCATGGTCACCATGGCTGCAGGGGACAGCCTGTCACCCATGGTCAACTGGGCTGCAGGACAGCCTGCTCCACCATGGTCACCATGGGCTGCAGGGGACAGCCTGCTTCACCATGGTCACCATGGTGCAGGGGACAGCCTGCTCACCATGGTCCATGGCTGCAGGGGGACAGCCTGTCCACCAGGTCACCAGGGCTGCAGGGGACAGCCTGTCCACCATGGTCACCATGGTACAGGGCTGCAGGGACAGCCTGCTCCACCATGGTCACCATGGGCTGCAGGGGGACAGCCTGCTCCACCAGGTCACCAGGCTGCAGGGGACAGCCTGCTCCACATGGTCACCATGGGCTGCAGGGGGACAGCCGCTCCACCATGGTCACCATGGGCTGCAGGGGGACAGCCTGCTCCACCATGGTCACCATGGGCTGCAGGGGGACAGGCTGCTCCACCATGGTCACCATGGCTGCAAAGGATCCCAGCTCCGGGCCTGGAGCAGTCCTCCCCCTCCTGCACTGACCTTGGTGCTGCATCCTTCACATATTTCTCAGCTCCTCCACTGGCAAAACTACTCTGTGTGCCCTTGCTTTGATTTCTTCTTAAATATGTTTTCACAGAGGCATACCACTATCTTTACTTGGCCCAGGTTTGGTCAGTGGCATGTCCATCATCCTCAGAGCCAACAGCAATTGGCTCTGCTGGACATGGTGGAAGCCTCCAGAGGCTTCTCACAGGCGCCATCTTTTTGGCCCCCTCACTTCCAAAAACTGGGCCAAGCAAAACCAACACACAAGCATAACCAGTTTCATGTATTTTCTTTATTATTCTCTTTATTATAAAAATTTGTTTTCATATTTATTTTTATTTGCCAACGTCAATAGCTACATCTCTTCAAAGTCAACAAGGCGAGGCTCAGCAATGTTTTTGGGAGCTCCATGGTGCTGCAGGTATCTTCAACACCCCCTGAGCCTCCTCCAGCAGGAGTTCCGTGGGAACGGGAACCAACATTTACAACCTTGCAACATCATTCCCCAAAGGCTGCCTGACTCATGCTCATTTCAAAGAGTTTCCAGCTCAAGGGAAAATTGCAAAATGTAGACTGTTGTTGTAAAGGACTCTGTTAACAATGTCGTTGCACAGCCAAGGACAATTATTTTTCTTGTAGAGTATTACAGAAATTTACCATTTTCTATGTTTCTTTATTTCTATATTTTCTATATTTCTATATTTCTATATTTCCCATTTTCTGTGGCAAGGAAGGAAAATGCTACGAAACTTTCAGTCCATGTTAATTTTTTTCTGTTTCTGAATGAAGAAAAGTTTGTGATTGTCAGCTTCGGTGTCTCCCACCACTATGCTGCCATGTCGTGGTGTCGTGGGTTCATTTCTTTTTATTTTCCCTTTTTTTTTTTTAACAGTATAAAATACATGATGTTCTTCTATTTCTTAATATGAATAATCTTTCCTGAATGCAACTACATCACAATTCAAGTACCACTAAAAGAAAGGTTAGATTCTCTACATACAACTCCAGTGGAAAAGCTTTTTTATAAATTACTTTATTGTTTCCCAGGCCTTGGAGAGCGCCGTGGTGGATGGCAATGAGTGTGACTCATCTGGCTGTAGAGCTGGAAGTGTAATATTAAAGAAAATAAATAACAAGGCTGCAAAGAGCATTAAATGAGGAAATGAGGCATGGATGCGTGAGACAGGGGTTAGTCTACTGCATGGAAGTCGGTGCCACCTAATTATTGGGGAAACTGAACTCAGTGAGCAAAGTGCAAGATCAGGAATGATCTAGAAGCACACCAGGGTATGCTTGGCTTCTCAAATGGAGGAACTTTCCTTCCTGCCTGCAGTACGTGGAGGAATAGCTTGAAAATCCCCGTCTCGAAAAGAAATGCGTTAGAATTGTTGAGAAAGAGATCCATACTGCCTTTTTTATTAATTGATGTCACTGGTTTTTAATAGATCTGCTGTTATAAGGAGAGTTTTGCATTGGTCATAAAGAGCTCATTTCATTTTCAGAAATCATGGGCTTTATTATTAAAAAAAAAAGAACAAAATTACCCCAAATCATGCCTTTACTTTAATATTTTGCTATGCAAACCTGGAAGTGTAATGTGAGTTTTTTTGCATGAAAAACTGATCTGAGAGCCACCAATGGAAATAGGGCAATGCCCACTGTCACTCATTTTAGCAGGATTAACTGTCACCCACTTTTTAGCACTCATTTTAGCACCACCCTCCTCATTTTAACCCCAAATTTTTTGAGGATTCCTTACTCTTAACACGCTCTTTTATTTGAATTTCTCCCTCAGCAAATATTCATCAAACACAGAAAATATCCTTTCTTATGTTTAGTGAGAAAAAAGATCTGTCTCATGAGGGATAAACAAAACTGACAGAAATCTGCGTGCACAAGTCAAACTGATCCAAACATCCTGACATTTGAGAGTTGCAGTTTGTCTCTCCCAACAAAAGATGGCACTGCTCAATTTTCTTCAAAATTAATGTCCATTCATTGAAATTAAATGCTCCTTAAAAAGTTCCCTTGTCTCTGGCTAGAACCTGCACACTGAGATCAGGATTTGTTGTTATTTTTGTAATAAATTAGCCTTAGATGTTTTTAAAAATACGAATTTTTCCACAAGAAGTCTCAAGTGGAAAAAACTAAGTGCCAATAATTCACAAAATACTCCTTCAACTTATTGAAGTTCAATTTGGAGTAAATAATTATTGTATTGGAAGCAGTTTTTCTACAAATAGGAAATAAAAGGAAAATAATTTCAGGGCTCTCTCAGATATAATTTTTTTTTAATGCAACATACATGAACCATTTCGATATTAATTCAATAATTGACACAAGTATGACTTTTCCTTGGAAGAAATGCAAAACATCAGGTTCATATGTTGGGGTTTCACAAAATTATTCCTGTAGTTTTGAAGCCATTTGAAGCCAGGCTGTGACTTTCAAGCTCTGTGAATGTAAAGAATTCATTGGAAAGCAAAGAAATATCGAATGCTCCATTAGTTGTTATTTCTCCTTTGACAGTACCATTTTCCCTATCATTATGGTCATAAAACCGTCTCTTTCTGAGCATTAAAAAAATAAGGTTTTATTATTCCAGCATATCCTTAAAATGAATGACATTTTATGCAGATTGTCTCCTACCCAGCTTGGCTTTTTGGAGCTTTTTAGGAAAAGGATTTGGATGGTCCCTCTTTCAGGTCTGAAAGTGTAAAGGTGTAACCACATTAAAGATTCTATCTTACACACATGGATTTTTTTTTTTTTATTTCTCAGATTCTTTGATTCTCTGACTGCATGATTTGAAATAAACTTTTTCTTCTCTTCCTTACACTTCCCTCATCATATGGAAAACATATTGTGCAGGGGGGGTTTATACATTGCCTTTTCATTTAACTGGCACCTGTTTCAAATTTCGGTAGGGGGGATTATAAACTGCTAAAAAAACTTCACCAGATGTGAATTTAATTTTCGTGGCGAGATGGCAAACCCGGTCCAGACATGCAATAAAATTCCAAGTGGCAGTGGCCATTGTTTTCTTTCTGCTCCATCTGATCTTTGAAAGGGATGTTTTGAAGTGGATTTTGTATGTTTTCTTTCAAACTAACTCAAAGTATACATTTTTGAAGACTAATTTGTTCAAATTCAGTTGAGATGTTTCTTTGTACAGGGATAGGCAATGAATAAAATTCAAGAAAATTCTTTAGTTGATAACAAATAAGGGATATTTGGGTGTTCGGGGGGTTTTCTGTTTGCTTGTTTGTTTTGTTTTGATTTTGTTTTTTTTTGGGGGGTGACCACAGAATGAAACAAAATATTTAAAGAGGCATGAAAATTCCCTGCATTTAAAGACAAAGAATTCAATATCTTGTTCAGTAATACACATTTCATCCAGTACACTTAAAATTCCCGTTTGTCAGGCCTAGCAGTTTTAGGTGAGGTTTCAGTTTTGTAATTGTGTCTTTATGGATGCTCTGGGAATTAAAACAACAGTCCAACAACTAATTCTGATTTAGACTCGAGTTCAAATTGTGTTTTTTTCTGTAGATTTCCCGTTACTGACAAACCTCAGGCAAACTTTTCCATCTAGTTTAGAACTCCACACAATTTGCTCATGGATTATGATTTTTGGTGTGTTGGGTGTGTTGCCACTCTGCTGAATCAAAATCCTGTATAGTGTCAAGCACTAAAAGAACAAAAAAGAAAATCCTAAATTAAAAATTCAAGCCTCCACGTGTGAAACGACTGGAAGAACCTGGTTAGAGAGTCTTGGAGACTGACAGAGTTAGAATAGTTATTTACCTATTTGATAATAAAACTGAGATTTTCAATTACCTAAAAATTAGGAGGGGTTTTGCTTCGCTTTAATTAATTCCACAGAGAACTCTCTTGTTCTCCTTTTTGGTTAAAGGGTACCATCCTGATCTCTGTTTAGCTGGAATTAGCCTTCAAATTGTGTGTGGAAGACAGGCAGACCATGCTAAGTGCCACATGAATCACAGCCCTTCATTTGATTGCAACATTTTTAGGCACACTATTAAAAAATGTCAGATTTGGAAACCTTTCATTTGACATTTATCTGAAAAACCATAATGTAACTGTATTTAAATGTCAAATGAGAATAAAGCTGTATTCTTATCTGTATAAATATCAAATGAGTGCTTGTTTCCTCTGATATTTGGGGCTCTGAAAGGGTAGAGGTCAAGTGAGGTGGATCCCCTGGCAAAGGTTGATATTGCAGCATTTTGAAGCAACATCTCACACCTGAACCTCGGGTTTTATTGCT
This sequence comes from Malurus cyaneus samueli, assembly GCA_009741485.1. Lineage (NCBI taxonomy): Eukaryota > Metazoa > Chordata > Aves > Passeriformes > Maluridae > Malurus > Malurus cyaneus. The sequence continues at coordinate 2,518,228 of VKON01000103.1, forward strand.
CTGAATGTTCAACAGTGACGTAGGAACAGAATTCTCCCTCTGAGGAACAGAATCCTCCCTCTGAGAACCCAACAGAGCACTTGGTTCTTTGTGTCCTTCCCCAAATTCTGCGATTTGGGGAAGGGAGATGAGCTCAGGTATGCCAAATACTTCTTTGTTTTATAGTATACCTTATTTTTTCACTTGCTGAAATAGCAGTGCAAAACAGAGTCAAATATGAGGTGTATTTGAATAGGGCCAGTGGGGATATAAATTAATATATCTAAATTGTGTATGCCCCTCAAACTAACACGTTTTTCTCAGGTACCAGCTGAAGAGAATTACCATCCCAGTAAATTTTTGGTTAGCCACCCCACACTGAGAAACATTGTCTGCATTATGAGCAATCTAAAATTATTGAATTAATAACTAAATGGATGTTTTTAAAATGCAATTTTTTTCTTCAATACATAAACAGGCCCAAAAGTCAGGTTGCCCATGTGTAACACAATCACCAAATCATAGAAATTATTTAGAATTGGAAAAGATCTCTGAGATCATTGAGTCCAATCTGACTGACCACCACCACACCAACCAGACCACGGCATTAAATGCCACATCCAATCTTTCCCTGAACACCTCCAGGGATGGTGACTCCATCACCTCCATTCCAATGTTTAACTATACATCCACAGCCACAGCTAAATTGCTGAGTAAAAATAAACCAAAAAATAAACCAAAAAGAGCAATGTCCATAGTATTCCCATGTACGATCCTAAATCTATTGATGGAATGCCTAATGCTATTACAAATCTGGAATTGTTGAGATTTACAGCCCCAGTTGCTGGTTCTCTCATGCATTCTAAGTGCAGGCTCTAAAATTTAAACATTATAAGAATTGCTGTTTAGCAACACCTGTTTCAAGTGCATCAACATGCTGTAATTATGTAATTATGGCATTCAAAGAAAGCAGAGCTCAGGAAAAAGCCTGCTGTATCATCTCGTTCCCACTGGAGGGAAGGAAAAAGGAAAACAAATCAACAAAATTTCCTTTCTCATCTACCTGGCAGGTAAATCACAGCGTGATTTCTTTCAACATCTCCCACCCCCCCCAAAAAAAAAAATAATTAAATCCCAGACTTCAACGAGACTTACAGGAAAAAAGCATTTCAGGGCACTCTCTGCTGTGTGCCCCTTGTGACAGTCCTTTTACCCATCCACAGCACTATCCTAGAAGAATGTTTAAACATGAAAACTCTGCCATAATCAATTCTTTAGCAGTTTCTAGAGCTGAGAACAACCTTTCCTTTCTGTGCTATCTTCTTTGCCATTCACTCATCAGGAAAAAGGATTCTTCTGATATTGCTGGGACTTTGGAAAACAGTGATGCACTCTTTGGAGTCTACAAGACATGTCCAGGTGCTTTGTCTTGAGCATCCAGAGCTAGAGCAGGGCTCTCCCTGCAGCCTGCATGCTGCAAATTGCATCTTTCCTCAAGGCTGTGCCAGGAAATCGGTCCTGAAAATCCCTACTCAGGGATCCCTACCTGTCCCCAAGATAATATGAGCATTAAATCAAGCAACGTATTCCACTGGGTGACGGAGAATCTAAAATTCAATTATGTAATGCTGCTTAGAGATACTCAAAGCTGCTTGCAATTTCTTATCTTGAGGCTTTACTGGGAAAAAAAAAATAGTTTTTTTTTAAATTTCACTGAAATTCTACTCCTGCACAAGCAATAGAGTTTAGATTGGATTCATACAGCCAGTAAATACCTTGTGTTATACATTTCAATAAGCAGTGAGTAAAAATGGCATAGAAGGGCCTGGATACGAGCTGGAGTCTCCTCTTCCCCAGAAGATATATAGTCAATTCAACTTCTTCCTCTGTTCCACTCTGCAAACACAGGGAGATGTGTGAAATGAACAAAGTATGTGTATATAAGCATGATGGGTAAAGAGTGTTGATGTTGAACCTGAAATGAAACTAAGGAAAGCATAAGAAGTGTGAAACATATGGCGATGCATATGCATGAAGTTTGGATCAGGATATGCATCACAAAATAGTAATGGGTTTTTATTCTGGGAGAAGAGAGTGATAAATCAAAGGGGAATGAGAACCTCACACTAAAAACAAGAGAAGTTGGAATCTCCTTCCTCTTAGCTGCTTGGCATTTCCTCCTGAAAGAAGCGGAGGAAGTATTTAAATATTTTATAACCTTCATTATTGGAACATACATCTCTTTATTACATTTTTGGAAGCATGTGTTCTATTTGAAATCAGTATGGATATATAAATATTTTTAGGAGATGATTATTCTCTGTATGTAGGTGGAGAAGAACATCGAATTAGTGAGATCTTGCTTTCATGAGTAACAGAGCAGCTGGCATTACCCCTCCTTTCCCTCCGCCTCCCTGGCCAAGGGAAAACACCTCATATCCTCAACTTTAATTCCCAAAATAAAATAAGAAATGGCTTTGGCTTCCCTCTTTTGATCTTTTTCTCCAGGTAGTATTGAAACTGCATCTGCCATGTTTGCAATTCCTTTAGCAAGTCATTGTTGAAGTGGAAAATTAAAGAATGGCATAGGGCTATCGCAGAACTGCAGGAAACAGAAGCAAAAAAGATCTTTTAGTCTACTTTCCTGACAAATATCTGATTTGTCATCAAAGGCATTTAGTCATAGAGGCTCAAAAGTGTTACCTAATCTTCTGTACCCTTTACACACGAGCCTCCAGGTTCAGATGTCACACAGGAAGAGCAGCTCCCCTTTATCTCACATGCGAGGCACAGACCACACAACCACGAGGATGGGGTACAATCGCCTGTCTGTGGCAGCTCAGGTCCCTCTGGTCTTCCTCTTCTCTGCTCACACAGTGCAGGTGGAAATGAAAATGTCCACTGCTGGTGCTAGAAAAAAGATATTGTATGATACAAACTTCTTTGAAAGAGCTTGAGTCCAAGCAAGCTACTCATGGATCATGATTTGGGAAAGTCTTCCACGGCTTCTTTATCCCTTCTCTGTATTGAGATGTTCAACAGAACAACTCAGGAGATATGGCTCTAGTTTAGCCAGCTGAAGCCTTGATATCTTTAAATGTCTTTTTTTTATATATATTTATTTTTAGGCATTCAACAAGGTTCAAAGTTCAGCTGGCTCAGTAGGCCTCTCGTGCTCAACTCTCATGTCTTCCTGAATGCATATTTTGTTTGCTTTTGTAAAAAGAACCAGATTTGATAAAACAGCACTCAACTGTTGCACCTGGAAATACGGCCCAAACTCTTATCTAAGAAACCACTAAAGAAACAAAACAACGTCATCTTTTTTAGAAAATAAATGGTCTCCTTCTCTCATTCTTGCTCATGGATAGCAGAAAATGACAGTTGTTTAAATATATCAGGAAATTTGGTATCAATATATCAGGAATCAGAAAAGGCCTGAGAGAGGATGAAGGTGAAGGTAGAACATAACCAAGCAATAAAAGTAATATTCTATTTATGTTCAGCAAAATAATTTTCCTGTAAGTCTGTACTTCTGAAGTATCCATACTAAAACTGATCATATTTGAAACTGCAGTGTATTTTCTAATTGCTTATGTTATCCCATAATTCAAGGCATTTGGATTTTTTTTCCAAAGGCTAACTGAACATAATTCAGGCAAATAGAGATAGCCATGAACTCCTCAAGATATTTGAAAGCAGATAAATAGATTTACCTATAATTTAAGAGACTGGTACCTACTTTGTTGTTTTCTTATTTATTTGACATAAAAGCCTTAACATTAAATATAATCATAAATAAAGTTTAAAACTGGGTCCAACCATGAGACCAATGTGTAATAAAAATTTTCTGCTCTACTCATCTAAAATGTTTTCAGAAAGACCAGCCTAGTTTAGGATGATGCCTCTCAGTTTTGAATGGCCTGTGTGCTTTGGAGTTCTGATGCAGTTTCTGATTTGGGCCTTTATAAGGACTGGGTAATATACAAATTTTTAATCAAATGTTTGGAATTCGCAATGCTGTCGTGTTCACCGCTCTTTCAAATCCATGTTTGGATGGCAGCCATGGAAATCTGCAGATCGTGAACTGCTTCAATATGCGCTCTGAAAAGTCTCTAACACTTGAGCGTCTGCTCTTTCTCAGTTAACAAACAATAAAATGGTAGGATTCAGATTAAATAATCATTTCAGACTTGCTTTACTCTTCTCAATAACTTACTGGTCAATCCTCACTTCTTGTGTCTTTCCAGGATTTTTGCAGTAGCTAATCTGGCCATTCCTACTGCCTCTGCTTTCTAGCATGTTGCCTACCAAGTTTAAAAAAAAAATAAAACAACCAAAATCAAATAAACAAAATCCAAAACCTCAGATACAATACAGAAGAAACAAAATTATGTTAATTGCACCTTTTTTTTTTCTCGTTTGTTTGCACTATGCCAAGCCTTTCATTTTCATTTGTGATCTCAAGACATGGTTTCCATACTCATACAGCTCAGAGCATCATAGGAATTAGGCACTGATTAAGCCCTAATGTGCTATAAATACTTTATCATTGTCATCCATGCTAAACAAATTCATTTGCTTGAAACAAGCACGTTGAATGAGCAACAATATTTAATAGAACCTTTTGCTTCACTGGTAACTGGCATGTTAAGACAAAGTGACACTGATATAAATCTGGGATGATCCTGTTGTTTTTAGTGGAGTTAATCTTGGCTGATACAAATATTAACTGGAAACAAAAAAGCCCAGAATCCACAGGGAAAACAATGGCATAAATGTATTTTAGATATGCATATTTATTTTGCCCAGGTTGCGGAACAGGCTCGAGGCATTTCTCCCGAATGTGAAGTCCTCTGGTAATCCTGCACCACAATTTACTTCAGTTTTAGAATAGTTATTTATTGCCTTTCTGCAGATGCACATATTAATTAGATTGCTTTTGATGAATATATTATTTATAAACCCACAGTGCTAAAAGGTCATGAACTGCAAAGTCTTTATTTCTTGCAATTTTGATTCCAAACTATTTATTAGACATGGTAAAAGGAAGATCTGGCTGCCCGTGGGAGAAGTGTCACTTTCTGGCCATTTGAATCCAATTATGAAGTAAGTACATGCAGAACATTCCAAAATAGTATCGCTGTCGCTATGACTCCATTTCACTTTTGTCTCCATGTCGTCGGAGTCAGAATGAATTGCATCAAACTACACACAATGAATTGCATCAAACTTTTGTTCCTTTTTCTACCCTTTCCTAAGGCAGCCCAGGAATTTCCTGATGGAGTTGAGCTGGAGCAATAAGCACAGATTTCCCTGAGTGTCCCACAGACACGTAAGTCATTTGGTTCATATGTGGGTGGTCTTTGACTTATTCAGCCCTTATTCTGTTGTAGACTGGAAAACACATCCAACACGATTAAATAGATGCACAGTATGGTCTTTACAAAATATCACTCAGCCATGTATCCTGCAACAAGCAATTACAAGTCATCTTCAGGGCATTGATTTATTTCTCATTGCCCCACCAATTTAACGACCTTATGATTTATACTGATTGTGGAAGTCTCTCCTTGGCAAGCAAAGTAATTATCCATCAATCTCGAATTCTTTAAGGGAAGAAAAATGTTTATTTTCTGTCTGCATAATAAGTTTTATGTCATTTTTAATGTCATGACTCCCACATGCGCTGAAGATATATGTAGTAACTTCTAATGTCTCACAGAATGTCAATTGTAAATGCAATTTGACAACAGGCTTAGCTCCCATTGTCTGATTGTTTGGCATTATATAATGAAGGTGGTTAAGTTGTCTGCTTGGAAATGTTTCCATTATCCCAGGACAAAACAGTGGGCAAATCCTGTGGCTCAGTCGTGAGGCCCTGCAGAAAATCCTCAGTAAGAAAAAACAGCAAGATTTGAAGCACATTTAAATAGCAACCGTACTAAATAGAGCTTGAGGAGCACCAGGATGGATTCTCCTCATCACAAAAGGGTGAGGCACAGCACTTGTCAGTTTTTCTGTAATTGCTTGATTTAGAGTCAGGATTACAGTTTACTGTGTGTGAGTTTATTTTGTAAGGAAATGAGGTTTACAAGAGGTTTAATAGGAAACACCCAGGTAGGATTGAATCAGTTTCCACACTAAAATGTGCCATGTGGTCTTCTGGAGAGTTCATATATTTAGTTATTTACAGAGGGTTCGGTTTGGTTATTTTTGTTTTTTTTTTCTATATACAACTTGCAAATTGAAAAGTTTTTAAAGCCTGAAGACCAAGGAGAGGCTAAATCAGAGGAAACAGATGTACCACCGAGTTCCCCAAATTCTACTCTTTTTCATCCTCGCTCCTCAAAGATTATTCACACACAGCAGTCCCAGTCAGTGCTGATGTCACCTCACTGTTTACTCTCATCTTTTTCATTACCTTCTCCCAGTCTTTGGGGACTGACTGACATGTATCCCCTGTTAATAACTTTTGTGTTTTAAGAGCAGCTCTGTGAAATGATGAAGTCCCTCCCACACATTTTGAGTTGGTCGGGAAGATTCAGTGCTCGCAAGAGTTAGCACAGGGGGAAGTGATGGTTCAAAGTTGGACACAGAAATGAAAGCAGCCAGGTTCTAAAATATCCAACGTATGGCCTCAGTGATCCAAACAAGAGTCTAAAATTACTCCATGTTTTCATGTTACTTGAAAGCTTTTCCACTATACACCAAGAGATTTTTGGTTTTATAGCCAATCCTTTGCTCTTTACCCATTTGATTCTTGATTCTACCAGAAAAAAAAAAAGGAAAACCTAGACAAACCACCATTTTTCTCACTAAAATCTGCAGTTTCATGTTTTTCTTAAGTCAATGCCACCAGAAATGACACATCACATGCAACTTTTAAGTCCTGAAAAAGGAAAACCTTCATGCTGTCTTAATTCAGCCCCCTGTCATTGACTGGCCTGGCACAAAGGTGACATAAGTGGCTCTTACCACACCTTTCATTACAGCAGCATGGGGTCAGGAACAACTGCCCAGAAACAAAAGCCTCTAAAATTGTCTTTCTGGCTTAAAAGAATAAAGAATCCTATAAGAGGATGTAGGTAAGAAGGTTTATTAAACAGAGATGTTGAAAAAGCACTGTGATATTTATACACTAATAGAACCTCTAAGTGGGCCTAAAATGCCAGAATAACTCATTCAACTGATGCAAAAAAACCAGAATTTCTGGCCTGTCACAGAAATACTCATGAATAATAATAAAAAAAATCTTCTTTTATAATGTTAACAATGAACATCTGGCTCTCAAAATCCTGTCCTTATGCACAGAATTGGATAAACAAGAGAAAAAATGACCTTCAATTCTTAACCTTTATTTGCCTTCAGCGTCACTCTAAGAACAGAGATAACAGACTTTTTCACCTTGTCCCCTTTTTTTTTGAGAGAAAGGACATCTGCAACATATTTATAGAAAAAGAAATGATGCACTATGTAAAAACAACCCTGTAGATACACATGCATGATGGATAGAACAATGTGTGAACTGAAGTTACACTGGAAAAGCTAACTCTGCTCTTTAGGAATGATGCGCACTTTTGCTGTTAATGCTGTTGCTGTTACAGTTTATTTTCTTCTATCTTTGCTGTTTCCAGTAAATTGTTCTCATCTCAACCCGTGATCTTTGCCTTTTGTGCTTCCAATTCTCCTCTCAGTGCCACGCAGGGGATGGAGGGAGACAGGGAAGAGTGAGCGAGCTGTGTTTTGGAGTGGCTCAGTGGAACACTGAATTCCCAAACCATTTAGGAGTGCCATTCCTAAACAGCATCAGCCTTATTCAGTGCCCAGTGTGGGTCACAAAAGGTTGAGATAACGACAGATCTGCCCAGAGCAGGTTGGAAACAAGTTTGATGTAATTATTTGCTGGCTTAGGTCTGGGTGGTCACAATGGTTCACAGGGGTGTGGCTCCTAACCGTGTAAATCTTCCCATACTTGCAATTTGTGCTGACCATGGAGTGATCAGGATTGCTTTGCTGGAATATCAGTTTATGGCATGATGGCATAGGGGCAGTGAGGGTGCTTTGGGATGTGTGTGCAGTGCTGCTGTCCTGCCCTCACTCGGGCACTGCCTTTGGGAATCCATTCATAATCACATCCAGTGAAGGGAACAGAGGAAGCAGATTTTCCCCAGCCTTTCACCCTCTTTTCCTCCTCCAGGCCTGTTGGAATTCCCTTTGGATGTTCAGAAAAGCATATTCTTGTTGCTAAGTCTGCCAGGGGTCCACACCGTGTTTAGAGATTTCCAGGGAGATAATTCAGAGATTTCCCCTGAGAGTGGATAGACATGAGTGACATGGGATGTGGGAGGAAATGGGTCAGCTTTTGAAGGATTATTCTGCTCCAATGGTTCGGAAGTTCACCCCTGAACAACTACAGGACCCTGATAAAGTGGCAAGAATATACGAAAGAAAAAATGCAGTGGCAATTCCACAGAGAGATGGAAAATACCATTCCTAAACCACGACAGGGTTGTTCAGTCCACTGCTTCGCAATCTTTGATAAATTTGTATATATTAAAGAGTTCTTGATGTACATTTATGGGAAAAGATGGATTAGTTGAACTTTACTGATGTGGGAAGGTGTGAAAGCTTTCTCTACTGTCTTAAAACTGTATGTGCACTCCAGAGCAGCCTCAGTCTTCTGGATGTTGATTAAATGTTAGACAATACCACAGTGCTGCAGCTTACTTTGCTTATTTAATTATTTTTTTGCAGATAGCTTCGTTCCAGCATACACCTTTCAACACAATTTTTAGATTGTGGACAGTGATGAACCTTGTAAATTTTGCAATTGCAATTTGCCACTGTAATTTTTGCAATTTCAATTTTTTCCATAGGGTTATGTTGGCCTTAATTAAATTAATAATTTAGCTGCTAATGTTTTAACAGGCCTGTTATTTACATGCCTGCATGTGTTAAACATATCTGGGTTGCTTACAGGTTTTTTGTTTTTTTTCTGTGCAGCTGTTGAGTAAACTGAGAAAGAGAAACTAAAAGGAGAGAATTAAACAGGCACCCAAAACCTGTGTATTCCTTTGATGACATGTGGATCTGATATCTGGACTGAGAACAAAGCTGGGAATGCCTCAGGATGCAGTAAGATGAGCCAAGAAAGTGAAATATAAAATCCCTGAGGGGGAAAAAATTGTCCTAACAAGAATACATAGTGTTCTGATTTGACCAAAGGAAACTAAAAGCTGACATTTGCAGGGATTTAAGGAGAAACCATTAGAACTGTTTTCCCTGTTAGTGCTGGATACTTTCATGGGATTTCATGTATTTTACAACATGAAATGCCTCGACCCGGAGTTATTACATTTTTTTAACCTTTTCCTTTTGAAGCACAAAGGCAAGATGCAATAAATCTTTCAGGCTACTTTTCCACAAAATGAGATGTGTGTATGGTGTGCATGCCTGGACCAAGAAGCAGTTTTATTAATCAGGGTGAGCAAGTAATGGTACCTATTAAATACTGAATAATGGGATGTATTCTACCTTCACTGACCCCTTATTTATCTTCAAGAAATCCGCCTAAAAGGAGGTTTAAACTGCTTCAGTTTAAATTAAATTAGCTTCAGCTGCTAATCTGATTGTCATTATGTATGTTTATTGAAAATAATAATGTGCTTTTATATAATTTTATAGCAGATATTTTTATAAAACCTGCCAACATCGCAACTGTCTACTCAATTGAAGATAAAATTAACATTATCATTTTATATCATGATACTTATCTAACCAATCTGTGGAAGGATTAGCTGCTATAATATTGGATTTTATGCAACCTTATGTGATATAGATGATTAAAGGCTGAGTAGGACTCTACCACAAGATCTCTCAGGGCACAAATAAATCAGCTATGCTCTGAATTTTCTGTTGGAAAGTTCCTGTTTCTCCACTGATTACTCTGAGAAGTTAAGGAGGTTTAGTCTATGCCATAATTAGCTGGTGTGTATTCCCCCTCAGTACCAATGCAGGGATGTCCATCACCATCAGTCAAATTCCTACTCCATCTTCAGCCAGCACAGTGCAATTTGTGCAAATACCTCACATCAAGAATTCTGCTATATTGCCTGCTTGGTAAAAAAAAAAAAAGAAATTCATAGCCTCAATTGATAACTCCCGTTTAAAATTTAATTTTTTACATTAAATATGTAAATCTGCTAGCCATAAATTATTCCAAAATGTTAATAAAATTATTTTGTACACTGCTGTCATTTATGTGGTGTGGTTCTTGGAGGGGTCCTGAGCAGGGCCAGGAGCTGGACATCAGTGATCCTTGGGGGCCCCTTCCAGCTCAGGATATTCTATGATTCTAATTTAATCTTCAAAGCAAAACAGAGAAATAAAATGTAATCATATCTGTTTTAAGTGGGTAAAATCTGTTTGAATACCCATAGCTTCATATACAAAAGCATATCATTGTTATTCCAAAAAACCTGGAAAAATATGTAATGGGACCCAACTTAGTATTGAAACTAATGGGAAAATATTTAAGTGGTTTTCTTGAAACCAAAACAACTTTCTTGAGAGACTAAAACAACTTTCTTGTTACACCAGAAACATCAGACAAGAAAATCAATACACAGAAATGGATCAAAGCATTGTCTAAAACATATCAAGCAAAATAAATCAGTTCAACCATCTAAATCTGAAAAGGAAACATTAACTCTTGGAAAACTGAATGAGATGAGAAATCAATATTGGACACAAACTGTCAAACAAAGAACAGGGAGGAAACAGAAAGAGCCATTTTATTCAGTTTCCTTGAAAGAGATCTCAATTATTGGACTACAAACGTGGTGTTTACTTAACCTCATGTTTTAAAAGAGGAAATACAGGATTTGTGCCAATATTGTACGTTTCTTACTTTTTGAAAAGGGAAAACTAATGCCAATTAAGCCTGTAATAAGCTGGGCTGGCACAAAACAGAAAGTTGAAATGGATGAGTGCTTTCTTCTGAGCTAAATCTGGATGCTAACAGAAACAAAACAGGTTAATTTTATCAGGTAAATCCCACACCCTGGGGGAAAAAAACAAGGTGAAAATACAATTTAAATGATTGAACTTTGAAGGCAGATTCTCAGACTCTGTAAAAACCTGTCTTTTAACCCACCTTGTGGTAATGAACATTTGAGGAGCTGGACACGTGAAAACGATCAATAAGGCCCACAGTTCTTCAGACAGACAGCAGGAAAGTTTGTTTTTACCTGAAGGGGATCTGTCATTCATAAAGATGGAGTTCAAAATTTCCTCTCACGTTTCTTCCTCTTCCCCCCCCAGGTCACTCAAATATTTTGCCTTTACACAGAATCAGGGGAAGGGGGAGAAAAAGAAATGCGGAACATTTTTGCTATTTTTGTTTTTTCTTCCCCATTTTAAAATGCCTCTTTTGTAAAATATTTTAAGTTATGTGGAAATACCACTAATACAGATGCAAAAAGGAAAAGCTCAAGAGGGAATTCAGATAATGAGGATGCAGAAATTGTATGGGAGAAAGCAGAGGAACTCGGGCAGAGATCCTTACCCATCCCTCTGGTCATTCTGTGAGCAATGATAAAGAACACATTAATTCCACTTCCATTCCATCAGATTATCTTACATATAAACTGATCATGTATTAATTCAAGGAACTAGATTTGCCATTATTCATTATATTGCAGGGATAACCAAAACTCCAATGCTGAAGAGATTTTCTTTTTTCCGACCAACATTCCTTTTTCTCTAAGCATGTTAGCACACGCCTGAGTTTAGAGATGTATGCATTCTAAAGTTCTAAATGCATTTCCACAAAACTAAGCTGTCAGCTACGAAAAAACTTTTAAAACTGCCTAAACAGTATATTCAGGGAGAAGGAGAAATAAACAAATAAAAATATTTGATCAATGGCAGCTCTTGATGGCCCAGTCTCTGTCTTAGAAGGCTGAGGATAAGTGTATAAATCCAGACAATGAATGTCTAAAAGTTTTCAGAATTTTGTCATCCTTTACACAAAGGAAAAGATGAGCAGGATGTGACAACACTGCTCATGCTCAACTTTAAGCAATTCTACTGCCAAAAAAAAAGCATTACTCAAAAAAAGAGGTTTATACAGCAGGGTTGCACACCAGAACAGAGACCCAGAACATATTTTTGGTCAAGCACTCTGCAACCTCATGCTCTATATTTATTTTTCCAGGCACAGATATTTATCTTTATGGCACAGTAGCACCAAGGATGGATTGTCATGCTGGTGGTGAAAGGCAGAGAGCTCTCTGCCAGGGGAAGAATTCTCACACCAGGCTGATTCTCTAAGGTCAAAGGTCAGTTTGTGTACAAAAGGCACATTTTTTGTATAAATGTACAAAAAAGCCTCAGTTGAAGATGCTGAAACAAGCAGCAGCTCTGTAGGATGCCCTGCACCACTGCCAGTGTGCATCCTTCCCTCATGGACAAGGAAAGGCAGCAGAAAAATGGGATATGAACACCTCAGCAAAAGGTTGGTGGGAGGTCCACTGTCCTGTCCACTCAGCTCCAAACCTTCCCATTTTCACCACCCTGAAAAGGTGGGACCTGAACAAAAATGCTGCCTTTTGGGGTGGTTATCACCAAGCTAATTAACCGAGTCGCTAAATGATTAGGATGAAAATAATAACTATTTGTATTTTGATAAGCATATTGACTACCAAGTTAAAAAAAAAAAAAGTCTGAGAAAACAATCTTTTCCTCAGGAGTTGCTGGTTTGTGAGGGTGTGAGGAAGGCAGGCAGCTCTCTGTATGATCATACTCCTTTTGAGTCACACAAAGACAAGGAGATGCACGCCAGCAACCGCAGAGGAGATCAATCAGTGTTTGGGGTGGGACTGAGCTCTCCAAAGGAGCCATCTCTAACCCCTCATAAAGCAGGCTGTGTCCTGGGTACTCAGAGTGCAAATTTCACCCCCTGGCTCTGGAAAACAGGCTCACCCATCCTCAGTCCCTCCCTCGCAGTGTGGAGATTCCCCGGAGCACCAGGACAGAAATTCCAGCACTCCGCTGGGGTGATGCTCCTTTGTAGCTGCTCATTCTCCAACATTTGTGTGACTGAGCTGACTCAACCCTGTCCCCAGAAAACTTCCAGGAGCGCAGAGTGCAGATATTTCACTTGTGAGTTTAATGAAGGGGTTTCCATCAAGCATAAAGTGCCCAGCAGAGGAAGAGCTGGTGTAAAGCTCGAGTATCTGCCGTCATCGCAGACCACTCGGGCTTTGCTCTCATGGTTACCATGATATCATCACAATCCCTCAGAGTGCCTGCTGCCTTCTGTCTCACCACAAATGTCAATTATTAATGCCTGCTCATCATAACAGCACATCAGCTGGAAATGCATTCTCTTTCTCCCCGTGTATCTTAAAAAAAACCAAACCTCCTCTGTCATAACTTCTGATGCAAAAGCTCACCTTGAAAAAAAACCAAAAAAAGTGTTTCCAGATGTCCAAAAGAATTTGCCTCTCCTGGGTTAACTTCTAATTACCCACAGCAAGAGGAGTGGGTATTTATCACTGGAGGAGAGATGAGCCAGGCAGGTGGGAAATGTTTACTCAGGCCAGAACAACTCAATGTTCCTGGAGCCAAAACAAACAGGTGCAGCTTTTATCGATGCAACAAACACGGAAAAAAATCCAAACAAACACACAGCTGATGGGGAATATTTCTGTTCCACAAAAACGGTACCTACAAAGTAAAATGAAAGGTGTTCTGTCTCCTGGTGGAAGTTGGGAATTCACCTCTCCCTTCTGAATTCCAGCATGAAGGATTACACTCAGAGGGTTTTAGGAACTGAAACAGAGGATGCACACCAGATTCTAGAGGTGTTCTAGCTGCAAAACCAGCAGAGAACTCATCTGAAACACTTCCATCACCCTCAACAGGGCACACCATAAACTCTGGATCATCAGCATCTACTGTCTTACTCAAGAAACTAATTTTACTCAGCAAAAAAAAACTCCTACCGACTCCACAGAGAAACTCTAACGTCAATTTTTACCATCTATTTTGGACCACATGAATTTTGTCTCCTTTTCACTGCTTTCAAAGGATATATACTAGCAATTTACCTTCCTGCTAAACTGTTTGCTCCATATAGGTAAATGTAAAATATTTGTTAATCTTTGTTTTTAAGAACAAAATACAGCTAAGAGAAATGAGAGCTATGATGATTGTGAGGGTAAACACACATACTGTCAAAAAAGACATGCAATAAACTCCATTTTTAAAACTATACAAAGACCTGAGCTCCTTTGTGAAAGCAGATGTTTGATGTGTCTCCTCAGAGCAGCTTGAAATTGGCTGTGAAGGTGCCTATAAAAATCATTGGGTAGCATTCCACGTTCAAGCCTTATGTATGCTTTTAAAAGTCTTGTAAGCTTTAAGGAGGATGTATTTCAGCAATTCCTCTGGCTGGAAAGCTGAGGTGGATGGAGAAGGGCGGCTGTTTCATGCTTGAGCAGTGATGGGATGTGACAGGGAGGTGTCAGTTCTGGGGAGCTGGAGGTTATGCCACTCCTAAACAGTAAAACACTGCCCAGTTGCATTTCCTGGCCAAAGGCAGGAAATCACCCCACATCTCACAGGGGTGAGATTATCCCACATCTCCAAGCTCAGAGCTGCTGCTCGTCCTGATGAGGCCACTAAGAAATAATTAATGCACACAGCTGAAGCAACACCTTCCCATACACCCATAACCTCAGGGGTTATTGCAGCATGAGCAGATCCTTCATTTCCCTAATCTGGGATATGGAGAGGCCCTGGGAGAGGAAACTGGGGCAATCTGCTGGTGATACTGGGGAGCTTTGGGCATCAGTAAGGCCCCTGATGATGCTTGGCTGTAAAGAAAGTTAGATGGACAAGCAGCTTCTGTTTATTCTAGAGAGAAATGCCAATAACCTTTAAACAGCAGAGCCACTGCTGAAAACAGCCAAAGATTCCTTATTTATCCATGATTCTCAAAAGCATGAGGCTGTAGATGAAATGTAGGGTAGCTGGTGAAGTGAGTTTTAACTTCCCTTCTGTGCACTCCCTTCTGCAGCCAATCCTTGGAAGGATTACCTGACCTGAACTGCTAAATGCTCTTTGTTTCCCATCCCCTTTCTGCACAGAAATGCTTCTCAGCCCTAGAGAAGGGAAGGCAGAAAAGAGAACAGCCTAAAAATTGCTTCATTTCGCAAAAAAACAGCTTCTGAAAGGATTTCCTGCAGCACTGAATCGCCTGGCTGTGGAACACCACAAAAAAAGGCCATTTCCAGGGCACCCATGGGATGGGCAGCAGGGGTCACAGGCCCTCAAATCCTCCCTCAGTCCTTTTTAAAAAACTTATTTTCTCTTGCTGGCATTGTCCATAGTGAAGGAGATGAATGCATGCTGCAGAAAAACAAATATGTTCAGTGTAGCAGGTAATCACTGCAGTCTGACCATCTTTTATTTGAAATATTGAACATTGTGCAGGACCATCTCTGTAAATACTTGGTGGTCTCAACTCTCAATGAAAGCTGTGGCTTTTAGTTTAGGTTAGGTTTTTGTCTCTGAATGTCTTCATATACTTGTGGTTGTCCTTTGCTTTCTTTACTGCTTCTTTATTGTTGTCACTTTGGCTAGAAATACCTGGAAATTTATCAGGGATTATTTGCTTTTTGTTCTAAATTTGATAATGTTTTTGCTGATTTAAGAAGTAGCAGACCACTGGTTTACTTAGCAACCTGAATGACATCTATTTTTAAGAGCTTTGACATGCAAAGTTACTGGATTTTCTTTGAAGAAATCTCACTTGAATCTGAGTATTAGCCATCATACCCTATCCGAACCATTTTCTAAGTTACTCAAATAAAATTCTGTATTTTCTTCCCCTTTTTCTATGTAACTGCTGCCTGAAAATGAAATAATTTTCAAAAATATTTCCAGCTTCTCTTTCTCGTTACTGTCTCAGTGGTCTATTTTAGTGATTAGTAGATGACATGGTTTTCTGTACTAATAATCTGTGTGGAGTCAGTCTATTCAAACTATTTACTGTAATTGCTCATTTCCTACATTTTTTGAGAAACAATCTAAATACAAAAATGAGAAATCCATACTTCAGAGCACGCTGTCAGCAGGTACCTGCAGTCATACAAATGTTAGTTTCTCAGCTGCTAAGTAGAACAGGAAATTGTTATATTAAAATGAAAATCAGAATGTCTATACACAACACACTTTGTTCATACCAGCCCAGCTGCTTTTCTTGCAGTGCTTAGAAAATGCTTAATTATGATATTTTTAATTTCTTTACACCAAAGAGAACATCTGTACCTCTGTGAATATTCTCTCAGATTGCTGTCTAATGCCATAAAAGGAACCTCTTTCTTCTCTTGTGACAACTAGTGACTATGTCAGTGGTAATTGTTTAAAGAACAGACAATTAGCAAATTAATTAAGGAATTAATAGACACATGAACATGCAGAATAATAATTTGTAATTGCTCAGGAAACATTTTGCTAGAGAAAGCTTGGGGAGTCTGAACTAATATTTAAAACAAAAGGCATCACTCAATTGTTAAGCTGTCAGGAAGAATCACATTGATGTTTCCATTGTGAAATAACCCAAAGTACTCCACCTGCATGATGAGTCAAAGTTCCTCCCTAGACCTCAATTCCCAGCCTGAAAGATCTGTGACATTTCTCTCAAGCTTTAGGTAAAGGCACTGTAACTTTTAGAAACTTTTCCTTTGATACCTCTGAAGAGCCTTTTCACCTCAACTTTTATGTCTAAAAATTCTTAGCAGGGTACCTGCACTAACAGCCAAATTCCTGGCAGCAGAAACACTCGAGGAGGTGGCTGAACACGTGTCACGATCCGCTTAACCCAAGCGGGAATTGTGAGAGATTGGTTATCAGAATCTCAGAGTGCAAAAGAAACGAGGGGGCAAGTATATATATTTTCAATAATCAAGAACAATTTATTGGATTTTTCGTGATACAAGAGGGTGAGAGAGAGAGAAAGTGAGAGAGAGAGAAAAAGAGAAAGAGTGGGTTTTATAGCGACCAAACGGCTTCGACGAGCCCGCGCAGTCCAGATTTCATAGGTTCGTCGACAGTCCGTTGAGGGGGATCCCAATCAGGGTCTTTTCAGAGAGACTCTTTATAGTCCTTTTGAAAGCAGGTGGCAGCAAGCCAGGGGGTTGCAAAGTATGGAAAAACGGCCAAGCAGTGGGGAAAGAATGTCAATTGTTTTATAAGGTGTGCAGCATGGGGTCGTGTTGCTCTCTTTCCATCTTCACGTCAGGAGCAGCACAGGCATCCATGGTTTACACGTTGTACCTTCCAGGCTAGGAGCTGGAAACTTGGCAGTCATCCCACCTTGATCTGGCTTGGACTCCTTTGAGCAAAAGTCCCCCTTTTCTCCCCGCTGGGGTTTTTGGGGTGTTCAATCTCTCCATCTCGATGATCGTGAGACAGTCAAGGGTCTTCCGTACGGTCTCTTACAACACGTCAGCAGGGAGTTCTGCTCCAATGTCCTTCACCATGGCCAAGTGTCAGAACTCCCTGGGGAAATGGTCCATGGAATGGGAATAACAAGCCCTGGACACTGCTGCACTCCAGATCTGAGACGGATGGTTCACTGTACATCATTCTGTGTGCTGTACACCAAGGCCTCCGTGCCACATCCATGTGTCAGCAATATCTCCCTCCCTGGAAGTTCTTCAGAATTCTCTGGGGCCTCTCTCCATCACGAGTTTGGCCACACCACAGAAACACAAGATACCAGCAGAGAAAAGCATCTTTTCCCTAAACACTTATTTAAAATTTTCCTCTGTTTTGCACATAGGGTGTATTTTTTTTTGTCTCTCTTAACCCAGATGGAAACTAGAGACAAACACTCTGTGGGGGAAGATAATACTCTGTGAGGAGGCACTTCTTCCCCTTGTTTAGCCAGATATGCTCACATAAAATACAGTTCTTCACTTGTGGGAAATGCAGGGACCACGTCCAAGGTAATTCTGTTTGCTAACCATGCTGTGGTTGGAGACACACTTTTATATCCTTGTGAGCAATTCTAAACCATTGGTGGCCAGAGTGACCAACCTGGTCATCAGGCTGACTGACACTCATGAATCTAAAAGTTTCACTGAAGCTGGCTGTTGGCAGGAAACCTGGAAAAAAATCTGAGATCCTATGGGGAAAACTCAGGCGCATCTGATGACGTGAAGATAGTCCTGGCTGGATTGCTGTCACGGGAACAACTTTTGGGAATGCTGCTGGGGAGGGGTGGAAACAAACCTGTCCTCTGCTGTGCCCATTATGGAAATGAAATGTTGAGTTTATAATCTAAAGCTTTCAAAACTCATTTTGTAAGAAGCAGTGTTGCCTTCAGGGAGACATCTTTGTGTGTTATCCCACACATTACTGCACGTCTTTGTCAGACCAAGAGCTCTGTAAGCATTGTCACTTGTCACCAATATGTGGGCTCAGGCACTTGGAGTTTTGTTGGGTTTTTTTTTGTTTTGGAACAAAAGTGTCCCAATATACAGGTGAGAAAGACTCGAGATTGTCTGCTCACTCAAAGTGCAAAACCATCTATTTTCACTGTCCTTTGGCACAAAGCTGCTGAGAGATTAGGAAGAATTACTGTGGGATAAAATAATCTGAAGGAGAAGACTGCAGAGAACTTGGTGTAGCCCTGTACATTTTGGAAAGTTCCTGAAGATTTCATACTGGGACTGCTCAGCTTTACAGCAGCATAACAGATAGGTGTTGCCATTAAAGAGAGCAAAGTTGGGTTTTCTTTGGAGCACTTTGAAGATGGTCTCAGTTGCCTCCAGTCCCTGCAGATAAGAGGAGTGAGCGGGGGCAGAAGAGCCCCCACTTGCTGGAAGCTGGGTGGAGTGAGAGCAAAAGCAAAAAAATACCAATTACAATGCAATTACTGCTCAGGCATGACTGTACTGGAGTGCTACCCACTCACCAACTGCCCGGGTCTGTGGGATGTCTCTGGTTTAGCTTTACTATGGTTAAGGAAATATTGGATCACTTGTCGTTCAGATGGCATGAATTTAACTACTGTACTGTTTTCTCCGTGTTATTTTAATAGATGTATTGCTTTTCAAGGTTTTTTGGGGATTTTTTTCGCTTGGAAGACAGACAAGTACAGCCAGTTTGACGGCACAAGACAGATTTATCACTCTAGACCCGTTTGTTTTGTTATTTTTATGCCTAAATGGTGGTACAGATAATTCCAGCATGGGTAATGTGCTATTTACAAAGCATGTTGTAGTAGGCCAAAATTAATCCAGAACTTCCTCCCACCTCCAATTATGTTTATCAAGACTTGAGCTATCTTGATTGGGAAAAGGTCAGCCTGTATGAAAGACCTTTGCAGAATGAGATTTAAATTTAAGGAGTGTCCTGAGAACACAGAAAAAGCCAAAGGGTCACTCTTAGGCAACTGAGTTAGATTTTGAACTGAGAAACAAAGGGGTTTCTCTGATGTTATGGAGCATTAGACCACAAGAACAGGAGAGAGAAAATTAAAGACCATGAAGTTTTTCAGCCACAGAGACAAGAAAACAGAGACATTAAAAGAAAAAAAATTGCAAAATGTCTATATACATGTTGCGGTTTGGAATGCTGGCCAAAAGCCAGGCACCCACAACACCTGCTCATTCGCTCTCCCCCACCACCACACCGGGTAGAGAAGAGCGAAGGGGGGGAAAAAAACTAACAAAAAGGTTCATGGGTTGAGATAAGGAATAGGGAGGAAAACACTTGACGGACAAAACAGGCACAACTTAAATAATCTAGTGAATTTATTACTAACCAAGTCAGAGGAGGAGAATGAGAAATAAATTACAACCCTCAAAGACACCGATCTTCTCCCCACTCCCTCCCCCCTTCCCACATACAACAAAGCAGCAGGAACGAAACAGGGTGTGGGGTTGGTCAGTTCATCACCGGATCCTCTGTGACAGCTGAGGGAGAAGATTCCTTCCCTTGCGATGCCGTGGTCCCTCCCACGGAGACAGTTCTCATGAACCTCTCCGGCGTGGCTTCATCTCAGAGCAGCAGCCACACACATTCTGCTGCTGCGTGAGTCCCCCACGGGCAGACAGTCATCCCAAAACTGCTGCACGTGGGCTCTCTCCACCGGTGCAGCAAGGCCAGGCTTTCCAATCTCGGGAGCAAGACCTCTCTCTCCATGGGTCTCCTGCTGGACACAGCCCCTTCCGTGTCCGCCCGCTCCGGCGTGGGGACCTCCCTCCTCCACGGGCTGGGGTGGATCTCTGCACCTCTGTGGACCCCATGGGCTGCAGGGGACAGCCTGCTCCACCATGGTCACCATGGTCACGGGGACAGCCTGCTCCACCATAGGTCACCTGGGCTGGGAGGGACAGCCTGCTCCATGGTCACCATGGGCTGCAGGGGACAGCCTGCTCCACCATGGTCACCATGGGCTGCAGGGAGACAGCCTGCTCACCATGGTCACATGGGCTGCAGGGGGACAGCCTGCTCCACCATGGTCCCATGGGCTCAGGGGGACAGCTGCTCCACCATGTCACCATGGGCTGCAGGGGACAGCTGCTCCACCATGGTCACCATGGGCTGCAGGGGGACAGCCTGCTCCACCATGGTCACATGGGCTGCAGGGGGACAGGCTGCTCCACCCTGGTCACCATGGGCTGCAGGGGACAGCCTGATCCACCATGGTCATCACCATGGCCTGCAAAGGAATCCCAGCTCCGGCGCTGGAGCAACTCCTCCCCTCCTGCACTGACCTTGGTGTCTGCATCCTTCAAATATTTCTCAGCCTCCTCCACTGGCAAAACTCCTCTGTGTGCCCCTTGTTTGATTTCTTCTTAAATATGTTTTCACGAGGCGTAACCACTATTTTAATTGGCCCAGTTGGTCAGTGGCTGTCCTCATCTCAGAGCCACAGCAATTGGCTCTGCTGGACATGGTGAAGCCTCCAGAAGCTTCTCAAAGGAGCCACTTTTTGGCCCCCCCACCTCCAAAAAGGGCCAAGAAAACCAACACAATACATTAAGAGCAAATAAAACCAGGATAGAGTGAAAATGGAAGCTATGAGAAAAAAAAAAACCTAAGAAATAAAGAGGAGGTCCATAATTGTGTGACGAGAGAGAGAGGAAAATATGTTGGAAAAGAAGAACAAAAGAGAAAAATGTCACATTGGGTGGACTTGATTCCCTCTTAATCAACGTACTGAAATCATCTTTACAGCTGACCAGAGGGGAGATTTGTCGTAAGGAAATCTTAACTTGAAGGCAAAGCTGAATCACTTTTGTTTCCACTTAACTATATACATTTTAAAAAAGAAAGAAAAAAGGAAAGAAAAATATAGAGGAAATATTTAAAAGTGCATATCATGGCAGAGTTCATGTCAGACTGAGCAAGAGGAGGAAGTTATACAGGTATTTCAGTGTCAGAGACAAAAGGTTATATTTTGGTACCAACACTGATCTTCTCAGGTGCTCTTTCCATCATATGACTCATATCAATGACATAGTTCTATTTTTTAAAAGTTATAGAAACATATTCAAAAAATGGACATATCTAAATGATGATCTTGCCTATTGATGAAGACATTCAGACAGGATTCATGCCCTAACCTGTGAGAATTATTATTCACATGTTAAAATGCAACTTAAAGCACGTATCATAATTTCTGAAAGTTCATTCATATGCCTGAATTTCAAAAAGTGCTTCACCACAGAAAAGTTTAAACCCCTGTGCATTTCTCATCCTCATATCCCTCTGTCTGTGCACCCTGCAAAGCTCATTTGCTACTGATATTTTGAATATTTGCTGTAACTCATCAAGTCCTTTATTGACTCTGCTCCTTCGTCCTGTGAATTTAGGGAAATTGTTTTGATTTGCACTTTTACTAACCCATACTCTGGGGGAAGGGAGCAGCCTTACAGTGCCTCTCTCAGTTTTTGGAGAGTATCATGGTCAGGAGCCTCACCTGCTGCTCACCACACTCAGCTCCAGCTTCTTTCCTAGGCAGTGAAAATAAATAAAATAAATATCAAGTCAGGGAGAGACTTTGGGTTTCAAAGCCTCGCAGTTACTCACAGAGGTGTTTTCTGTGCCTTGGTGAGACACACAGCAGGTGGGTACTTGCACATGTCATTGTTGAGAAGCATCTGGGCAATGACTACAGCCAAGCTCTTGTTAACAGAGGAAAACAATGATGAAACGGTGCCTTTGCTCTTATTTGCTGTTATTGAACAAAAAATACTTCTATATCAATAGCACTTTTGAGTTATACTAACTAGCACAACAAAAAAAAAAGTTAGGAAGAAACATCATTCCTGATGAGCATTGTTTGCTGCCCAGAGGCTGAAACTCTGAGTGAATCTGAAAGCCCTCTAGTTATCTTCTGAAAGGGTTGATTTATGAGCAGTAATGAGCTAAAGTATCATCAATTTTCATAATTCACTGTTCTAACGAGCTTTAAAACTACAATTATGCACACAGTAGTAGTTAATACATACATGCATATAGATGCATAGATGGAAAATGTGATTTCTGTTATCTACAGATAATCTTATAATTCAAAATATAAAAGATGGTGTGTTGTTTTTTTCTTATCACACTGGGCTTTAAGGTTTAAAATAATTTAATAAAGTTTTCTGATGAAGCTGGAATAGTTGGTGACTCATAGGTCATCAGTGGGTGGCAGGTGAGAGAAGGGAAAGCCTAAAGCAGTTAAGGTTTTAATGAGACTCAGAGCTACTTTTCAATTCAGAACATTCTTCGTTATTATTTTTCCCTGTTATTTTAACCAATAACAACGTTAAATATATTCCCTTTTCTCAACTTTTGTTTAGTCTAATTTGTTCTTTCCGTTTTCTCCAGAGTGTTTCTAAAAAGCAAAAAGATTCTCCCCGAGTTTTAAAAAACAAAAGCATTCGTAAATACAATGACATTTTAGCCATAATGTTATCCAGTTATGAGTTTTGTCTCTTAAGATTTCATAAGTTTCAACTAAAAAAAAAACTACTATTGAAATATTCTAAGTTTAGTGATGCATCCTAACTTATTCAGCATGTATTTATTTAGAACTTAACTTGCAAAGAGGAGCCAGAATTTGACAAGCTTCCACAATTTTCCGGAGTAAACTCCGAATACGTCAACCATTTCATATGGCAGCAAAGCTGTCAGCACCAGTCGAGCTGAGATTTCATAACAGGACCAGGAACCAAAATTTTTGGGTGCTGTTTGAACAGATCAGAGAGTCCCACCTGAATCACCCCGAGTGCTGAAGCTCATCCTTTTGTTGCCATTTGGTTTCAGCCCTAAAGCCATGATGGGGAATCTTTTCTTCTCTCACCGTGTGGGTGGAGACAGCCATGGCCACAGCAACCACTCCTTTGGACTCACAGAATCACAAGAGAGTGAAAAGACATACAGCATTGACTCCATGGGCAAATAGAAGCCAAAGATGCAGTTTGCAGATATTTTGGCTACATGAACTTCTTTGAACAACTTCAACTTTTCATAGGCCTCTGTTCTTCCATGGGGAACATGGAACATTTCCCCCTAGAAATAAATATCATCACTGTACACTGCAGGTTCATTCACTTCTCATCTAAAATATATTTATAATATATAAATAATTCTGGTATGTCCCATCTTCTTTTACTCTTTTTAGCTTCTCATAACAGTCTCAAAAAGTCTATTCTGTTTTTCTTTGCCAATGACTTCAAGGAGCAAATATGACCTCTCCTCTTCACACCCAGAAGAAGAATCTTCTAATTGTGTGTTAGAACCTTTCTCCAGGTCTTCTCCAGAAGTGGAGAAAGAGTAATTTATACAGCTCACAGGCTGCCAAAACCAAAACAGCTCCACAGAGCTTGTCATTGTCGTATAAACTGAGAGACCAGGCAGAAGAAAGTCTGAAGATCTGTCCACACCCACCTCTGCACCCCTGAGCAGAATCAGTGGATTACTGCAATCCACAAAACTACTCTAATGACTAAATCTGCCTCCAATGTTTTAAAAAAATAGGATTTAAAATGATTGGATCATAATTCTTACTCTAACAGTCACATGAGGATTCTGTTCCAGTCACCACACTGTGACCACATGTTGTCTTGTTGGTGTTTTGAAAGAAATAAACCCATTAGATTGTAACCAAAGACAAGAATATTCATCCTCCCTGAGTTTCCCAATTAGCATCTGTGGTGTCTGAAGGCAAACATTAATGAACTTCATATTTTAAAGCCTCTAATGTGAAATCTGTCCTTGGTCAATTAGAATGACCCCAAGGCTCTACCTGCTACTCACATCGGTTTAATAATCTCTGCACAATATTTCATAAAGACCTTAGCAGCTCTAAAAGTGATTTTGTGTCTCTTGATTTCATTTTCTTCTTCTGCAGAGCTCACATTCAGTCATTTTAAAGGATATGTTTTCCACATAGCTGCCTCTATGTATGTGTAAGTATCTTATGAGAGATTAAAAAAAGCTGTTCTCCAACACAGTAAGGTAGGACTAGGGATTGCTTTGACCTGGATTTCATTATCCAAACCTACAAATAATTCAGTGACTAATAGTATCGATTTTTTTTTAATGTCATTAACCCATGATTTCCTGCTCTTCCTGTTATTCTACTAGGCCACAAAAGGAAAACAGCATTTTGCTGGGCATTGTACACAGTAAGAAAGAGAGTTCCTCCTCTTTCAAAAAATAAATTATTTGAAATTTTGATGGGAAACAAAGGAATTAAATAGAAAAAAAGGTAGGGGTCAAGAGTGAAAAAAAAAATAAACAAACTAAAAAAAACCCTAAAAAAAATTTAAAAAAATAAATAGGATGCATGCATTTTCTCAGAGCAACAAGGAAACAGAATTTAGGGTTTCTAAGTGGTCCTTCATAACGTGATAGTGTTATTCCTCCTTTCTGAATTTCTGAGAAAATGTAGCCAAACCTGAGCACTGTAGTCAATTTTACTGGTGCATATCAATCATGTTCAGAACCCTCTGGAAACTTTAAAAATCTGATTCTGTGGAAATAAAACCATAAGTATCCAGGAAACAGGCCTGCACAATGTTATCATAATCTTTCTGGATTTTGATGAAGGTTTTGATACTCACACAATATCCTTCTGGATAAAATGTCTGGGATTGAGCTGGATAAAGATATCGTGGGATGGGTGAGCAATGGGCTCACAGGTCAGGCACAAAGGGTGACAGTGGCTGGGGTGGCATCAGGCTGGGGACTGTCACTGGGGCTCCACAGGGCCCTACTGTAGGACCCATGCTCTGCAACATCTTCATAAAAACACTTGGACACGGGATTGGAAGGGATATTAAATTTGTAGATGATCCAAAATTGGGAGGAGCTGTTGAGTCCCTCAAGGGCAGAGAGGCCTTTCAGAGAGACCTCAAACAGTTTAGAGAGACAAACTGCAAGGCATACAAAAACACGCTTTTGCAAATATACCAATCCTATGTTGAGATGTAATAGACAGACTGCTAAATTAGCCAATGAATAATTGCTAATCATATAGAGAGGCTGGCTTATGAAAGTAGATAAAAAGGAGCTTGTATTAGAAATAAACAGATCATGCTCATCATATTGGTGTCCACAGGCAGATTTGGGTGCCACAATGGAAAAAGGACACGAAGGCACCAAGAGCATCCCCAGGAGGGCACAGGGATGGGGAAGGGGCAGGCACTGCCCTCTGCTCCATGGGGACAGGGACACAGCGAGGGAATGGCCTGGAGCTGGGGCAGGGGAGATTTGGGGTGGATTTCAGGAAAAGGTTCTTCATCCAGAGGGTGGATGGGCACTGAACAAGCTCCCCAGGGTGGTGGGCACAGCACCAGGAAGAGTTTAGACAATGCTCTCAGGCTCAGGAGGGGATTCTTGGGGTGTCCTACACCAATCCAGGAGCTGGACTTGATGACCCCTTAGTGTCCCTTTCCAATTCAGAATATTCCACAGGATGGGATTCTTGGGATGTCCTACACCAAACCAGGAGCTGGACTTTGATGATCCTTATGGGTTCTTCCAACTCAGAATATTCTGTGATGGTTGGTTCATTTGAAATAGTGACACTTTTCTGGAAAGTGAACTTTGGGCAACTCATTTGATATTTGTGGTAGAAAGTTAAAGCACCCTTTATCCCCTCTGGCTAGGCAGTAAACAGTGACTAATTTGTACTTTGGGTACTTGCATTACACACTAGGTCTCCAAATTCATCAATTTAGCCACCTAGGACAACAATTCAAATATTGTAAAAGTGTGCAAAAAATAGCAAAGTGAACAAGACCATTTTTTATCTTTGTGAAAAGTAATGTTATACTGAGATCTAGGAAATGTACATAAGGAAAAGTTTTCAGGATTGAGAGAAGTGGCAGCAGGAATATTGAAGAGTGGAGGAGGAAGAAATATCAGATTTCTGGTGGGCTGGTCAAACCCAAGGGGTTCCAGCCACTTGATCATCACTGCAAACAAAATCCCCAAAATGGATTGTACCGAAATTGTTCTTTCCTGGTAGGACATATAATCCTATACTTTCTTCTGAGGAAAACAAATCCTAAGATGTAGTTGCTTTGGAAGAATCTGTTAAATAAATTTAAGAACAAACCTGAATGTCATAAGCCTGCAAGAGTACAGAGTTCTATCTTCGGCCAAACAAAAAATCAAAAGAAAAATGTTCATATTCTAGTAAAGTTTTCTGAATAATCTCTTTTGCATTTGACCATTTCCTTATTTTTTCTTGCTCAATTTCTAAATCTCTCATTAAAAAATTATATACTTCCATTGATTATCAATATGAACTTATAATAAATTAACAAATTTCATTGCAATTTGATTGTAAACGATTCACTGTTTACTAGAAAACGGTGTTCTAGATTTCACTTTTAAATTCTTCATTGCTTTAAATTCATACTGTTTCAAAATAGATTTCTGTAAGTTTCACATTCCTATTTTTAAAGGAGTATTTTTAAAATTAGAGAATATAATAGAGTTGTTCTTGTGTGCACTGAGCCCAAAGCAGCAGCTAAAAACTGAAGTTTCTCGTTGTTGAAGTCCTATCCTTAGATAACGTGCATCTGCTGTCTGTTGAACCTTCTGAAAAAGTGAGGTAGCAACTTCAGTACGGTATAAAAACATTTCCTTTTCCTGTTCCTCTTGAGAAATGCCTGCAGCCACCTCTGACTTGACAGAATCTTCATTATAATCTTATCTTCATGTATAAAAGAGGGGAAAGTGAAATTTATCAAAACCTATAGACTCAGACCTCAGCACTCAGACCTTCTTGACTTTCAGCAGAAGGCTTAGCACTAAACACTAAAAATTCTTATTCTGGGCAGCTGGGTGGCAAAAAAGAGAAGATGGGGAATAGTTCACAGCCCTCTGTTCTCTTCTCCCAACCTTAAATTTAGGGATATAAGGTTTGATTTATTGCTGTGTAAGAAAAGCTTTGGTAGTTGAGAAGAAATCCCAAAACAGCCGCTCCCTCTCCTCTCTTCCCTGGATATTTCCCTGAGCTCTCTGCCTCAGTTTTCAGTGCAGATTTAACAGTTAAGCACATATCAAAACATTATCCCAGGTACTCTTTGAGGCATATTGTGTTTTATCATGTCCTATGAACTCGGAAGAGTATTTTTTTCCCTTTACTTTTGTTTTTATGCAGAGTGAGGGTCAGATCCTGAGACTGTGTAAAGTACACAACTCATAGCAGTGAATGAACCAAGAGAAGAACACAGTCCTCCAAATCTTATATTGCTCCAAGTATTCCTCTGCTTTCATCATAAGCTAGGAAATTTAATAAAAAAATATTTTAAAAAGCTACTTTAAAGCTAATAGGAATCTCGTGGGCTGGTATCTTTTTCCAGGCTCACTTAATTCTACAAAACTACTGCAGAAAAGTCAAACTTAGGTCAATTTTTCTTTGAACCCAGTTTCCTCTTCCCCTTTTCCTAGCCCCTAGCCTTCTGACAAAAACAAGTATAAAATGAGACTCCTAAGAGTTCTTTCTCATTCCTTCTGATGGAGCTGATTGAGCTGGTGATAAGATTATCACATAGAGCTGCATTTTCTAATTCTGAATCATGCTACTAGGCTTTACAGTAACAGCTACAGAGACTCTTTCCTTCTAACTGGAAAAGAATATGTGATTTAAACACATTGAATTTATCCCATTGCTAAGAAATTGATTTCAGATTGAAGTTTCTCCCATAGTAAGTCGCTCCATATCTGTTGCCAAAACTTCAGCGTTTGCTTGCACATTTCCCTTAAGCTGGAAATGAATCCTGAGCATGCAGCATCACCTAAAAATGTTTCAGAGGTGTGGGAGGAATTTCAAGATCTGAAAATGAACAAACCATGGAAAATGTCTTGAAGCCAAAATATGATGGTAGAATGACATAGTAACTGCATCATGATTTTTTTTTTCTGGTTAGAACTGCCAGCATTCACTCTTCTAGAGATTTCATGTGTTAAAGAGACCAAAATCATAAAGCTTCTGCAAAGTTCTATAAAGAATATAAATTTCTCTTAAGAATTAATCATTCATTCTTTACCTTGAAATAAACCAGATTTTGATACAACTTACAACTATAGAAAAATTCTTTCAATCCTAGCTTTCAATAGTTTCAAGAAAATTTATTCTGAATGGTGTAATTTTAGTTTCCCTCTCTGCAGGATTGAAGTTATAATAAAATTGTCAGTAAAATTGTAGGAGGTTTGGCTCCAGCCAGCAATTAGACCCACAACAGTCAAGAGCTCAATTCCCCCAAACCAAATGAGGGAAAGAAACTGGAAGAGCATGGGTAAATTAACTCTTTAATGAGTGAAAAAGGAACAAAAACCCCATCCCAAGTGATGCAAAGGAAATCACTCACCACCAAGCTGATGACCAGTAGTCCCTGAGTAACAAAACTATTGGAAATATTACTCCCTGGTTTTGGTTTTTTTGCCAAGTTTCATGTTAACAGCATGAAATGTGACCCTGGTCTCTTGAGGGAGCTGTCCCCCTGTGTCCCTTCCCACTGCCCACTGCAGGGGCAGAGTGATAAAAAAAGCTTTGATTTGCCTCGGCAGAACTGGGATTTTACCACAAATTCCAGCAAATTCCTTCCTGACCTCAGTCACAGAATCAGGGAGCCAGAGAACCACAGAATGCAGCGGGGTTGGAAAGGATCACCCAGTCCAACCCAAATTTCCCATTTTAATCTGAACCCATCACTCCTTCTGCCATCCCTGGAATTCCTGACAAAGAATTACCTCTCTGGATTCCCTGTAGAATCCCTTCAGACGCTGGAAGGTTGCTGTGAGGTCTCCACGCATTTCTCATTTTAACCTTAATTTCCCTGCATCGTTCATTAGCATTCATCGTGTGGTAAGTGTTGTCTACATGCTTCACTTTCCCACTCAAAAGCAGGCTGCCTCTTCGAGCAGCAGAGCTTCAGACAGCACCAGAAATTGCCTGTAAAAAAAAAAAAATAAAAAAAAGTATTTGCAAAGAAAAGTCTAGACATTTCATGGCTTTGTGTCTTGTGAATAAACTAGGAAAACATGTAGATAAAAAAATCACTGGTCTGTCACCGCAGAATGCTGGTGCTGTATCGGTAGGAAAATTACGTTAAATGTATTGATTTTAGGACTGTTTTTCTAATTTTATTTCCTAGAAACCACCTAAATTGGGTTTTAGTGCAAAAGTGCTATGGAAGAGGGCGAGGCAAGGCGGGGCGAGGCAAGGCGGGGCGAGGCAAGGCGGGGCGAGGCAAGGCGGGGCGAGGCAAGGCGGGGCGAGGCAAGGCGGGGCGAGGCAAGGCGGGGCGAGGCAAGGCGGGGCGAGGCAAGGCGGGGCGAGGCAAGGCGGGGCGAGGCAAGGCGGGGCGAGGCAAGGCGGGGCGAGGCAAGGCGGGGCAATACCCTTTGGGTATTTATGGATAGATTTGAAAAGGTCTCAGAAAATCTTCAGGTTCTTTTGCAAAGTACAAGGATTTTTCTTGAGTAAATCCACCAACATAATTCCCTATTGAATGATACCTATGCACCGTTCCCTGAAAAATCAGCTGAGTCAAATCCTCCAGAGTTACTTCTATGTCACATGGACCCCTGGACCATCAGACTTGATCTTCTTTTATATTTTTTGAGACTTAGAGGGCCTACCTGTTTTATAGGGCTCCTCCTCCCTCTGGAGGAATTATCATTTAAGAACAATCAAGTCTCACATGTGACCTATGAAACGAATATGCCAGTATCATGATTCTAAATACACAAATGCATAACCTCATGACAGACAGCTAGAGAGTCATTATGAGCAGATTTGGTTACCAGTGAATTTTCTCAATTGTCTGTGTTCATTTCCTAGGCACGCATGAGACTGACTCCTTTGTCCTCTCTCAGAGAACTTTATTTATGAAAAGCAAATGTAACTGGCAGGATTATCAACTCACACATTTCAATTAAGGCTTCCTTTTTTTTTTTTCAGGGAAAGCAGAAGTGCGTGTTCATTTGTGACAGGTCTCAGTTTTAGCTCGTGTGCCACGTTCTGCTGGTTCATCTGTAAATAAATACAGGATTTAGCAGCATCTTCACTTTAGCTGTAAGTACAATTGCAATTGGAGATGGCAGCATTAATATTCAGGGGATAATTCTGGAGAAAAATGGATACCTTACAAGCTGTTTTCATGGAAACAGATCAGTTGCTTCAGATGCCCCAGAACAGCTGAAATACCTGCAAGAAACTCACCTCCACTGCAGAGTTTGAGTGTATCAGTAACACACAGGTCAGAAGGGCAGGTGTCAGCTTTCTGGACAGGAAATATTGTCCAGCCTGAGAGGTGACAGGGCTGCAATAAAGCATCTCATGGGTCCTGCTTCCTTACAGACCATCTGCCAGTGTTATACTTCAGGTGCAAGTTTTTTAACTTGGTTTCATTACATATCAATATCATTATAATTATTAATTATTAATAATTCCATTATCTATTTATATACTATATATTTTATATATTATATATAATAGATAATTTAATTATATATTAAATATATAAACTCCTATATAGAACTTCTAGGTGTACATGCATACACACACAAAAAGGCTTAAAAGCAAAATAAATCCAGAAAAGCCTACACCTTACCCAAATCTATCTTTTTCTTGGGTGGGTACCAAGAAATCTCTGCCAAAAAAAAAAATTATATTCAATGCTAGAGTTAATATAATCAATGGCAAAATTCCAAGAGCTGCCTGCTAACAGTAATACAGCAGATTAAAGAGAGATTACTACCTTCGAAATTATTTCCCATGCTATTCACAGCAAGTTCAAGACACTGACCACATCACAAAGGCATTTAACATTTAGATTACATGAGCTGTGTAATCTGGGAAATGAAAATATTCACCACTGCATTCCCTGTTTTTTTGGGAAACAATTACTTTGTGGGTGAGGTTTCCAAAAAGCACCACTGCCCATCCCATGGAAAGGAGCAAGTGGGAGACAGAGATGCTGAGGATCTGTGTATCCCCCTTATCACATCTGCTCTGCCAAATCACTTCTTCCAGAATCTGTCAATTTATCTTAAAGACTCGGTGTTGTTTTGTAGAAAACAGTAGGGGCTGTGGCTTTTCCGGCTGCAAAAGTGGTGTCCTGAGGAGGAAAAGGTGTGGGCCAGAAACAAAGAGCCACACGACCAAGATCACTCAAAAGCTGATGAGCAACTCTACACTGGAGCTCCAGGATGAGTTGGATTTATGCCCATCAGTGCTGCATACGACTGAAAAACACAAAAATCGAAATGATAGATTTCATATTGGGTCATATGTAAAATTTTAACTTCAGTAGTTCAACAGTTCGGTATTTAAAGGGCCAGAAGTGTCTGGATTATTCCTCCACACACAGCTCTTTCCTGGTGCACTAACTGTGATGGTAATATAATCAAAAATTGAACATTTCTTTGAGTTTTAAGGAGAAAGAAGCATGGGCCAGAGGCAAGCCAAGGAACTTAAGCTCCTGCATCACAGTATTTGACATGAGCTCCCATTCTCCTAAAACCAAAAGGAGTCAGGAGCTTTTTGCTGTTTATCTGTTTGCAATAGATAGGCAGTTGCTCTGGAAATTAATATAAAACAAAAATTTAACCCAAAGCATGTGAAGATTTTAAATTATATCAACCAGGACTGCTCAGCTTTTATTTAAAANGAAGATTTTAAATTATATCAACCAGGACTGCTCAGCTTTTATTTAAAAACTCCCATTTCTCTGTGGCTTTAAAGCAGAATCTGGCTTCCCTGGTTTTCTTTTTACACACTGCTATTTATGAATTTGATGTGGTAGTTGGTTTGACAGATGATAGGACTGCTTGCAAGTTACTCATGTTTGGATCTCTGTGTGAAAACTTCTATCCTTTTTTTAAGCAGTAACCTCATCTTTTTTTTTTATTTTTAAATGAAAGCAGAACTACTCCAGCTTTTTCTCCTTTAATTAATCTTCCTTAAACATATGGCAGCCACACAGCTATTGTAAATGACCTCCAAACTTTCCGTATATATCAAGACCTCGAGCTAATTTCGTCGCATTTTAAATTTAGATCTTTTTTTTCCCTATTAAAAGCACGACAATCGTAAAAATTATTTCAAATTACTACGAGCGCATGTGCGCGCAAAACACCGGGGCCGGGGACGCAGACAGAATTGCGTATTTCTCATCCAAAGGACGAGAGAGAAAAGATGTAGCACGGCATGTTCTTGTCAGAGATCACACACAAACTGCCTCAAACACAGCTTATGATCCTCCCACCACGGGATATTTTTGCTCCCCTTAATGACGCGGGGCAGGTGTTTACAGTTATGATGTGTGTCCGTCTAAAGTTGGAACGGAGCGCAGACACAAAATAGCAGCGCTTGACGCACTAGACCATGACATACTGTACGCACGGCAATTAAAATAAACTCTACTCACGGCTTCTTTTTTTTTATTTTTTTCTTGGGAAGAAACAAGAAAAAGCTACGAAGATGCATTCTGGTTCGCGGAAAGCCGCGCGCTATTCTGAGAAGCATAAAAAAAATAAAAAAATAATGTGCGGGATGAACTAAAATTCTCCAAACCACCTTGGCTCACTCCTTGCCAGGTGATTTTAGAGAAGGAGGAAGGAAGGGAGCTTTCCATCTGTTGAGGTGTTAGGATTCTAAACTTGTCCCTGAGTTAATTTTGACTCTTTAAAGTGTGAGATAAGTTAATATACTCTAAACCAATCTATGGTGTCAATCAACAGTGCTTTTCTCAATATCAGCCCACTCACTTCCGCCGCCTGCTTGCAGGCTCTAGAGGCTTCTAGCTCTAAAACTATGCTTCCCTCAAGAAATGAAATGCTCAAGTGCTATCAACAAATCATAGATGTCCCTAATAAAATAAACATGAAGAGAATCATGAGAATCGTGAGAATGGAAATAGAGAGGCTGACATATTGTTTATTCCCTTTGTGTTGATGTAGCGTTTTACCTGAATGCTTGCAAAAATTCAGAAAGATGAAGTAACATCTTATTTAAAAGAAAAAAAGGTGGAAGGGAAAAATATTGTAGAAAAGCTTTAACTATTTTATAAAATAACACTGAAATAGATACATCCCGAAATACCTTTTTTCTGCATCTATGTCCAGTTTTTTTGAACCAGGCATGGAAGTCTCTGAAGCACATGAACTTTGCCAAATACTGTAAATCCAAAATAATTGGAACATGATATCATCTTTTCATCAGGATATATGAACAAGTCTACTGAGTCTAGGCCTGCCTTAGTGCAATGTGCTTTGGAGGAAGGAACTGAAAATCACAGTGTGCCCCCAATAATTACCTCTGTGTTTTGCTTTAAGAATTTAGAATCTTACAGGAGGTTGGAAGTGGTGCCTGGACCACCAGGTTTAGTAGGTAATTCAGAAAACATAGTCCACAATTTTGGCTAATCCCATTGTATATTTTTTTTCTCTACAGCACCCTGTAGTAATGGGTTGTGCAAGTATAAATCATGCAAAAATCAGTTTCTTCCATTAATTATAAATATTATAAGCAAAAATTTTGGTTCAGTATATCCATTTGCATATTTGTGCATCCTTCTATTTTCTCTCTTACCTCCTCTCCAAGCTGCAAAAATTGTAATTAATTACAATTCACATCACAATCCATATGAAAGATATTCCATGTTTTTGATCTATCAAGGACTTTCTAGTTTCACTAGATTCTTTTCCTAAATTAACCAAGAAAAACTGCACAAAGTGTTGAAAATTTCAGTTTACAAAATTACACAACTTTACAAATAAATTTATCCAGCAGCACAAATTAACTTCCTGATTTGCTTCGAATTCCTCTGCTAATAATAACTAATATTCTATTTGCTTTTTTGCCAGTGATGAATATTGAGCTAATTTTTCAGAGAACTATTCTTAATTATTCCCAGCAGGAATTACCCAAGACTCTCTAGTGTGGAACAAGGAAGTGAGCATTAGTAACCACAGCATCACACCAGAGAACATCTCGTTTATTAACTGAAATGCCAGCTGAAGTGTTTAAATAGCTGAAGAAAAAAAAACAATGATCTCTAGTAAATATTGGTCTCTCTCAATAAAAAAAAGGTAAAAAAATAAAAGCAAAAACACTGCCCCCATCACCTACCCATCCCACCCCACTGTCCCCCCCAGAAAACCAAGCAGGCCTAATTCTGATTTCAAGATGAGCCTCTGATGCAGCAACATCTTGGGGACATTTCCAACTTCCTGGATGAGTCACATCGCTGTGACTCAGAATCAATAGTAATTTTAATGTGCAAAAAAAAAAAAATTAAGATGGCTCAGGATCCTGACTTAGTTAGCATCCTGTTTCAATAGATAACTGTCTTATGGTTTTACCAGCAGAATGAACAGAAGCTCAGCTGCTTTGGTAAAATGGTCATGGGAGAGAATCTATGGATTCTTGAAACTGTGGAAATTCACCTTAACAGAATGCACCCAAAAGTCAACAGGCTTCACACTGTCACCAAGAAAATTCTTTCTTATTTTGATTAAAATGAAACAGTACCCTAAAATAATTGGGAATAATCATACAGCTTTACCCTATTGGTTTTTGTTCCTTTCCACTAAATCTGCACCTCTAAAATGTCCACTCATCGTCTGTTTCACATAATGTGTGCATTAGGACAAAGTTGTGTCTGGGCACCCATTCTGTAAAACACTTACTTTACCACTGTTGAGAATCCTATGCAAAAAAAACCCATTGTAATATTAAAATATAAATTATAAATAAATTATAAATTGAAATACAAATTATAACATTAAAATATTAAAAATCTTACAGTGTTTAAAAAAATCATATTTCTCCAACATATTTAGAATGAAACACAATGTTACCTGCCAAAGAATGCAAATTTATGCAGTTGTTTCCGGTCTTGTGGCAAGCAGGATATTATTTCAAGTTTTAAAACTGTCGTCATCTTCTCCTTGCACAAACACAAGAAATTTCAGATATTCTTCAGAGATTTCACTAGATTCCTGTCACAAAGAAACAAATATGAGGTTGATAGGTGTGACTGGCTAACCCTAATAATCATCCATCTGAAACTGAAGGATGAAGAAGAAATGCACGCTACTGGAACTCATAATTAAACCCTAACTAATCCTGTTTCCAGGGAGATCTGAAAATTGTTAATTTTTTAGAGTCAAGACATATTATTTGGAATTCATTTATTCAGCCCTTTAGAATTTTGTTTGGCTTATATTTATTTAAAACAGAGAAACGTATACCATGTAAATGCATTACTAGAGAAGAATGCTTCTTTATTTTGATAGAGAGGACTAAGCTTAGGCATGTGACCTAAATACAGAAAATAAAGTAATAATAATGATAATAATAGTGATAATAATAGCATTAACAATAATAATTATTATTAATAATAATAGTGATGACAAATTATAATGGAAATAAAGCCAAGAAGGGGTATGAAATGAAAGCCTCCCAAGAACAAAATCCCTTCCATCCACAGACTACTCTCACCAGACTCACCATGCATCTTTAAAGACATCAAGGAGAACATGAGCCTGCTCAGCTGCTGATTTCTTGGACTGGAGAGGTTCCAGATGTCCAAAATCTGCTGCGTTTTGTCTGTTGTAGGAAGGGAATGCCAGCGGAGAGAGGTTGAGGTGCAGGACAAACATCGCCGCGGCTCCGACGCGCTCCGAGCGCAGCAGATCACAGAGGAATCCACCCAACGTTTCATACCCAACAGCTAATCTAGCCTCAGGGGGTCCTGGAGCAAGGCAGGGAGTTGGATTAGCTCCTTCACACAGCTGGAAAACTTCACGGCCCAGAAAATGTTGAATGACAGGAGTAGTTTTCAGTTCCATAAATGGCCCTACAAGCGGAGCCATCCAGGGATTTGGAGGATTTCAGTTCCTTCACAGGCATCCTGGAGTGACAAGGGAAACCAAGGGGACCCTTTCATATTTCAGATGCCAAGTGTGGCCCAGATTCCTTTACAAGCAGCCGTCAGGACAGGTTTCATTGGCTTCAGCCTTCAGATTCTTCAGGGAGGCAAAACAGAAATTCAGGTGGGAGAGGGAACAAAAATCAAATTATGCAACCCATCACAATGCTGCTTTTGGTGGGGTTGTATTTTTGTGCTAAACCATAACACTTCCCTGAGAACTCCCATACATAAGTCACCAATTCTTGCCCTTTTGTATAATGGATTTCCTAATTTATCTCGTGTAAAACCCAAATAGTATCGATTTTATAAAACTGACTTCAATTACAAGTGCAGTGAGATGTGAACTGAGGTCGGGAAAGGAGAAAGGTCAGCCTATCAATTATATCTAACAGCCTATTTCCTGGTTGAATACCATAAACTATATATTATACACATATAATATTATAATATGTATATATTATAATATTATAATATAAAAGGACCTCTTATGATCCTTCTGCCTTTCCATTACCTATGACTTTTCATAAATGGTACATTGACTGTTGAACTCAGATAAATTTTGAGGTATTTTTTTGGTTCTCAGCCATTCTAGCTGACCATGATAGAGATGTTTTTCCAACTGAAAGCTATTCTGATCATTCATGCTCACAAATTCCCCCCTTGCCATTGAGTTGTGTGTTTCTCTTGTTAATATTTAAATATGCTTTCCCACGAGCATGTGGAGCAAACAAAAAAAGCTTTAACCATTTAAATAAAGCCTCATAAAAATAACTTCAATTATTTTGTGATGGGAAAACACTGACACTCTGATATTCCCTCTCTCACAAACACAGAGCATGTCACTTAAAGCAATACCACACAGAGGAAAAAAGATTTTGAAAGGCTATCAAGGACCAAAAGTCATAATCAGAAAATTATTTTTAGATATTTAAAGAGTCAAGACACAGTGTACCCTGTAAAAATTTTAAATTCAAACCTTGATGTTACTAATATAACTTCTTTCATTAAGCCACGCTGTAAGAATTCTACAAATGATTCATCAAAATGTATCTCACATCCAACTTTGCAAATTGGAAAGCAGAACCAAAAATAAACTGTAAAGTGCACAATTTACAAAATATATCAAATAAAAAATGATGACAATAAGAGAAATAAAACCTGAAGCTCCAGGACATGCTCCTTTATGCTTAGAAATGGAGTTTACACCTTCAAGGACTTCAGCATGAACAGTAGCTGTAAGCACATAAAATAAATATATTCTCAAATACAGTAAGTGAGTGATTCACAGCCTAAACTCCCTCTTATTTATTTCAAATTAAATCTATGGAGTGCCATTGCAGTGCATAAAAGGCTGATCACAGACAGCCAAAACCAGGCCTAGTACAGAACATTAAGGAATAAATGTCCATAAGGTCACTCTAAAATAACATGGTTGCCAGGCAAACCAAAGCCACAGTGGAATTTATTTCAAATATAAATTTCCTTGAATCTAATAGTGTGTATGGGGCATTCAAATCACCAAAGAGCATCTGACTCTGACACACTCTCCTTCTCTAACAGAGTCCAGTTGGTTGTGGGGTTTTTGTTTGTAACAAAAATTTCATTGCTCAGCTTTGCCTTTGAAGGTGCACATTCATCTAATTTTGTTTCTATTTGTCCAATTTTTAAAAACTAACAATTGAAATGTCTCAAAGAACTTGTAATCTCAAAAGAACTCAACATTTTTCTTCTTTGCCTTTAAAATAGAATAAGTATTTTCTATTCCCTTGACTTCAAAGGATGAGAAATTAAAGATTAATAGAGTGACAGACTATTTGGTATTCACTATTTTTAGTTGCATGCATATAAGTTCAAAGGTGACAACCTTTGCTTTTGAAATCTAAGCACTTGAGAATTTCCAAAAGAAAATTAGAGTAATTTTTGCATTATCTTCCAGCACTCAGGCATAGAAGGAGCAGAGTTCATTTAAAAGAGGGACTGAGTACAGTAATTAATTAATTTTAATTCAACAGTAGGACACATGCAACATGCAGTATTAGAAAATTCATGTAACTACCTCTTTGCTTCTCTATAAAATATTTGAATAAACTAAGATATGATATAAATCCAGTCTATTAAAGCAACTTAAGAGGTTACCTAGAGTGTCTTTCAGATGGATCTGAAAGTTTAATATGTTTTCATCAAGTAATCCACCAAGGGAGAAATACTCCTACAACCCTAAGTGATTTAATTCCTGAAGTTTTGGAAGGGATTAAGTGCCAGACCACACAACTCATTTACAGGAAATGAAGTCCAACACAATTTTATTGCTCTCAACATGTTTACATTTGCACTTAAACTTGAATTTGCTAGAGAAACCTCAAATCTCCTTTGAAATTCACACCAGTTATGCACAGAACTTCCCAGTGTAGGCAAAAAATGTAAATGAAGTGCTGGTGGTACCATTGTTTTCAGCTCTTTCTGACTTCTGTGCATGGCTGGATAATTGTGGCATAATTGTCACCAAATTTTTGCCAACAGCAGAACAAAAATTAAGGAAAAATAAGAAAAAAAATTAGAAAAAACCCCACACGGGGTGGGGGGGGGAAACTTCAAAAAGAGGTTCTTGTTTAAAGTCTACATTTGCTTAACTTTTGGGGAAACAGTGCCTATTGACCAAACTACACCTCCCTGCACTTTAAAAAATATATAAATAAATATGTTCAAAACTGACCAAGGTAAGCAAAACCAACCCACACTTCTTCAAAGACAATTAGCCAAAACCCACTTTAAAATAGTACAAATCCCTACCTTATATTAGAAACCTAAAAAAAAAAAATCATATCTAATGCTCATACACAAGTGTTTGTAAGAGAGATAGTAACTGGAGGATACAAGAAACAGCAGTAGTGAAGATTCCAAATTGAGGAATAGTGAATGGATTGGGCAGGAATGGAAGGAAATTGGTGAATTTTTGTTCCCTGTCAGGGCCAGGCTCACTAGATGGCACTGTGACATATCCAGAGAAAGTGCTGGAGAGGAAGAGAGCTCATGGCTTTGGGGGAAAGAAAAGCTGCGTTTTTGCATTTCCCTGTTGGCCTTTGCCTTTCTGGGATGCTTGCTGAACTGTAAATGCGTTAAGGTGCTAATAGTTTCAGCAGATAGGCTCTCTGGGAATATATCAAAAAATATTCCAACATCAAAAATATACCAAGCATTATTGTCCACTCAAGTACAAGGTCTTGTATCAGTTACTGTCCTTACTTTTCAAATTTTTCACATGCCGTATATTTTAAAATTACTTACATTTCATTTCAGTTGCGTTATCATCACAGGTAATTTTTGAGACACTCACCTGGTCATCTGAGCAGTGACAGGAAATCCAGAATTCGAGTTCAGCAGTTTGGAGAGCATTTGTTTGGGACAGCCCAACAGTGTGTTCACCCCCAAGGCTTTCCCACTGCAGAACCTGACTTTTGTCCAACATTCCAAGATGCTCCTATGGGACAGAGTGGTGGAGAGAATACGAAGCACATCATCTTTACAATTCCTTAAAACACTGCTTTAGGCTGATATAAGTAGGCAAATGCAAGCATGTTTTAAAGATGCAGATTGAAGCATTATTATTATTGTTATTATTATTTATCATTTATTAAGAGTGAATTAAAAAAAAAAGAGAAAGAAACCTTAATTGCTGAATTGAACCTTAAATTGCTGAATTGCTGAAATCTGCAGCTCCTCCCCAAACAGCATCCCACAGAAAATAAACACTGGATCAGCTGATTTTTGTTGGCAAAAAGGAAGATAATGTCCATAGGAACACAGTGTAATGCAAGTCCTGACATAACCCCAACAATAATTCCACTGCACAGGCTCCAGTGACAACCAGCAACACAAAAATCACTTTATACATCCTTGTGAGCCTTGACGAGTACACGGGTTTGCTATTATGTGAATTCCTGCAAGAATTAAAATAAGAACATCTGGGCTCTACACACATTAGTTAACGTTTTCTCCTTTCCATGGGATGGGACAGTGAATGCCAAGATGGTTAGAAGACATTCAGCTGAGGATGAAAAAAAAAGAAATCTTTTATTGCGTGACATGAGAACCTAGCACGACTTTGCAAATTGCAAATATGTTAACAAATAGAGACATATAAGCTTCTTTTAATTTATTATTAAGTCCAAGGTACTCACAAATAGTCTGGCTCCAAACGTAAAAAATCCAAATAAGTTCCTTGAAACAAAAAGTTATGAAGAAGGAAATACGTAAAAATTCAACTGGGTAAGGTGTATTTAAAAGTATTTTACATTTTTGTGCCAAACTGCCCCTTTAATAAAACAATTTGTAAGAAACAAACATCTAAATGGAAAAAATCCCCAAGGAAAATTGCTACATCTTGATTTGTTAGAATTAGGTAAGTTCTTTGGGTGGTCATGACCCTTTTCTCTTACAGCAGGAGGAGCTTTGCTCTCCCAGTCCCATGCTGCCATCCATCCATTCCAGAGGAGTAGGAAGAGAGGTTGAAGACATTGAAGACTTAGAGATGATGCCATCAAGTAGTCTTCAGAATCCTGGAGAAGTAGGATATCATCGATGTTTAAGACACACTACACAAGACAAAGAAAAGAAAATAAGAAAAATATTGTAATAAAGCATAAAGCTTGCAGTCTACCACCTAGTTTTATGGGATCATTTTTGTAGTTCAGCTATTCCAGCATGATCCATTTCAGTTGAGCATATCTATAGAGGGATAAACAATCTGCAATCTTGTGAAGGCTTTTAAACCCTTATTTTTAGCATCAAAGACTTTGACTCAACATGAGCAGAAAGGTTTTTAAATCCTTGTCCTTTATCCCAAAAGTATTTGCTGCTCCGGAGCTATACTTTATTTAGCCCACCATATTGATATTAATTTTCAGTGCTGCAAGTTGGAATGTCAGTGTACATTAACACCTGATCTATAAAGGGAATGCTGAGATCTCACTGGAAGTATTAGTCACCGTGCCCTGGGAATGCAGGGTGTTTTTGTTTGTGTTCTTGGCTCAAATGTCTGAGCTAGACATGTCTCGATTCTTAATAAAACATACACACAGCATCGGATTCATTATCCAGAAACACTTCAGGATTGGAAACTTTCTCCAACTCATCCAGCAATTGCTCTCCTCCATGATACACTAACGCTTTTTGAGGGACAAAAGGTCAGAGCAGTCTTACAAAAACACAACTCCTCAAACCATGGATTCTTTACCTATAGGCAACCAACTTGTTTTTCCCTTTTCTCTCTTTATTTCTTTTTTTTCCTCAAGGAAACCCTTCAATATTTTTCCTTTTAACAAGAAGGCATTTCAGCTCAAGATCTGCACTGTCATTAACTTCACAGTTAACTGGAGATCTCATAGAGAAATCAGTCTCATCTTGGATTCACTTTTTTAGGTTGATAATTATAACCTATCAAAAGATCATTTCTCAGTCTTATTGACAATTATCTGGATATTTCAGAGGTCACTTCTCCCACTTTTTCATCTAGATACAGCCCTAGGTAACATTTCATTGCCTAACCCACTCTCTTCCTTCTGCTCTCACCCACCAACTACTTAAATCTCTCTATTATAATATATATAACATATACAACCATCAGAGTCACACTTGGTTTCCCCTTTTTATCCTATGGATCTTTCACAACTTCACATCCAACCTCAAAAACTCTGGGGAATTCCCACCCCAGAATACATTTCTTCATAAATCACATATGTCTAACTATATTGATATCATTTTTAGTGTCCCCAGCTCTTTTCTTGCTGTTGTTTTGTTGAAGCAGTGGTCAAATATCACATCCTCCACTTCCAAACAGAGGTTTTATTTAAATAGAAGAAAAATAATAGAGCTGGTGTTTTCTGTGCTGCTGCAACTACACAACTGCCACAGTTAACTCATCTAATCCTTTAAACACAAAGAATATTTGTACTTATTTTCTGATATTTAATATATAGTATGAATTGCATAATAAGTTGTTGTGCACTTTACACATGATCATTCACCAGGAAGAAAAAGGGAGAGAAGCATGGTGTAATTAAAGTCAAGGCAAATGAAAAATACAACATCAGACACAGTTTCCATGGAAATAAAAAGCTGTGAAACCTTTTCTTTAGTGTTTTCAAACAATTCTCTCTGTTTAGATACCTGAAGCAGGGCTTCAATAGTATACAATTAAAGCCTCTAAGCCAATTTTTACCATGAAAATATATTTCATTGTATCATGCAGGTTTTCTGACCATTAAATTTATGACAGCTCCCCAAATGAAAAGCACCTACTCATTCTATAAATTCTTGAGTGTCTGAAATGTTTTCTTTATCAGGAGCTAAAAGAGTGAACTTTCAGGAAAAAGTAGAGAAAATTTAGGGTTGCCATAAATGTTGCCTTAATAATATTATTTTTCAAAAGCGTACAAAACTCTAAGTATCCCCTAACGTCCAAAAGAAAAGAGATGCATAACAGACCAGGAAAAACTGACAAACAAAAAATGCCATAAGAACACTCAGTCTCAACCAGCTTTCTGTTGGATGATATAATCTACATTTATGGAATACAACATTTACATTCACATGCATGTGTTATAAAATAATTGCCTCTTTATTAAATTGAAGCCTGGTGGGAAAGGCTTTTCTGCTGCTAATATAATTCATCCCCACACTTTTTTTAAGAGCAAACGAGTAAGCAAAACGAAAAGCCATGTTTCTCATTTGTCAACAGGTTGAAAATCAAAGGAACCTTGGATATTCTGACAGATAAAACAGAAACAGAACGTTGATTGGCCTTTAATTTGTTTTTGCAGCGAAGAGCAGAATAATTATTTCCATTTATCCAAAGTGTATGGGGAAAGGAATATGTTATTACAAAATAGTCTGCTCAATTTGTGCTATGTGTGTGTTAGGATGTTTGAAGTAGGTCTATTACAAATCCTTAATTTGTATAGGATTATTACAAATCCTTAATAGTGGGACTATTACAAATCCTTAATTTGAGGAGCATTGTGTTTAGCTTATTTTGCATTAAACAAAACTGCACATACTGATTTGTTATCAGTTGCAGAATAATTTTCAGCTTACCCTAACCCTACTAACCCTAACCCTACTAACCCTAACCCTACTAACCCTAACCCTACTAACCCTAACTCTCTCCCTAACCCTAACCCTAGGTTTGAGAAATACTATAGAGAATTTCGCTGAGGTCATGCTGAATAATGTGATGTGTGAGCCTGCCTGATAGCACATGAGGAGAATTTTAAATGAAGAAATGTCACATCCTGTCTGCTGCAGAGAAAATGCTGCTCACTGTTTCTTCATGAAAGTTTTACCAGACAACTAACGCTTTCAACATTTAAGAAAGTTAAATAAGGATAATGTTTTAAATGCAGAAAATTCAAAAAGTGTGTTATAAGATTCAGATGAATATTTTGGGGGCAAGGTAAAAAAATCGCTGTAATTAATATTTAATTTTCT
This sequence comes from Malurus cyaneus samueli, assembly GCA_009741485.1. NCBI lineage: Eukaryota > Metazoa > Chordata > Aves > Passeriformes > Maluridae > Malurus > Malurus cyaneus. The sequence continues at coordinate 2,562,174 of VKON01000103.1, forward strand.
TGTATTCATAACTTAGTGCTATACCACAATGCAAATGGTAGGATAAAAATGTTAATCAGTTGACCTCAAAATCCAACCTTATGTATTCAGAAAAATGTAGAAGCATGAAGTTTAAGGGTATGTAGAAATCCCTTTTGTGTGAACCGGAAAATAAACATGTGCTAAGGGCTCTCCCATGTAACTTAACATAATATTGTATTTGAATGGTTTATTCCTATTCCCAATCCAAATGGCAAAAGGGAAAAAGAGTAACAATAAGTTCAAGAAAAGTGCAAGGAATTTAACTGAAATAAACCCACTATTACTGCAGTCCTCTAAATGCGCTAACTTGGACCTCGGATGCAAAACCCAGGAAACATCAAGTAGGAGTAGGAAATGATTTAATGGCAACATCTGGCATTAGTGAGGCTTCTACTGATTCATTTCTCCATGATTCAGAAAGGTTTCTGACAAACTAGAAAGGGTTCAGAAGGAAGCTACAAAAATAGTCTTAAGTCTAGAAAATTAGGAGCCGCATAAAATTCCAAGTTAAAGCCATTTATTTTAGAGCCCAAAAGGTTGTGCAATGGTTACAGTATCAGAGAGAGGTCTCTCTTCATGTTATAAATCATGCCACAAAAATTTCTCTGCCACACTTCTGTCTCTCTTAAAATGCCTGTTCTAGGTATGTGCTATTCTACTCTAGTCCACTGGCATAATGGTGGAGTTTTTACCACTGCTGCATTCATTATTATTTTTTTTAAAAATTGAAAATATTGATAATCTCTTACATGCCTCTGCTGCCACAGCGTCATCCTGATACATTCATGTGTCATTTGCAGCACACTCCAAAAATAAAGGCACAGCCAGGCAAATATTTATGTGCTTCCCCATGAAATATTTCCCACAGCGACTCAACAGGCCCAAGAAAGCCATGATGAGTGTGGTCACCGATCTTCAGAAATTCTTAGGAACTTCCCAGAATGTAGAAGTGGGAAAGCCAAGCCAGACATTAATTTCTGGAATGCGATGTAACCCCATAAGTTTTCCTTTCCCTCTGTCCCTCAGCGAGGGGATTCCCAGATTTTTATCACAGAATTCCACATCTAGGGGCACGACCTGCCTTACCAAACAGATAAGCAGTTTGGAGGATAAGCAGGATAGAAAACTGTGGGGTTCTTTCATTGTGATGGGCAATGTCAGTTCACTCAGGTCTTTCCTTCTTTTTACTTGTTTCCTTCCCCAGTCGATCAAATCTAACATCAACGTTAGATATTTTAATTTAGATTCACTGCAGGAAACTAATGGGAGAGAGGGGAACCATGATGCTCTCAGTGGTTTGATATTTTCATCTTCCTGCCGTATAAGAAACAGTATGTTTCTTGTAAAATGAAAAAAAATTCCATACAGAGAGATCCATATGACTGGGCCACTAAATTAATTTCTGCTCCAAGCAAATGGACTGATGCCTCCATGAATATGTAGACTTTTGTTTAAAAAATAAGCCCTGTTTAATGACAATTTAGTGGAACAGTTTAAACAGGGATATTTATTTCCTAATTGCCTTGTTCTGCTAAGTGCTCAGCACTCATAATGCAGCAAAAAAATTAGAATAGTTCAGGTGCTTTTAAGGTTCAAGTTCCATGGCAGAATATAGATATCAGAGTTACAAATGAAGGGCATAAAGCAAACAAATGAATTCATGTACCATCAGAATTGGTGTGCAGAGGTTAAAGAAAAATTGATTACTAACAAGTCATACATATGGCAAAGGCAGAGGAAAACAACCAAGCCAGAAAATTAATCAACATATAAATTAATCTTCTTACCTGAGAACAAATTGGAGTCTGAAGTATCGCTTTCAATATACCAGAATGCTCAAAACTTTCTGCTGAAAGAATACTGACATGGTATAGCAAAATTTCTGAACTCTTGGTAGGCAGATACTGCAATAAGGAGAGAAAAAAGGTTTCAGATTTTCTCTGATTCTATTTACTTAATTCTACAGGTTTTATTTAGCCCATTAGAGACCGTAATACAGAATCACAGAAGTACCAGGTTGGAAGAGACCTTCAAGATCATCGAGTCCAACCTCTGTCCTAACACCGATGCCAAACCCAGGAAACATCAAGTAGGAGTAGGAAATGATTTAATGGCAACATCTGGCATTAGTGAGGCTTCTACTGATTCATTTCTCCATGATTCAGAAAGGTTTCTGACAAACTAGAAAGGGTTCAGAAGGAAGCTACAAAAATAGTCTTAAGTCTAGAAAATTAGGAGCCGCATAAAATTCCAAGTTAAAGCCATTTATTTTAGAGCCCAAAAGGTTGTGCAATGGTTACAGTATCAGAGAGAGGTCTCTCTTCATGTTATAAATCATGCCACAAAAATTTCTCTGCACACTTCTGTCTCTCTTAAAATGCCTGTTCTAGGTATGTGCTATTCTACTCTAGTCCACGGCATAATGGTGGAGTTTTTACCACTGCTGCATTCATATTATTTTTTTTAAAAATTGAAAATATTGATATCTCTTACATGCCTCTGCTGCCACAGCGTCATCCTGATACATTCATGTGTCATTTGCAGCACACTCCAAAAATAAAGGCACAGCCAGGCAAATATTTATGTGCTTCCCATGAAATATTTCCCACAGCGACTCAACAGGCCCAAGAAAGCCATGATGAGTGTGGTCACCGATCTTCAGAAATTCTTAGGAACTTCCCAGAATGTGGAAGTGGGAAAGCCAAGTCAGACATTAATTTCTGGAATGTGATGTAACCCCATAAATTTCCCTTTCCCTCTGTCCCTCAGCGAGGGGATTCCCAGACTTTTATCACAGAATTCCACACCTAGGGGCATGACCTGCCTTACCAAACAAGTACGTGTTTGGAGGATAAGCAGGATAGAGAAATGTAGGGTTCTTTCATTTTGATGGGCAATGTCAGTTCACTCAAGTCTTTCCTTCCTTTCACTTGTCGACTCCGGGAGAAGGAAGCAAATCTAACATCAACGTTAGATATTTTAATTTAGATTCACTGCAGGAAAACTAATGGGAGAGAGGGGAACCAGCTATGTCTTCAGTGGTCTTGATATTTTCATTTCCATGCCATAATGTATAATGTTATCAATATAATAAAACTCCAGTATAAGAAATCTAAATATGATACACAAATAATTAACGATGCTCCAAGCAAATGACTGATGCCTCCATGAATACTGTAGACTTTTGTTAAAAAATAGCCCTGTTTAATGACAATTTAGTGAACAGTTTAAACAGGGATATTTATTTCCTAATTGCCTTGTTCTGCTAAGTGCTCAGCACTCATAATGCAGCAAAAAAATTAGAAGAGTTCAGGTGCTTTTAAGGTTTAAGTTCCATGGCAGAATATAGATATCAGAGTTACAAATGAAGGGCATAAAGCAAACAATGAATTCATGTACCATCAGAATTGGTGTGCAGAGGTTAAAGAAAAATTGATTACTAACAAGTCATACATATGGCAAAGGCAGAGGAAAACAACCAAGCCAGAAAATTAATCAACATATAAATTAATCTTCTTACCTGAGAACAAATTGGAGTCTGAAGTATCGCTTTCAATATACCAGAATGCTCAAAACTTTCTGCTGAAAGAATACTGACATGGTATAGCAAAATTTCTGAACTCTGGTAGGCAGATACTGCAATAAGGAGAGAAAAAAGGTTTCAGATTTTCTCTGATTCTATTTACTTAATTCTACAGGTTTTATTTAGCCCATTAGAGACCGTAATACAGAATCACAGAAGTACAGGTTGGAAGAGACCTTCAAGATCATCGAGTCCAACCTCTGTCCTAACACCTCAACTAACTAAATCATGGCACCGAGCGCCACATCCAATCTCTTTTAAAACACGTCCAGGGATGGTGACTCCACCACCTCCCCAGGCAGGCCATTCCAATATTTTATCACCCTTCTGTAAAAAAGTTTCTCCTAATATCTAACCTGTATTTTCCTTAGCGTAACTTAAGACTGTGTCCTCTCGTTCTGTCAGTTGCTGCCCGGAAAGAGAGCAACCCCCACCTCAACTACACCCACCTTTCAGGAAGTTGTAGAGATGATAAGGTCACCTCTGAGTCTCCTTTCTCCAGGCTAAACAACCCCAGTCCCTCAGCCGTTCCTCATAGGGCTTGTGTTCCAAGCCCTTCACCAGCCTGTTGCCTCCTCTGGACACGCTCAAGTGTCTCCACGCCTCCTGAACTGAGGGCCCAGAACTGGACACAGCACTCGAGGTGCGGCCTCACCAGTGCCGAGTATAGGGGAAGGATGACTTCCCTGCTCCTGCTGGCCACACTATTCCTGATACAGGCCAGGATACCATTGGCCTTTTTGGCCACCTGGGCACACTGCTGACTCATGTTGAGTCGGCTGTCGACCAGTACCCCCAAGTCTCTTTCGCCTGGGCATCTCCAACCACTCTGATCCCAGCCTATAGCGTTGCAGGGGGTTGTTGCGGCCAAAATGCAGAACTCGGCACTTGGACTGATTAAACTCTCATCCTATTGGACTCAGTCCATGTATCCAACCATTCCAGGTCTCTCTGCAGAGCCCTCCTACCCTCCACAGATCGACACACGCTCCCAGTTTAGTGTCATCTGCAAATTACTAATGAAAGACTCAAACCCTCATCCATATCATCAATAAAAATATTAAACAGAGCTGGTCCCAGTACAGACCCCTGAGGGACACCACTGGTGACTGGCTGCCAGCTGGATGCAGCACCATTCACCACCACCCTCTGGGCCCGGCCTTCTAGCCAATTCTTAACCCAGCGAAGAGTGCTCCTGTCCAAGCCGTGGGCTGCCAGCTTTTCCAGGAGTATGCTGTGGGAGACAGTACAAAGGCTTTGCTGAAGTCTAAATAGACAACATCTACAGCCTTCCTGCATCCACCAGGGGGTTACCTGGTCATAAAAGGAGACCAGGTTGGTCAAACAAACCTACCCTTCTAAACCCATGCTGGCTGGGTCTGATCCCCTGTCCATCCTGTAGGTGCTGTATAATAGCACTCAGTATAAACTGTTCCATGACCTTCCCTGGTACTGAGGTCAGGCTAACCGGTCTGTAATTGCCAGGATCCTCCTTCTTACCCTTTTATGAATGGGCGTCACATTGGCCAGCTTCCAGTCATCTGGAACCTCACCAGCGAGCCAGGACTGCTGGTAGATGATGGAGAGTGGCTTTGCAAGCTCATCTGCCAGCTCCCTCATCACCCTGGGATGATCCCATCCGGTCCCATAGATTTATGGATATCCAGGCAGCTCAGCAGTTCCCTGACTGCCTCCTCTTGGATAACAGGGGGACTGTTCTGCTCCCTGACACTATCTACCAACCCAGGAGGACAGTTGTCCTGAGCACCATGTGTTTTTTCAGTAAAGACCGAGGCAAAGAAGTCATTAAGCATTCCGCTTCTTTCTCATCTGCAGTTACTAAATTCCCTTCCGCATCCAATAGATAACAAAGGTCGGTCTTGCCCTTCTTTTTCATTGATATATTTGTAAAAGCATTTTCTATTATCCTTCACAAGGGTTGCCAATTGAGTTCATACTGAGCTTTGGCCTCCCTAATTTTTTTCCTACATGCCCTAGCAGCCTCCTTAAATACTTCCTGAGAGACCTGACCCTCTTCCAAAGATGATATATCCTCTTTTTGTTCTAAGTTGCTTCCAAACCTCATTGTCCATCCAGGATGGACGTTTGCCTCGCCCACTCATCTTTCGTCGCACTGGAACAGTCTGTTCCTGTGCCCTCAAGATCTCTCTTTTGAAGTATGCCCACCCTTCCTGCACTCCTTTGCTTTTAAGGGCTGCTTCCCAAGGAACTCTCTGGATAAGTCTCTTAAACAGGTTAAAGTCTGCCCTCCTGAAGTTCACCCTCCTTTCACCAATTATTGAAAACTCAATAATTCCATGGTCACTATGCCCCAGTTGTCCTCCAACCACCACATCTCCCACCAGCCCGTCTCTATTTGTCAACAAATAATCTAGTATAGCCTCTCCCCTGGTGGGCTCACTCACCAGCTGCAACAGAAAATTGTCCTCCACCCACTCCAAGAACTTCCTGGACTGCCTCTTTTCTGCTGTATTAAGTTCCCAGCAGATGTCCTGGTAGGTTAAAGTCACCTACGAGAACAAGGCTGGTGACCCTGAAACATTCTCTAGCTGCTTATAGAATAAGTTATCCACTTCTTCATTCTGGTTGGGTGGTCTGTAACAGACTCCCAGTAGGATGTCAGCTTTGTTGGCCTTTCCTTTAATCTTTACCCATAGGCATTCAACTTCATCATCATTAGTTGCAATGTCCATGGCATCAAAAACTTCCCTAATGTAAAGGCCACCCCTCCACCTCTTCTCCCTTTTCTGTCTCTTCTGAAGAGCTTGTAGCCATCCAGTGCAGTGCTCCAGCTATGTGAGTCATCCCACCATGTTTCCGTAATGGCAATCAATCATAGCTTTGCTTGTGTACCATGGCTTCCACTCCTCTTGTTTGTTACCCATGCTGCGTGCATTAGTATACATGCACTTCAGCTGGGCTACTTTTTCACCCTTAACTCAGGCTTACCATCCTTGGGACTGTTTCCAGAGAGCCCAACTGTATCCCCTTCCCCCTTCGAACCTAGTTTAAAGCCCTTTCAACGAGTTCAGCCAGTTCATGAGCTAAAAACCTTCTGCCCTTAACAGAGAGATGGAGCCCATCTGGTTCTAGCAGACCAGGTGCTGTAAAGGTTTCCCCATGATCAAAAAACCCAAAATTCTGCTGATGACACCAACCCTTGAGCCACTTGTTGATAACGTGGGCTCTCCTATTTCTTTTGTCATTTTCCTCTGCCATCAAGAGGACTGAGCAGAACACTACCTGAACTCCTGCCCTATTCACCACTTGACCCAGTGCCCTAAAGTCCCTTTTAACTGCCTTGATGCTCCTCCTCTCAATCTCATCACTGCCAGCCTGGAGTATCAGCAGTGGGTAGTAATCAGAGGGCCGAATCAGCCCAGGTAGTCTCTCGGCAATATCCCGTACCCCAGCCCCAGGGAGGCAGCAGATCTCCCTGTGGGATGGGTCCGGTCGACATATGGGGCCCTCTGTTCCCCTAAGAAGGGAGTCACCCACTACCACTACCCTTCTTTTCTTTCTAATGTTAGAGGTGGTGATCTGTCTGACAGCTGACTCACGACTGGGAGGATCACTGAACAGATCATTCTCCTCTGTGTCCTCTAGTTGATCTTCTAAATCCAGGGCCTCATACCTATTCTGAAGTGGCACCCGGGTAGGTGAGGGGGGGTAGGGAAGAATTTCTACCACCTCCCCGAGTGGGGACCCATTCCCACTCCCCTTCATCTGCCGGGTGTCCTCCAATTGCCTGACAGGAGAGGCATAGGAGTCCTCTGACTCCTGGTGAGCCTCCCTCAAGGATGGAAGCGCAGAGCTCCACCAGTCTATTTCCCTTTCACTTTCCCTAATACTCCTTAGTCTTTCTACCTCCTCCCTGAGCTCAGCCACCAGTGAAAGCAAATCGTTCACCTGGTCACACCGCAAGCATGCTCCTTCCACAACGTCCCCTGGTACCGCCGATAGGCTCAAACACTCCGCACAGGAATGGGTCTGGACAGACACATCCTTTTTGGAGGGCTCTATTTGGCTACATACACTTGTAGCGATTCCCGGTTTCAATCGTGTAAGGACCATTACTTCCGAGCACAACAACTAACAACCAAAAGCCCCACCAGCAGTAAACCTGCAGCCCTGCGTGCTTGTCCTGCCTGCGCAAACTGCCTCGCAAACACGTGCCCGCCTCAGAGGACCCGACCGGGCCACCGCTCCGCTTCCCTTTCCCCGCAAACCCCGCACGCGTTACCCGGCTCTGCTGCTAGCAGGCGATGAGCATCTCACACACAAAACCATCAACTTCAGCTGGATCCCCAAGCCGGCTGCGGAGCCACTGCGAGACAAGCAGCAAACGCAGGGACGGCCCGATGTACCTGCGAGTCACGGCCCGAGCACCTCTCACTCACGGCATTGCAAAGGCAAAGGCACCAAACCCGCCAGGCTTTGGCAAGGACACCGCTGAGCAACAGCGGGGAAGGCAGCTCCCAAACGAGCCTTGGGACGGGACGGGACAGCACCACACGGCCACCCCCGGAGCCGCTCCGGCCTCCCCTGCGCACCCCGGCCTCGGCCTGAGCAGCGTCACCTGGAAAGCTGTAGGTGCTGTATAATAGCACTCAATATAAACTGTTCCATGACCTTCCCTGGTACTGAGAGTCAGGCTAACCGGTCTGTAATTGCCAGGATCCTCCTTCTTACCCTTTTTATGAATGGGCGTCACATTGCCAGCTTCCAGTCATCTGGAACCTCACCAGTGAGCCAGGACTGCTGGTAGATGATGGAGAGTGGCTTTGCAAGCTCATCTGCCAGCTCCTCATCACCCTGGGATGGATCCCATCCGGTCCATAGATTTATGGATATCCAGGCAGCTCAGAAGTTCCCTGACTGCCTCCTCTTGGATAACAGGGGGACTGTTCTGCTCCCTGACACTATCTACCAACCCAGGAGGACAGTTGTCCTGAGCACCATGTGTTTTTTCAGTAAAGACCGAGGCAAAGAAGTCATTAAGCACTTCCGCTTTCTTCTCATCTGCAGTTACTAAATTCCCTTCCGCATCCAATAGAATAACAAAGGTCGGTCTTGCCCCTCCTTTTTTCATTGATATATTTGTAAAAGCATTTTCTATTATCCTTCACAAGGGTTGCCAAATTGAGTTCATACTGAGCTTTGGCCTCCCTAATTTTTTTCCTACATGCCCTAGCAGCCTCCTTAAAACTTCCTGAGAGACCTGACCCTCCTTCCAAAGATGATATATCCTCTTTTTGTTCCTAAGTTGCTTCCAAACCTCATTGTCCATCCAGGACGCCACTCCAATCTCTTTTAAACACTCCAGGGGTGTGACTCCACCACCTCCCCAGGCAGGCCATTCCAATATTTTATCACCCTTTCTGTAAAAAAGTTTCTCCTAATATCCAACCTGTATTCCTTGGCGCAACTTAAGACTGTGTCCTCTGTTCTGTCAGTTGCTGCCGGAAAAGAGACAACCCCCACCTCACTACACCAACTTTCAGGAAGTTGTAGAGAGATAAAGTCCCCCTAGCTCCTTTTCTCCAGGCTAAACAACCCCAGCTCCCTCAGCCGTTCCTCATAGGGCTTGTGTTCCAAGCCCTTCACCAGCTTGTTGCCTCCTCTGGCACCAGCCACGCTCAGTTCTCCACGTCCCTCCTGAACTGAGGGGCCCAGAACTGGACACACACTCGAGGTGCGCCTCACCAGTGCCGAGTATAGGGGAAGGATGACTTCCCTGCTCCTGCTGGCCACACTATTCCTGGTACAGGCCAGGATACATTGGCCTTTTTGGCCACCCGGGCACACTGCTGACTCATGTGAGTCGCTGTGACCAGTACCCCCAAGTCTCTTTCTGCCTGGGCACTCTCCAACCACTCTGATCCCAGCCTATAGCGTTGCAGGGGGTTGTTGCGGCCAAAATGCAGAACTCGGCACTTGGACTGATTAACTTCATCCTATTGGACTCAGCCATGTATCCAACCATTCCAGGTCTCTCTGCAGAGCCCCTACCCTCCACAGATCGAAACACGCTCCCAGTTTAGTGTCATCTGCAAATTTACTAATGAAAGAATCAATACCCTCATCCATCATCATAAAAATATTAACAGAGCTGGTCCCAGACAGACCCCTGAGGGACACCACTGGTGACTGGCTGCCAGCTGGATGCAGCACCATTCACCACCACCCTCTGGCGGCCTTCAGCATTCTTAACCCAGCAAGAGTGCTCCTGTCCAAGCCGTGGGCTGCCAGTTTTCCAGAGTTGCTGTGGAGACAGTATCAAAGGCTTTGCTGAAGTCTAAAAGACAACATCTACAGCCTTCCTGCTCCACAGGTGGGTTACCTGGTCATAAAAGGAGACCAGGTTGGTCAACAATGACCTACCTTCTAACCCATGCTGGCTGGGTTGATCCTGTCCATCATGTCGAGTTGGCTGAAAAAAAAAAAAAAAAAAAAAAAAAATCAAAAAAAAAAATTTGTGGGAATACTTGGTGAACGGTGCTGCCACGGTGTGCTGCTTTCGCAGTACATAGCGTGCAGAGCGGTTGCTCGCAGCGAGATAGCACTTTTTGAAAGAGCCCCTGCCCTTGTGTGCAGGGCAAGCGTAGCTATTAAGAGTGTTTGCCAAACAATATATATAGCAACTCTATATTGGTTAACTTGATGCAGACCTCCCTGGGTACTTCGAGTCAGGGAGGCTTAACCTCAGAAGTCGGTGCTGCCCGGTGTTGGTGCCATATTTCGGCCAGGAATCCTCCTTCCTTGACTCCTCTCCTTTATAGGACTTATTGGGGACGTCACATTGGCCGAGCGTTCTCTAAGCGTTCGCCCTCTGGGAGAATACGCATCATTTTGTGAAGACCAAGGAGTTGCGCTTTTGCCGGTATGGATGTATACGACGCTGAGTGGCTTTGCAGCTCGTGAAGCTCGCCGCCTTGAGCTCCGCTTTCATTCCAGCCTGGATGGGCATTCCCGCATCTTGAAGAACCCAATTTAGACGATGGTTATGCTTTAATGGAAACAAATAATTCTCCATGCCAGTGGCTGGCTACTTGAGTTCCTTGAACGTGTGATGGTGTCCCTCTCTGCCGATGGATACGCTGCTGCGGGGACTGTTCTGCTCCCTGACACTCTCTACCAACCCAGGAGGACAGCTGTCCTGGTAGCTGCCGATTGTGTTGTTAAATTCGCCTGGAGGTAAAGACCGATTGGCGAAATCCAGGTCAGTTAAGCAGCTTGATCCAGCCGCTTTCTCTTTCTTTCAAATGCTGGCACCTGTTTGCTCCAATCCCTTTGTTTCCCCGCACAACGTCCCAATAGGTGAGGTCTAATCGACGAAAGGTCGGTATTGCCCTTCCTTTTCTTGCAGTTGCGAGTAGATTAGTTTGTCCAAAAGGCATCTTCTTATATCCTTTCAGGTTGGCCCAATGCAGTTTATCACTGATGTCTCTGCTCTAGAAGCACCTCCCTAATTTTTCCTACTGCCCTAGGCAGCCTCCTTTAAAATTTCCTAAAGAGAGATTTCCTGAGCCCTGGCATTTCCAAAAGTTGGATGCTAATCCTCTTTTGTGGCTGCCCTAACGCTTGCTTGCGCTAAATACCTTCATGTCCATATTGTCGCTGGGCCTTTCGATGACGGTATTGGCCTCGCCGCTCCATTCGAGTGTCTGTCTGGTGCCGCACGTTGGTGCCAGCCCCACGGGAGTTGAGGTTTCACTGCGCCTCTATTGAGATCTCTCTTGTTGCTTAGGTTTGATCGCTTGGTCCCATCCCTATTCCTGGTGACGCCCGCTTTTGCACGGTATAAGCCGTATAAGGGGGTGTTCGTGCAAACCGAGAGGAACTCTTCTGATATTGAGTTCTTAAGTGATATTGCTAACGAAGTTAAATATCCTCTGCTCCCTTGCGCTGAAGTCTCTCAGAGTGTATGCCAAGGTGCTGCAGCCTCCTTGTATTGATGTCATTGTGCTGCCCTTCCTCGCTTTCACCGATTATGTACATAACTGCGTGCCATGAGTCTGCGCTTGCTCGCCAGTCGCGTCGAACTGAATAAGTCCCCAGTTTGTTTGCATACCGAGCCACATCATTGTCCTCTCCTGTTCCCACCAGCCAGCGTCTCTATTTGTCAACAATAAATCAGTATAGCCTTTCCCCTGGTAGCGGCCTGAGGCCTACACTTCCCGACGACTAGTACGAGCGACAACATATAGAGAGTGTAATTTTGTCGAATACCATACCATTCTCCGTACGCTGACCTCTAAATTGAAGGACTTCGCACCTGAGACTGCCGTTGTCGTCTTTTTGCCGGTTGTAATTAAGTCCCAGCAGGATTTGCTGTAGAGGGTTAAAGTGGCACTGCTCGTCACTGGAGAATCAAGAGCGGTGGTGGAGCTGCCTAGCGCGGATTATCGATTCCCATTAGGATATGCTGACTTTGATGAAACAGAGCCCCTTTGCCTTGTTCCACGTATAGAATAAGTTATCACTTTTGTGAGCCGTTTGCTGCGGTGGCTGAGGTGGCCCGTGGCTGGCCATGTAACAGTGTAGGTCCCAGTAGATGTCAGCTTTGTTGCTTTCCTTAATCTACCCATTAGGCATGTTTCACTTCAATTCATTCATTTAGTTTGCAATGCTCCGTGTTTGCATACGCAGCAAATTCTCGTCAAGAGAGACTTCCTTCACCGTGAATGCGATAAAGGGTCCAGTTCCTCGCTTGCTACCGCTTCTCTGGCTCCGCTTGCCTCTGCTGCTCTTCTTCGAGATGAGGTGCAGAAAGGGTTGCTCGCGCGGATAAGCATTTTTGAAGAGCTTGCCTTGTCCCACGCGTGACCGGTTGGAGGCAAGCGAGATAGAGGAAATTAGTGTTTGCAAACAAGAACTTTTGTGGGAATACTTGGTGCAGGTGCTGCCACGGTGTGTGCTTTCGCAGTCCATAGCGTGCAGAAGCGTTTGCTCGCGGCGAGATAAGCATTTTGAAAGAGCCTTTTGCCCTTGTTCCCCACGCGTGAGCGTTTGCAGGCAAGCGAGATAGAGGAAATTAGAGTGTTTGCAAACAAATTCTCGTGGGATACTTGGTTGGCAGGTGCTGCCACGGTGTGCTGTCTTTCGCAGTTCATTAGATAGGTTGCCGCAAGCCGGTCCATGGTTCGTCGCAATGCCTCCGACAGTATGTAGGAAGTTACTTCTATTTGAGCCTCTCTACCAGTGGCTTTCCTCGTTCCCACGCGATGGCAATCATATCTAGCTTGCTGGTCGTTTACCATGCTTTTCCAGTAGCAGCCTTTCTTGGTGCAGTGTTACCCTGCGTGTGGAACGGGATAACATGCAACTGATGCCAGGTTCGGTTTCTGCAAAAACAAAAATTTCTACGTGGGATCTTTCGGTGCAAGGTTTTGCTGCCACGGTGTGTGCCCTTTCGCCAGTACGTCGGTGCGCTAGAGACGCTCTGGTTCGATCCGTCTCAGCGAACTCAGGGTAGCACTCTAGAAAGTCGCTACGTGGTGCCGGATTGCTGTTCTCTCCACAGGCAGAGGCCCCAGTGCAGTGCTGCCCATCTCGCTTTGGCACGCCCTTCGAGACCGTGAAGTGGTGTAATGAAAGCATTAGTAGATTTGTTTGCAACACGAAGAATTTTTCAGCGCTCAGGGTTCGATTAGCTATAGGTGGCAGTTATAGCAAAATGCTACGTGCCCTTACAGAGAGATGGAGCCCATTCTGGTTAGCAACCATGTATAGCCTGCGCTGTACTCATCGTGCACAGAAAGGGTTGCGCTTCGTCGTAGGCGAGATCAGCACCTCTCATTTGAAAGAATTAGTCCTTTGCGCTCTTGGATATCGACGACCAACCCCTTTGATAAGCCAGTTTGTTATGCGATACGTTGGTCAGGCCTACTGCCTGTTTCTTTTTTCGATTTGTCTAGCTTGAACTTAGTCGTAGATATGGATCAACAATAATTCTGTGGGCTAGTAACCTTTGGTGCATACCTTGGGATCGTCTGCTGCCACTTATTTCACGGTAGATGTGTGCTGCCTTTCGCAGTAATAGCGTGCAGAAGCGGTTGCTCGAGCGAGATAAACACTTTTTGAAAAAGCCTTTACCCTTGTTCCCGCTGAGTGAGGTTGCAGGGCAGCGGTAGGAGCCATAGTGTTTGCAAACAAATTCTCGTGGGAATACTTGACGCAAGGTGCTGCCACGGTGAGCTGCCTTTCGCAGTACATGCGTGAAGAGACAGAAGCGGTTGCTCGCGCGAGATAAGCACTTTTTGAAGAGCCTTTCCTTTGTTCCCCACGCGTGAGCGTTGCAGGCAAGCGAGATAGACCAAATTAGAGTGTTTGCAAAAAATTCTAGTGGGAATACTTGGTGCAGGTGCTGCCACGGTGTGCTGCCTTTCGCGTACATAGCGTGCAGAAGCAATTGCTCGCAGGAGCATCACTTTTTGAAAGAGCCTTTAGCCTTGTTCCCCACGCGTGAGCTTTTGCAGGCAAGCGAGATAGAGGCAATTAGAGTGTTTGCAACAAAAATTCTCGTGGGTATGCTTGGTGCAAGGTGCTGCACGGTTGTGCTGCCTTTCGCCGTACTTAGCGTGCCGAAGCGGTTGCTGCAGCGAGATAAGCACTTTCAAAAAGTGCTTACCTAGCTGCGAGCAACCGCTTATGAACGCTATGTACTGCGAAAGGCAAGCGAGATAGAGCAAATTAGAGTGTTTGAAACAAAAATTCTCGTGGGAATTTTTGGTGCAAGGTGTGCCACGGTGTGCTGCCTTTCGCGTACATAGCGTGCAGAAGGGCGGTTGCTCGCAGCGTGATAAGCACTTTTTTGAAGAGCCTTTGCCTTTGTTCCCCAAGCGTGAGCGCTTGCGGGCAAGCGGATGAGCAATTAGGGTGTTTGCAAAAAAAAATTCCCCTGGGAATACTTGGTGCAAAGTACTGCCACGGTGTGCTGCCTTACGCAGTACACAGCGTGCAGAAAGCGGTTGCTCGCAGCGAGAAAAACACTTTTTGAAGGCCTTTGCCCTTTTTCCCCATGCGTGACTGCTTGCAGGCATGCGAGGTAGAGCAAATTAGTGTGTTTGCGAACAAAAATTCTCTTGGGTATACTTGGTGCAAGTTGCTTTCACGGTGTGCTGCCTTTCGCGTACATAGCGTGCAGAAGGGTTTGCTCGCAGTGAGATAAGAACTTTTTGAAAAAGGCTTTGCCCTTGTTCCCCAGCGTGAGCGCTTGCAGGCAAAAGAGATAGAGATTAGTAGAAGTTTGTTTTGCCAAAAACCCCACAAAAATTTTTTCCATGTGGGAATACTTTGGTGCAAGGTGCTTGCACGGTGTGCTGCCTTTTCGCAGTCATAGCGTGCAGAAGCGGTGCTCGCGGCGAGATAAGCACTTTTGAAAGAGCCTTTGCCCTTGTTCCCACGCGTGAGCGCTTGCAGCAACGAATTAGAGCAAATAGGTGTTTGCAAACAAAATTCTCGTGGGAATATTGGTGCAAGGTGCTGCCACGGTGTGCTGCCTTTCGCAGTACATAGCGTGCAGAAGCGGTTGCTCGCGGCGAGATAAGCACTTTTGAAAAAGCCTTCATGCTTGTTCCCCACGCGTGAGCGTTGCAGGCAAGCGAGATAGAGGCAATTAGAGTGTTTTGCAAAAATTCTCGTGGGATACTTGGTGCAAGGTGATTCAACGGTGTGCTGCCTTTCGATGTACACAGCGTGCAGAAGCCGGTTGCTTCGCATGCGAGATAAGACTTTTTTGAAGCGGCCTTTGCCTTTTTTCCCCACGCGTGAGCGTTTTCAGGCAAGCGAGATAGAGGAGATTAGAGTGTTTGCAAACATAATTTCTCGTGGGAATACTTGGTCAAGGTGCTGCACGGTGTGCTGCCTTTCGCAGTACATGCGTGCAGAAGCGGTTGCTAACAGCGAGATAAGCACTTTTTAAAAAAGCCTTCGCCCTTGTTCCACCGCGTGAGCGCTTTGCAGGCAAGCGAGTTAGAGGAAATTAGAGTGTTTTGCAAACAACTTCTCGTGGGAATACTTGTGCAAGGTGCTGCCACGGTGTGTTGCCTTTCGCAGTGCATAGGGTGCAGAAGCGGTTGCTCGCAGGAGGATAAGCACTTTTTGAAGAGCCTTTGGCCCTTGTTCCCCAGGCGTGAGCGCTTGCAGGCAGGAGATAGAGCATTAGAGTGTTTGCAAACAAACTTCTGTGGGTATTGGTGCAAGTTGCTGCCACGTTGTGCTGCCTTTCGCAGTATAGCGTGCAGAAGCGGTTGCCTGCAGCGAGATAAGCACTTTTTGAAGGCCTTTGCCCTGTTCCCCACGCGTGAGGCGGTTGGAGGCAAGCGAGATAGAGCAATTGAGAGTGTTTGCAAACAAATTTCTCGTGGGAATACTTGGTGCAAGTTGCTTCCACGGTGTGCTGCCTTTCGCGTACATAGCGTGCAGAAGCAGTTGCTCGCAGCGAGTAAGCACTTTTTGAAGCGCCTTTGCCCTTGTCCCCACGCGTGAGCGCTTTGCAGGCAAGCGAGATAGAAAAAATTAGAGTGTTTGCAAACAACAACTCTATTGGGAATACTTGGTGCAAGTTTCTTCCACGGTGTGCTGCCTTCGCAGTACATAGCGTGAGAAGCGGTTGCTCGCAGCGAGTAAGCACTTTTTGAACGAAGGCCTTTGCCCTTGTTCCCCCGAGTTGAGCGCTTGCAGGCAGCGAGATAGAGCCAATTAGAGTGTTTTGCACACAAAATCTGTGGGAATATTGGTGCAAGGTGCTGCACGGTGTGCTGCCTTCGAGTACATAGCGTGCAGAAGGGTTGCTCGCAGCGAGATAAAAACTTTTTGAAGGCCTTTGCCCTTGTTCCTTACGCGTGAGCGCTTGCAGGAAGCGAGATAAGAGCAAATATGAGTGTTTGCAAACAAAATTCTCGTGGGATTATTGGGTGGCAAGGTGCTTGCCACGGTGTGCTGCCTTTTCGCAGTACATAGCGTGCAAAAGCGTTTGCTCGCAGCGAGATTTAAGCACTTTTTGAAAGAGCTTTGCCCTTGTTCCCCACCCATGAGCGCTTGCAGGGCAAGCGAGATAGAGCATTTTAGAGTGTTTGCAAACAAAAATTCTCGTGGGAATACTTGGTGCAAGGTGCTGCCACGGTGTGCTGCCTTTCGCAGTACATAGCGTGCAGAAGCGGTTGTCGCAGCGAGATAAGCACTTATTAAAAGAGCCTTTGCCCTTTTTCCCCACGCGGTGAGCGATTGCAGGAAAGCGAGATTGAGGAAATTAGAGTGTTTGCTAACAAAAATTCTCGTGGGAAATACTTGGTGCAAGGTTCTGCCATGGTGTGCTGCCTTTCGCTGTACATTGCGTGCGGAAGCGGTTGCTCGCAGCGTAAGCACTTTTTGAAGAGCCTTTGCCCTTGTTCCCACGCGTGAGCGCTTGCAGGCAGCGAGATAGAGCAAATTAGAAAGTTTGCAAACAAAAATTCTGTTGGGAATACTCGGTGCAAGGTGCTGCCACGGTGTACTGCCTTTCGCGAGTACGTAGCGTGCAGAATCGGTTGCTTTTAGTGAGATAAGCACTTTTTGTAAGGGCCTTTGCCCTTGTTCCCCACGCGTTTTCGGTTGCAGGCAAGCGAGTTAGAGGAAATTAGAGTGTTTTGCAAACAAAAATTCTCGTGGGAATGCTTGGTGCAAGGTGCTGCACCGGTGTGCTGCTTTTCGCAGTACATTAGCGTGCAGAAGCGGTTTGGCTCGCAGGCGATATAAGCACTTTTTGAATGAGTTTTTGCCCTTGTTCCCCACGCTGAGCGCTTGCAGGCAGCGAGATAGAGCATTGGTGTTGAAACAATTCTCGTGGGAGTGCTTGGTGCAAGGTGCTGCCGGTGTGCTGCCTTTTGCTATACATAGTTTGCAGAAGCGGTTGCTCGCGCGAGATAAGCACTTTTTGAACGATCCTTTGTCTTTGTTCCCCACGCATGTGCGCTTGCAGGCAAGAGAGATAGAGCAAATTAGAGTGTTTTGCAACAAAAATTCTCGTGGGGAATTCTTGGTGCAAGGTTCTGCCACTGTGTGCTGCCTTTCGCAGTTTATAGCGTGCAGAAGCGGTTGTTGGCAGCGAGATAAGCACTTTTTGAAGGGGCCTTTGCCCTTGTTCCACGCGTGAGCGCTTGCATGGCGCGAGATGGGCAAATTAGAGTGTTTTTAAACAAAAATTCTCGTGGGATACTTGGTGCAAGGTGATTCAACGGTGTGCTGCCTTTCGATGTACACAGCGTGCAGACGGGTGATCGCAGGCGAGATAAGCACTTTTTGGAAGAGCCTTTGCCGTTGTTCACCACGCGTGAGCGTTTGCAGTCAAGCGAGATAGAGGAAATTTGAGTGTTTGCAAACAAAATTTCGTGGGATACTTGGTGCAAGGTGCTGCCACGGTGTGCTGCCTTTCGCAGTACATAGCGTGAAGAAACGGTTGCTCGCAGCGAGATAAAAACTTTTTGAAGCGCTTTGCCTTGTTCACGCGTGGCCTTGCGGCACGAGATAGATCAAATTGGAGTGTTTGCAAAGAAAATTTCTCGTGGGAATACTCGGTGATGGGTGCTGCCACGGTGTGCTTTCTTTCGCAGTACATAGCGTTCATAAGCGGTTGCTCGCAGCGAGTAAAGCACTTTTTGAAGACCTTTGCCCTTGTTCCCACGCGTGAGCGCTTGCAGGGAAGCGAGATAGAACAAATTAGAGTGGTTTTGCAAACAAAAATTCTCGTGGTTATACTTGGTGCAAGGTGCTTGCACGGTGTGCTGCCTTTCGCAATAAATAGCGTGCAGAAGCGTTTGCTCCGCGCGGATAAGCACTTTTTTAATGAGCCTTTGCCCTTGTTCCCAGCGCGTGACCGCTTGCAGGCTTGCGAGATAGAGCAAATTAGGTGTTTGGCAAACAAAATTCTCGTGGGATGCTTTGGTGCAAGGTGCTGCCGGTGTGCTGCCTTTGCAGTACCTAGCTGAAGCAGGATTTGCTCGCAGCGAGATATGCACTTTTTGAAATTGCCTTTGCCCTTGTTCCCACGCGTGAGCGCTTGCAAACAAAAATTCTCGTAAGAATACTCGGTGCAAGGTGCAGCACACCGTGGCAGCACCTTGGTGCAAGGTGCTGCCACGGGTGCTGCCTTTCGCAGTGACATAGCGTGCAGAAGCGGTTGTCGCAGCGAGATAAGCACTTTTTTGAAAGAGCCTTTCCCTTTGTTCCCCACACGTGACCGCTTGCAAGCAAGCGAGATAGAGCAAATTAGCGTGTTTGCAAACAAGAACTCTCGTAGGGAATACTTGGTGCAGGGTGTTGCCACGGTGTGCTGCTTTTCTCAGTACATAGCGTGCAGTAGCTGTTGCTCGCAGCGAGAGGAGGACACTATGAAAGTGCCTTTGCCTTGTTCCCCACGCGTGACGTCTTGCAGGCGAGCGAGATAGAGGAAATTAGAGTGTTTTGCAAACAAAAATTCTCCAGGGAATACTGGGTGCAAGGGGGGTGGGGGGGGCTTTGGGGGAAACGGCTGTGCTGCTTTCGGTCATAGCGTGCAAGGAAGAGCGGTTGCTCGCAGCGAATAAGCACTTTTTTTGACGGCTTTGCCCTTAGTTTTCCACGCGTGAGCGCTTGTAGGCGAGCGAGATAGAGCAAGTTAGTGTGTTTGCAAACAAAAATTTTCGTTGGAATACTTGGTGCAGGGTGATGCCACGGTGTGCTGCCACGGTGTGCTGCTTTCGCAGTACATAGCGTGAGAAGCGGTTGCTCGCAGCGAGATAAGACTTTTTGAAAGAGCCTTTTGCCCTTGTTCCCCAGCGTGAGCGCTCGCAGGCAAGCGAGATAGAGCAAATCTAGAGTGTTTGCCAAACAAATTTTGTGGTGTACTTGGTGCAGGTGCTGCCACGGTGTGCCGCCTTTCCAAGTACATAGCGTGCAGAGCGGATTGCTCGCAGTGAGAGCAATACTTTTTGAAAGAGCTTTGCCCTTGTTCCCCACGGTAGCTTGCCGGCAAGGAGTGAGCATTAGAGTGTTTGAACAATTTCGTGGGATAACTTGGTGCAAGGTTGCATGCTGAACGGTGTGTGCCTTTCGCAGTACATGGTCAGAAGCGGATTTGTCCGCAGCGAGATAAGACTTGAAAGAGCTATTGCCCTTGTTCCCCACGCAGGAGCGCTTGCAGGCAAGCGAGTAGAGCAAATTAGAGTGTTTGAAACAAAAATTCTCGTGGGATACTTGGTGCAAGGTGCTTGCCACGTGTGTGTGCCTTTCGCAGTACTAGGTGCAGACGCGGATTTGCTCGCAGCGAAGATAAGCACTTTTTTAATGAGCCTTTGCCCTTGTTCCACGCGTGAGCGCTTGCAGGCGCGAGATAGAGGGCATTAGGTGTTTTGCAAACAAACATTCTTGTGGGAATACTTGGTGCAGGATGCTGCCACGGTGTGCTGACTTTGGCTGTACATAGCGTGCTGAAGCGGTTGCTCGCAGCGAGAAAAACACTTTTTGAAAGACGGCCTTTGCCTTGTTCCACGCGGGTGAGCGCTTTGAGGCAGGAGATAGAGCAATTGGTGTTTGACAAAATTTCGTGGGATACTTGGTGAAGGTGCTGCACGGTTGTGTGCCTTTGCTAAGTTAGCGTGAGCGGGTTTGCTCGCAGCGGTAGCACTTATTTGAAGAGCTTTCCTTGTTCCCGCGGTGAGCGGTTGATGGAGCGAGATTAGAGCAATTGGTGTTTGCGAACAAAATTCTCGTTGGGGGATTACTTGGTGCAGTGCCTGCACGGCTTGCTGCCCTTTGCGTAATCATTAGCGTGCAGACGCGGATGCTGCAGCGAGATAAGCACTTTTAAAGAGCCTTTCCCCTTGCTCCCCACGTGTGACAGCTTGAAGGCAAGTGAGGTAGAGCAAATTAGAGTTTTGCAAACAAAAATTCTCGTGGGAATACTTGGTGCAAGGTGCTGCCACGGTGTGATGCCTTTTCGCTGTACATAGCGTGCAGAGCGGTTGCTCGCAGCGAGATAAGCCACTTTTTGAAAGAGCTTTGCCCTTGTTCCCCCGCGCGTGAGCGCTTGCAGGCAGCGAGATAGAGCAAATTAGAAAGTTTGCAAACAACAAATATTCTTGTGGGAATACTTGGTGCAGGTTGCTGCCACGGCTTTGACGCCTTTCGCATTACAATAGCGTGCAGAAGCGGTTGCTCGCAGCGAGATAAGCACTTTTTTGAAAGAGCCTTTCCCATTGCACCCCACGCGTGACCGATTGCAAGCAAGCGAGACAGAGCAAATTAGAGTGTTTGCAACAAAAATTCTCTTGGGAATATTTGGTGCAAGGTGTGCCACGGTGTGCTGCCTTTCGCGTACATAGCGTGCAGAAGCAATCGCTCGCAGCGAGATAAGCCTTTTTTTGAAGCATTTGCCGTTGTTCCCCACGCGTGAGCTTTTGCAGGCAAGCGAGATAGAGGCAATTAGAGTGTTTGCCACAATTCGTGGGAATACTTGGTGCAAGGTGCTGCCACGGTGTGCTGCCTTTCGCAGTACATAGCTTGCAGAAGCGGTTGCTCGCAGCGAGATAGCACTTTTTGAAAGAGCCCCTGCCCTTGTTCCCCAAGGTGAGCGCGTTTGCAGGCAAGCGTGATAGAGGAAATTAGAGTGTCTGCAAACAAAATTCTCGTGGGTACTTGGTGCAAGGTGCTTGCCACGGTGTGCTGCCTTTAACAGTACATAGCGTGCAGAAGCGGTTTTGCTCGCAGCGAGATAAGCATTTTTGAAAGAGCCTTTCCCCGTGTTCCCCATGCGTGACCGCTTGCAAGCAAGCGAGATAGAACAAATAAGAGTGTTTGCATTAATCAAATTTTCGTGGGAATTCTTGGTGCATGGTGCTTCCATGGTGTGCTGCATTTCGCAGTACATGGCGTGCAGAAGAGGTTGCTCGCAGCGAGATAGCACTTTTTGAAGGCTTTGCCCTTGTTCCCCACCCATGAGCGCTTGCAGGCAAGCGAAATAGAGCCAATTAGAGTGTTTTGCAAACAAAATTCTCGTGGGAATGCTTGGTGCAGGGTGCTGCCACGATGTGCTGCCTTTTCGCAGTACATAGCGTGCAAAAGAGGTTGCTCTGGCAGTGAGATAAGCACTTTTTGTAAGAGCTTTTGCCCTTGTTCCCCGCGTGAGCGCTTGCAGGCAGCGAGATAGAGCAAATTAGGTGTTTGCAAACATTCTCGTGGGAATACTCGGTGCAAGGTGCTGCCACGGTGTACAGCCTTTCGCAGTACATAGCTGCAGAAGCGTTTGCTCGCAGCTAGGTAAGCACTTTTTGAAAGTGCTTTTGCCCTTGTTCCCCATGCTTGAGCGCTTGCAGGCAAGTGAGTTAGAGCAATTAGAGTGTTTGCAACAAAAAATTCTCGTGGGAATGTTTGGTGCAGGGGTGGGGGGGGGGGGGGGGGGGCTTTTTGGGGCCCCCACGGCTGATGTGTGCTGCCTTTGCAGTACATGCGTGCAGAAGCGGTTGCTCGCAGCGGTATAAGCACTTTTTGAAAGACCCTTTCCCCTTGTTCCCAGCGTGGCGTTGCAGTAGCGAGCGAGGTGTAGAGCATTTAGAGTGTCTTTGAACAAAATTCTCGTGGGAATAGTTGGTTCAAGGTGCTTCCACGGTTTGCTGCCCTTCGCAGTACATTTCGTGCAGATGCGGTTGCTCGTAGTGAGATTAGCACTTTTTAATTGAGCCTTTGCCCTTGTTCCACGCGTGAGCGCTTGAGGCAAGCGAGATAGAGCAAATTGGAGTGTTTGCAATCAAGAATTCTCGTGGGAATATTGGTGCAAGGTGCTGCCCGGTGTGCTGCCTTCCTTTCGCTGTACATAGCTTGCAGAAGCGGCTGCTCGCAGCAAGATAAGCACTTTTTCAAAGAGGCTTTGCCCTTGTTCCCCTTGCGTGAGCGCTTGCAGGCAGCGAGATAGAGCAAATTAGAATGTTTGCAACAAAAATTCTCGTGGTATTACTTGGTGCAAGGTGCTGCCGCGGTTTGCTGCCTTTCGCAGCACATATCGTGCAGAAGCGGTAGCTCGAAGCGAGATAAGCACTTTCTGAAAGAGCCCTTTGCCCTTGTTCCCAGCGCGTGACCGCTTGCAGGCTTGCGAGATAGAGCAAATTAGGTGTTTGCAAACAAAAATTAACGTGGGAATACTTGGTGCAAGGGTGCTGTCACGGTGTGCTGCCTTTCGCGTACATAGCGTGCAGAGCGGTTGCTCGCAGCGAGAAAGCACTTTTTTGGAGAGGCCTTTGCCCTTGTTCCCCACGCTTGAGCGCTTTCAGGCAAGCGACATAGAGCAAATTAGCGTGTTTAGCAAAAATTCTCGTGGGGAATACTTGGTGCAAGGTGCTGCCCCGGTGTGTTGCCTTTCGCAGTAATAGCGTGCAGAAGCGGTTGCTCGCAGCGATATAAGCACTTTTTTGAAAGAGGCTGCCTTTTCCAGGTGAGCGTTGAGGCAAGCGAGATCGGAGGCAAATTAGAGTGTTTTGAACAAAAATTCTTCGTGGGAATACTTGGTGCAGAGTGCTGCCACGGTGTGTGCTGCTTTCGCAGTACATAGCGTGCGAAGCGGTTGCTCGCAGCGAGGTAAGCACTATTTGAAAGAGCCTTTCACCGTGTTCCCCATGCGTGGGTTGCAGGCAAGCGAAGATGAGCATTAGTGTTTGCAAACAAGAACTTTTGTGGGAATACTTGGTGCAGGTGCTGCCACGGTGTGTGCTGCCTTTCGCAGTATAGCGTGCAGAAGCGGTTGGCCGCAGCGGAACACTTTTTGAAAGAGCTTTTGCCCTTGTTCACGGTGTTGAGCGCTTGCAGGAAGCGAGATAGAGCAAATTGAGTGTTTGCAAACAATTCTCGTGGGAATACTTGGTGCAGGTGCTGCCACGGTGTGCTGGCTTTCGCAGTACATGCGTGCAGAAGCGGTTGCTCGCGCGAGATAAGCACTTTTTGAAAAAACCTTTGCCCTTGTTCCCCACAAGTGACCGCTTGCAGGCAACCGAGATAGAGCAATTAGAGTGTTTGCAAACAGGAAGTGTGGTGGGAATACTTGGTGCGTGGTGTTTCCACGGTGTGCTGCCTTTTCGCAGTACATAGCGTGAGAAGCGTTGCTCGCAGCGAGATAAACAATTTTTGAAAGAGCCTTTGCCCTTGTTCCCCAGACGTGACCGCTTGCAGGCCAGGGATCAGAGCAAATTTAGAGTTGTTTGCAAACAAAATTCTCGTGGGAATACTATGTGCAAGGTGCTGCCACGGTATTCTGCCTTTCGCATGTACATAGCGTGCAGAAGCTGTTGCTTGTAGTGAGATAAGAACTTTTTGAAAAAGGCTTTGCCCTTGTTCCCACGCGTGAGCGCTTGCGGCAAGCGAGATAGAGCAAAAAAGAATGTTTGCAAACAACAATTCCGTTGGAATTACTTGCTGCCACGGTGTGCTGCCACGGTGTGCTGCTTTCGCAGTACATAGCGTGCGAAAGCGGTTGCTCGCAGGCGCGATAAGCACTTTTTGAAAGGGCCTTTGCCCTTGTTCCCCAGCCGTGAGCGCTTGCAGGCAAGCGAGATAGAGCAAATTAGAGTGTTTGCAAACAAAAATTCTCGTGGGAATACTCGGTGCAAGGTGCTGCCACGGTGTGCTGCCACGGTGTGCTGCTTTTCTCAGTACATAGCGTGCAGTAGCTGTTGCTCGCAGCGAGATAAGGTTTTTTTGAAAGAGCCTTTGCCCTGTTCCCCGCGTGGGCGCTTGCGGGCAAGCGAGATAGATCAAATTAGAGTGTTTGCAAACCAAAAAAATTGCTTTCGTGGGAATATTGGTGCAAGGTGCTGCACGGTGTGCTGCCTTTCGCATGAGTACTAGGTAGTGGAGGACGTGTGCTAGGACACCTACCCAGCGCGTCAGAGAGTAGTATGTAGATCACATGCACTCTTTTTTGAAATTAGGAGTGATTGCCAATTAGCAAACCTTGGACTGTATCTTGATTGGCTTGCTCAGAGTGTCAAGATTGAACTTAAATAGCTGTGAACTTTATAACCATTTATGCAGCAAATATATTGCTTCCATAATGCTATAAAACGGGATTTAAAAGGGAGGTTTGATTACAAAAAGGGAATGGTGGTGTGTATGAATCGATGTCATTAATTATTCACTTTCCTTCTATCTAAAAAAAGTCCCAGATTTTAGACATTAACTTTTACATATTAAAATGCTTTCTCTCTTCCATTTCTTTATGTAAGGAAATTTCCATGGAACACAAAAATGACAATAACCTACATTTCAGACTGCTTTGTGTGAAATAACTGAACAAAGCAACACAACAGCTGGTATCAAACAGGTTACATTCTTCCTAGAAGTCTTAATAGCCCTTCTAACAATATAAAAATTTGAGATGTTTTTATAAATAGCCGCACAATACCTCAGACACAGTGCTTCCTTCCTGAACTGGGGCTGAGGAGAGGAAATTTACTTTAACTAAACTTCAGGGGACATTGTTTCTCAGTGAGAATGGTCAGATCCTCTACTCCTGCCTGACCAGTTCATTCTTTTGACCGACGTGCAGGTGGGGCAGGTTTACATGGCAATATGTTCAAATACCTTTTTGTTTTAATCTTGTACTCTGTTAGCACAGCAGCAGCAAAGATAGCTCAATAATATCATGGCCAAGCCAGAAAATCTCAATTTTTGTACAATGATCAGGAGATGAAAGGTGGCAGGGTCTTCTCTCACCCCCCAAACCACCCCACATATTTTTTATATACCTATAATCTCAGTGTCTCTGATAAAAACTATCAGAACAATTTCACATTGTCCAAATATCATGCAACCTGTGTGGTTAGCAGCTGTGAGGAATGCCCTTGGAAGCAGGGAAAATGCTGCATCCTTCGGGGTTCCCTAGAATGGCTCAAGAAGCATCAGAGACTTCCACAGATCTATTAAGATTTCCTAAGACATTCACTCTGCTTTAGCTCTTAAAAGGAGATATCTCCCTTTGAACTTTCCTTTTATTTGTCTGACATCATCTTACAATAAAACAGCTCTGAGCCATTCAAAAACAAATTTAATGTTTTCTGCTGACAAACCTTGTGATTTACCATCCATATTTGACATGTTACTTAAAAATGTTTTCTTTCAAAAGTACCAACATGTAACCGTAGAGATGAAATGAATGGACATGAAGAAGATGATCTTTGCATAGCTCTATAGATGTTGAAAAAGCTTCATGAAATTAAATTTAAAAACTGATAAAATTATGTGGTTCTAAATAAAAAAATTAACTCTTCTTAAAAGGGTTCTTTCACATTGTCCAACTCTTGCACAACTAGTTCAAATTTTATAAAGATATCACCAAATTTGTGTTTTGTTACTTACTCTGTACTCCTACATAAACAATCTTTTTTTAAATTTACCATATATTTTAGATACAATTTTTATCAAAAAGTCTGCATTACTCTTATTAACTTCTTCTGATTACATTACCTGGATTAGAGTACTAAAATAAAAGATTAATAAATGAAGAAATATGATTCTTTGCTTCTTTACATTGCTTTTCAGCAGATTTTATCGTACACTAAAATAATCAATGTTTTTTATGCTGCTACAGCTCAAGGAAAATTTAAATTAGTTTGGAGATTTCTGGAAGGAATCTAATCCTGTTTATAGCCATATGGAAAACCCAGAGGATGCTCACTTTAGATTTTGCATTAGTCATTATTCTTACATTTGGCTATTACCACCATTTGTCTGGGTGCGATGACAAAATCGCCAGAAATAGGCAGATTCACACATGGTACAAGATGTCTCGCTAGGATATATCCCTTCTTCTGAGTCGACAGTTACTATTTGTGGAGTTTTAGATCCTGTTTTTGCCATTCAACGCAAATGTTTAAAAACGTGCCTGTAGGAGTCCTCTAGGACGTCGTTCTCCTCTCGCAGAAATTAATAGAAAAACTCCTACTGGTTTTCAGCTTTGTTACAAGAAGAAACCAACCAAAATAACTCCCTTGCAATTTCTCTCTTTTTTTTTTTTTTTTTTTTGCTTTTCTTTTGGCTGTCAGTTACAGACAAAAAAAAAATCTATCAAAGAGCAGACACAGGCATCCTGAATCACTCTTTAAAGTTCATACTCTGCATCATTCTCATCTTCCCTTTCACCTCCGCTTCCATCATGATCATACCAAAGAACCGCTTTCACACCATGAAATGTGTTCCAATACTGAGTTTGATCATAATTGCCTCTTTTCACGTGAAAACCGCATCTTTTCCACAAAACTTTCCCCACAACCACCATTTTTTCCTTATCAGATCTCCTTTATATGAAAACTGGGTTTCCTTTCTCCCCAGCCCATCTGAAAATGCTGTTACGCAGCTGGCAACGTCAGCAATGACTTAAGAGGCAGAAAGAAAAATCACATTCCTGCTCAAAGCAAATTTTGAAGGCAGATTCCTGATTCGAGGCAGGATATAAGAAGGACCACAAAGCATTTTTAATAACTCATCAGGATTGCAGAATAGACACATTATCCTCCTGGCTCTCAGGAAGGCCAAGAAAGGAGGTTGAGGGCTGGAATCTTCCAGAGACCTCAATTATGTGGACAGTTGAAGAAACAAATGATGACAATAGAACCACAGAATAAATTCAGTTGGAAGGGACTTTGGGAGGTCACCTGGCTCAAAGCCCTGCCTGGTGCACGACGAGTGTGTTGGGTGATGAATTTCTTTGCTGTACAATGAGCTGCATGACAGATACCCGGCTGAAGTTGGTGACATCAGATTCTGGTTCCGTGGCAGAGAAATAGAATCTGTCTCCTCAAGATAAAACACACTAAGGGAGTAGAGAGTGCCATAATTCCAGGGAGATTTTATTTCAGGAAGAGGAATTATTCTTATAGCCAGAGGAGAAAGGAATATTTTTGGATCCCTGCATTTTTCAGACTTGAAAGAATTTTAGGATCTGTTACAACGAGTCCTATACTATTCCTACCCTCATTTGATATAACATTAATCATCAGAATGGAAAGAGATTTCCTGAATGGTTTAAGTTTAGACAGAATGTCATTATACAAGAATAAGAAAAAAAAAAAAGGGAAGGGAAAGGGAAAGGATCTACCATCAATGCAATGGACTTCTCTACAGATAAAATAAAATAAAGGAAATTTTATTTTATTTCTTTAGCTAGATTACAAGATGTTTTGTCTGGATCAAGGGGAGATTTTTTTTTATAAAGAAGGAAGAGAGAAGTCAAAGATTAGTCTGTGAATTGGTTCAGTAGTTTAGAGCAAGGCTACATGTTTATGTGCCCCACCAAGCACTGCCCCAACCTCTCGAGCAATTTGCAGCCACAGCCTTTCCATGCTCATCTAAGAGGAACTGAGGGGACACCTCATTGCACTGCAATTTCTTCAGGGGGAGAAGCAGAGGGCAGACACTGATCTCTGCTCTTGCTGACCAGTAACAGAAGCCAAGGGAATGGCCTGGAGCTGGGTCAGGGGAGGTTTAGGGTGGATTTCAGGAAAAGGTTTTTCATCCAGAGGGTGGGTGGGCACAGAACAGGCTCCCCAGGGCAGTGGGCACAGCACCAGCCTGGCAGAGCTATCACAGAATCACCAGGTTGAAGGGACCTTCAGATCATCGAGTCAACCTCTGTCCTAACACCTCAACTAAACTAAATCATGGCACGAGCGCCACATCCAATCTCTTTTTAAACACGTCCAGGGATGGTGACTCCACCTCCGGCAGGCCATTCCAATATTTTATCACCCTTTCTGTAAAAAAGTTTCTCCTAATATCTAACCTGTATTTTCCTTGGCGCAACTTAAGACTGTGTCCTCTCGTTCTGTCAGTTGTTACCCGGAAAAAGAGATCAACCCCCACCTCACTACACCCACCTTTCAGGAAGTTGTAGAGAGTGATGTGGTGTGACTCTTGGGGATGGTCCAGTGCAGAGCCAGGAGCTGGACTCAATAACTCTTTTTGGTCCCTCCCTCTCTGATTCCAAGTTTCTACTGGATACTTATCACAGCCTAACCAGCAAGAGCACAAAGCTGCAGGCAGACCTGAGAAGAAGCCGATGTAACTCACTAAAACTTACAGAAATTATCTCTTTTCAGAAAAAAATAATCTTTCAGACTGCAACCTTTCATCCTTGAGCAGCATTGCATGGCAAATATAGTTATTTACACACAAGAGAGGCTGAACCTGCTGCTTCTGTGTCCTCCCAGGGTTCATCCATAGGGCTGGAATGAGATCCCTGTCCAAAGTGCTGAAATAAAAACGGGTGCAGAAATACCCAAAGCATCTTTCTACCTCACGGGTGGTGTCTGGCTTCAATATGCAGGACATATAATTAACACAAATTTAGATAGCTAATAAAAATGTGGGATAAAGTTTTAGTTTCACCGGTGAAAGGTTTAGGATCATTTCAATCTCTTTTCCTCCTTTAAGATCCCTCCCAACAATCTTGAGCTTTTTGTTCCTTCCTTGTAGTTGATTCTGAACACTTCCTATAATTTCTCTTCCATTTCAGCTGTAGAACTATCCCCAAATACATCCCTAGGAACTTCCAAGCCATGTACCTACTAAGCCTTTTTACAAAACTCTTACGTTTCCAGCTCTGCACTGAACTAAGAATAAAATTGAATGTACTATGCAAGATGCATAATTCATAAGCTGCCCAAGTGGGGAAATTCTAGAATGACAGGCATCCTGCTTTAAAGTAATCACATTTTGGGTGAACTTAGCTACCCACACGAACTGAAGATCAAGATCTTCACTAGCAAAGTCCAGCATCTTCTGCTCTTCCTGCTTCCAGCTGGAACAAGAAAAGCACAAGAAACCTTTGTCTCACTGGAATGTTTTGAGCTGCCGGAAGATTTGGGGGTTTTAAAGCAGAAGGAAAAAAATCAAATTCAGTTCTCAAGATCTGTAGCAAAAGACTCAAGACCTTCTTGTACATTCTTTTAGTGTTGGAGATGAGTTACTTAACACCAGCATTAATGTGCTCTGTTATGATGACTAATGCTTTCAGTACACACTGCATTCCTGTGAAAGAATTATTGGGACAAGCACTGGGAGATCTATAACAGGAGATTTATAACACAAGAGCTAGTGGAATTTACTGGTATAGCAATTTTAATACTCCATTCCCTCCCCCCACTGGGTATACATTAACATCGAGAGAAGGGAACTGATTCATCTTTTATGCTCCTCTGTATCTAACATAGCACATTAAGGAGAAATTATTAGCTTTCCCTTCCCTTAACATGTTGTTAACACTTCCTTGTCATGATTGCAGGATTTTTTTTTAAAATTTATGCTGACACATCAAAAGAATATTAAAGAAATATAAAAGCGAGCTTAAGAGTCTATCATCAATTACATTGAGAATCACAGAATCATTTAAGTTGGAAAGGACATCTTGAGACCCTCTAGTCTAACCCAGCAGGTTTCCCTGGCCTTTTTTGGTTGGGTTTTGAACATCACTGAAAATTTCTAGAGTATACAGCACAAGGATGTTATACCCATTTTCTCTTTTTCTTCAAAATAAATAGAAATCAATGCCAAAGAAAAGAGAAGAGTTTGTCCTTCATCTCCAGCATAGAATAACTTTTCCTGACACTGGGCAAACAGTGACCAAAAATCTTGGGTCTCCTTTAAATTAATATGAAGATTATAAAATGATAACCACGTTTTTTAAATACTCCTTTCCAGAAGCAGACATTCACACTAAATCTTTAATGGCTGTGAGTCACTGGGACACAGCCATGATTTAAGTTTCTCTGTAGCCCAGAGAGGATGTTCAGGATGTCCAGGATGTTCAGAACACTCCCTAACAGTAGCAAAGAAAATCTTACTCAGTAAGACATTGCAAAATCCATCTTTTTTCTCAAAATCCACTCACTCATGCAATGTGGGGGACCGAATCAAAACCTACCCTGAAATTTTATTCATGTCATCTTCTGACTACCCAGAGCAGAGCTCCTTAATGGAAATTAATTTGTGGAAATCAGATGAAAACAATGTCCTTACTGTTATTCCCACTTAAGCAGAAAAATGCTTTTACTTACAATGGCATTAAAGACTTCTTTATATAGTTTTGTCACCATCTAGACTTCCTGATGAAAAAAACTGAAAATATTACCAAAATTATGGAAATGAACTGTGGTTTGGGAAAAAGAAAAAAGACCCTTTAGTAGCAAACTGAAAAAACCTAATTTACAGGTGTAACTTTCAGTAAGGGTTGGAAACAATTCATTCATTAGAATTACGGGAGGTAACATTTTCTTATAAATATTACAGGGCCTTTAAAAAGTGTCATCATTTTAAAATGGACTTAAATCATATTCATTAATTATTAAACGGTACTCTAGTTCTCCACTGATGTTTTTTAATGGAATTAGGTTTCCTCAACTGCAGTAACGTAATGTCACTGCTACCTATTTATAAATAACTTGTCTTTAGGTGTAGAAGTGCCTTTTCATGATGGTATCAAAGCGGGTTTTCACTTTGTAGCAATACTTCTAATCTTAAATGAAAGCAATCCATTACCTGGGGAATGAAAGAGACAGATCTGAGGGTACCTATGAGTTCAATAGCATCCCACATGCTCCTTCACAATACTCCCAATAAAACAAAGCCAGATTTATAGCTTATTTTTTAAAGGGAGGAGAGTGTCTTTATTTATATTTTAAGAGGCCTAGGAAGTCTGAAGAAATGATGTCAGAAAAGCAAGCTGTTGATAACTGCTGATCTCTCTCTTGATTCCTCTAAGCTAATGATATTAAACATTTCCAAGGTCAAACACAGAATCCAGTTTTCATGAATTTATTAAATTCTTACCCTAAATAAAGAACTATACTACCTTCCCATCTTAATCTACCTTTTTAGGGTTTCATCTTTACTGAGGACATTCCACCATGCTTCTGATCCCCCCTCCAAATATGAAAACATTGGAATAAAAAGGAATCAAAAATAAACTAAAAGACTTTCCTCTTTAAAGGTCTGCAACAAGCTCCATGAGCCAATCTGTGGATAGTTTATACCAATAAATACAAATAGATTTATAATCTATTTATAATCTACTTATCTATTTATAATCTATTTATACCAATAGATTTTAAATAGAAGTGTCATCTGTGGAAGCAAATTCCAAGTTCTGCATCTTTAATGGCCCCACAGTTTCTATGCATGCAGGAGCAGGAATTGCATCCTTGTCTCCCCATTGGTATGCATTCACTGCAGCTCAAGATAAAGCTTTAAAAATTCTTCTCTTGCAAAGGTTAGAAAGTCTTCAAAAGGAAATTCTCATCCCAGCATTGCAATTAAATTGTGTTTGCTTAAAAGAATCTCAGAGTTACAGCATCATACTGCCTAAGGTTCTCCTCAGCCCCTGAAATGTTACTGATTTCCAGAAAAATCTCCTATTAACAAAGTTGCAGTGATGAAAGGAGATAAAATTTCAAACGTACCCTCCAAGATAATGCATTTACCTAAAAAACCCCAAGCAGAATATATCTCCAGTCTGAGGCTGAACAGTTCATTCTTCAGGGAGTTTAAATACAGAACCATTATGTAAGAAAGTACATTAGAACAATTCCTCCGGATTATGTGCGTATGTAAGGGCTGAGCTCTTTTTTACTCAATATAACACCACAAACAGCAACCTGAAAATGAAAAAATAAAAAAAAAAAACCACAAGACAGCACAGCCACTGCAACATAAGAAGGCGACCACAGCTTCAAAAAAACTGCTGGAGGTAAAGTCTCAGTTCCTTCAGCTTTATGCCATCTTCAGACAAACAGGTTTTCATTCTGACCTCAGCATTTGTGTGCGTCAGCTCTCCCAGTACTATTTTTGCTGCACTTCTCTCATCTAACAATATCAATGTCCTAGAGAGTTCTGCCTGTTAAATTCAAGTGTGCTTCCCTCAGTGCCTTAGCTTTTTGTAGTAAAGAATTCTCTGTATTATATACGGATCTGGAATGTAACCATGTGTGTCAAATTGCAACAGGACAAGTTCTTAATTACATGTCTGGCTTTAATATTGTTATTCAAACCAATTAAAAATACAACTACCATGGGTTTATTGTCTTTATGTTGGACAGATTAGACCACAGTAGGCATTATGTACTTTAGTGAGCCTCAAACAGCTCCTTTTAGGGTGGTTTTTTTGCAGACATTTGACATTACAATTCCATTTAGAATACCAGCACAAAAGCTGGCAAGCTTTATTTTAATTTAAAATAGAATGGTAGTGAAAACCCATGCCCAGACTTACAGTTTTTACCAAACTCTAAACTCTACAATCCAACAGAATGCCAACTTCTGCCCCCCAAAAAGAAAGCAAAAGTGAGCTGTCTGCTGCCAAGCAATAAATTTGCCCTGTAATAATTTTTTAGCACAGAAATCTCACTTTAAATTGCAAGGCTCCCTGTTCCTTCTATTTACAGTGGCTGTAGTTTGCCTCCTCCTTCCTCAGGTCAGCTCCTGCAGCAGTCAACAGCTTCCCAAAGGCCTCTTTACAGGTACATTCTGCTCGTTTACAAAAGACCCTAATTTTTCCACTGCTGAATACACACACACATACCCACACTCCCTTTGTAGGTCTTCTACTGCCCCAAAATTGCCCTGCTGGTCAAGCAGACACATCTGGACAGCAGAGGCAGAATGAGGTCAGCAAGAAGCTTTCAGCTCCTTCTTCTTGGCCACCATGCTCTTTACTAAGGTGATCCCTTAGATGATTTCAGGTTATAAATTACTGCAGGTTGGCAGTGCCCTACAAAGTGTCCATCTGCTCACAAAATGTTGTGGGTCTAATTCAACCCTCATTTGAAAGAATGCTGTCAGTCAGGTTTTGCATGATTCCATGACTCCTGACCATACAGATGATTGCAGAGGATGCTTGAACTGCAGTCCTGCCCCACAAACTCAAACCCAAACACATTTTCCTGTTCCCAGGCTGATGGGAAGGTGAGGATCACCCTGGAACCACTCCCAAAAAACAATCAGAAAGAGCTTTTTCAGGGTTTCCTCCGCTGTAGTCAATGCTGCACTTCAGGGAAGAAAATGGCCTTTTAAAGATCAGCATTTCTCACTTCTAATTCTGATACTCTTTGTTAAAAAAAAATATGTAAACATTATCTTTCAAACCAAACAAATACATGAGTCTTAATTGGTCCTTTGAGCCTTTCATTTCTCAATATGGCAATACACACAAGCTCAAGGCACTGCATTTTAACTCTTTAATTGTCTTTAACTGTCATTAAACTCTCATGAATATCATTATTTCATGACATCAGCTACCAGTAGATTGTGTTAAAGAACAAAGTGAACTTTGCTAACAACATTGAATACTGTAATTCTTTGGCTGTCTCCAAAATCCATGAAAGACAGAAGCAATGCATATATGCAAGCAAGAAAAAATAGTCTATAACAAATATTTCACTTGACAAAGAACTGGGAGGTTTTAAATTGTTCAGCAACATCCTGAATTCTTGCTTGATGAATCATAGAACTGTTTTGATTGAAAGGAACATTAAAGATCATCTCGTTCCAACCTCCCTGCCATGGAGAGGGACACTTTCCATGATCCCAGATTGCTCCAAGCCCCATCCAACCTGGCTTTGAACATTCCCAGGACATCCCAAATTTCTCAGGACAACCTGTGCCAGTGTCTCACCACCCTCACAGCAAAGAATTTCTTCCTAATATCTTAATCTATTGTCTCTTCAGTTTAAAACCATTTTCTCCTGTTTTGTTACTACATACCCTTGTAAAATATCCCCTTCCAGCTGTCTTATAACCCCTTTAAAAAGGGGCTGGAAGGTCCCTCCAGAAACTTCTTACTTTTTTTCAGGATGAAAAAGATCTCTCGGGGTGTCTGATCAACCTGATTGTGTTGGTGGCCATCTCTGGACTTTTTCCAACAAGTGCATATGAAATCCATCACAAAAAACATTATGGAATTTGGAGGGAGAGAACCTCTCCCATGAGGTTAAGACCATGAACAAATGGCACTTCCTAAAACTCAGAGAAAGTAGCACCTATCTTCTGCAACCAGACCTGTCTGAAAAAGTAGAGTTTGACCGAGTATGGGCCTAAAACACCCAAATTTGAACGTACATTCCCAAAAGTTCATGAATAAAGCAAAATTAAACCCCGCAACACAATTTTTTTAACATCCTGCTCCAGTGCTCTTCTCCTTCTTTTATAAGATTAATCCTATTTTCACCTAGCCAGAGGCCAACTTTATTCTTAGTAAACTTCTTTTGTGGAAAAGTAAACCAGGCCATTTTCCACACGTCAGAGTAGAATTACACCTGCACGGCAACAGTACATTTAAATTAAAAAGTGCAAAACAGTACGTCGAAATCTCTGACTAAATGAAAAAATGTCTCTGTTTTCAACTGGAATAAACTCACAAGTCAAAACATTTTAAGCACCTACTATGGAACCTTTGTTAGAGTAAACACCAGCTCAGTTTCAAGTAAATTTTGGCTATATCAAGTCACAAGGTCACCAGAAACTCTCAACTTTTGAACTTAGTAACTTCTGAAACCTGGTTTTGCATCCTACTGAACTTTGATATGAGGCCCTCAGATCAAAAAAAGTACAACTTTCAAAAAAACCTGATTTGTCAGAAAATTTGTTTCATTATATTTCTTTTTTTGTGGGATATATGAAAATTTTGTACAATTGTATAGAGCATACAGATATAAAGCCTTCAGAACCTGATTTTCCATCACTTTCAGAAATGAAATCCATTGAGGAAAATCTGAGATTGGAAGTTTCCAGTGATTAGCATAGTTAAATTCCCTGTTTTGAAAATACGCTCTGCCTTTAGAAACATAGATCTTAAGATCACAAACTCTCCATTTACAGCTCTTTCTGAATAAATTTAACTAAGCATGCTCCAAGAAGTCAAAGTACAAATAAAAGCAGTGACCTGATTGACATTCAGAAAATTAAAATAAAAAAAAAAATCCTGTCCCTAACTTCAGCTCTTCAGCTACAAGCTTGCTGCTTACTCATTGCCAACAGGCTAGAAGTTTTCTCTTTCATAAATTAAATTCTCTGGAAGCTTGGTCATATTTTTTTCCAGGAACTCAGCATCATAGTTCACATCTCCTTGTGTTATGCTGACTAACCATAAGAATTGCATGAACTGCTACGAAAAGGTGACAAAAACCTCTTGAAGTGCTGAGGCTCGAGACACTGAGGAACACTTGACTATGATAAACTAAAGAACACAGTGAGCAAAAAAAAAAAAAAAAAAAAGTTATTCCAGAAGCTCCCCAATGCTCAGGCAGAATTAATACTGCAAGACGTGGAACTTTTTGGAAACATAATTAAAGTGCAAAACCTTCAGCCGGTAAGTAAAATTCACAATTTTCTAAAGATTTCTGGAATGTCATTCACTTTTTTCAAAATGAACCAAAGAAGATTCAAGAGCATGTGGTATTTTCTCCCGAATGATTGTGTGGGTAATGATAGGATTTTTTTCAGTATTTAGATTATAATGATTGTTATTACTTAGGAGTTACTCAAAGGAGTACAGCTACTCATACTTTTGTAATGTCTAGGTATTGAAGGCTGTTCATTTTATTTTATTCAAACCAGTACATTTTAAAGAAAACTTTTTCTACATTGAAATATTAAGATGCTCAGAACCTTAAGATGTACTTTACTGATTTAATGATAAAAATTTTATATTAAAAAAAGGTGATTCTTGGTCATGACCTATCTGATACTTGTCCTCTCACATGACTTGTCCCAAGTGCTATGGGAAGGTAAAAATCCTGTGCTGTGATCCTTGTTTCTTCATTAATTGTTAAACCTTCATTGCTGCCACAATTAACAATCTTCTCCACAACTGACAGGTACTCAACACCATTTAAAATTTTAATTAATAGTTAATTTAAATAAAATTTAATTAATATCCAGCACCTACCTGTGGCCACGACTTCTGTATAAAAACCACAAACATGCTGTGAACTTCTTATTTTTCAGATATTTTGAATGACAAGATATTGGAAACTCCTGGCTAGAGGATAAACTGCATTTAGCAGCGTAGTGAACTTTCCTCAGCCCCTTCACTGGCTGCTTTGGACAACCAAAGCCTTTTTTATATCTTCACACCTAATTAAGACCCTAATTGTCTGCCAGTGTGTACCTAATTAAATGCCAGGCCTGAAGCTATAGGTTCAAGCTCCACCCAATAGAAATGAGCCTGGGTAACAAATATACCAATTAAATTTCTCCTGAAATAAGGGATTACATATCAAGTATTTTAAGTTTTGTGGTGACCTTAAAGAGAACTTTGTGTATTTTAATTACCTCCTGTGCCTTATGTGATAACAGTTCTGGTCGTGGAGTTCACAAGCAGGTCCAGTATTTCATTTAATGATCCTTACTGTTTATGGAGTTTAAGTAAACTTAAATATTATTGACTGCTCCAAAGATGACTAAAGTTGGTTAAAAAAAATATTTCAACATTATTTTTTCAAATTCAAAATTAAAGGAATGTAATTTTTTAAAATTATTTTAAGTCTAGTTTCAAAAATGTGCCCATTCCAGAATTGGAATTCTAGGCTTCCAACATTAAAAGAAGACCATTTCTTTTAGAAAAGAAAAGGTACCAAACAAAATCCAAAAAATAGGCTTAGCCTTTTATGTTTAAGAAGAAAAAATGTTCAAAAATTAACAATCTCTTCCCTTTTCCACCCCTCCCTAAAAAGCAGCTCCTTGCCTACACTCCTTTGAGTTGATCTCTTACCAGCCAGAGCCCCCAAGCAAGATCTTTTTTTTCTCTGCAGTTTCATATGAGTTTTAAATTAATTGGAATTTTGTCCCTCAATAAAGTGACATAGTCACAATGTAGAAACCATATCTAATGTACAGAGTTATAAGGAAAATATTCCCTATAACTCTTAATATATATAAAAAATTAAATAAAATAAGTCTAGCTACACAAACGTCAAGTACAAATTAAGAAAATCCACTGTGTTATAAACAAATCCCAAGGAGAAAAAAATATGGAGTCCACTTCACGAATTTGAGCTACTAAATCTTTGTTTCAGTTTGGAGAAATGCTTGGCTGACGGCCAAAATTGAGAAAGGATCTCCAGAATTCTCTCCCACTAGAACCAAAAAAGAAAAATCAACCTGAGTGAAGTAGAACCTCAGCTAACCCTTCCTATGGCAAGGCACAATTTCTTACGCTCTGATGAAGTGCAATGATTGTTATAGCAGAGATTTCATTTGAAACACGCTTTTAAGAAAATCTCAGGGGGTTTTCTTTGCTTTATTTTTTTTTTCCTTTCGAGTAGTGAGCCTCTGCTAAACTAAATTACAGCTTTGCTAGAAAATCACTTCTCCAGCAGCTCAGCATTACTTAGAGAAAATGTACACCATGCCCTGTACTACAACAGAGTTTTCTAAAATCACACCAAAACAAGTCTATTCACCATGAAAAGTGTAATCTGCTCACTTATCTCCATTTTGCTGTTGTTCCTTCGCAGCAAACTGCCATTGCGTGCAGACAGAGTAATTTCCCAATTTCTGCCTTTTGCTGGAGATCTCAACCAGGCACAAAAAAAAAAAAAAAATCAATGATGCTTCATGAAAAACATGTGTATGCTGTAGATCAGCGCTGGGCCTTGCAGGCAACTCAAATCTATTGCAAAGTTGGTAATAAAAAAAAATAGAACCACATGCAAAATTAAAACAAGAGTTTCTGTCCTTTACTTTTGTTAATTCGTGTAAATTTTCTGCATAAGGACTCTTATTCTTGCTGCCAAGATAGAGTTTTCTTCAAAATATTGTTCAAACTGCATGACTGCCATTAAAATATTTAACATTTTTAAGTGAAAACACTTCCTATGAAGTTTTCTAAATATGCATGTATACACAGACAGAATTCTAAAAACATACAAAAACTTCCTCTTTATAAGAAAGCACCACAAAGAGGAAAAAAAATGGTTTTGGGAAAAAGAATTTATAGCTTCAGATTTGCTTTTAATAAAGAGTTTGAAGCAACTCTATTATTAACATTCTTTATCTGATTCTACAAATAAAGACCCTTTTGTGTTAGCATATTTTGCCAGACTTTAGCATGTCAAAGCAGACAATTTGTGAATTAAGTTCTTGAAACAGATACTTTTCATGTCTAGGAATAGAACAAAATGAAGAACTGAGGTACCCAACTGCAAAAGATCTGTCAACAATTCTTTTATAAAGGCCCATTCTCAAGAGGTTACAATTATCACAGCAGGACATTTTTTCAGGAAAATAATTTTGCCTTAGATAGCTCTCTGGGTTATAGTTTTGTGTTGGGGTTTGGGTTTTTTTTTTTTCCTTTTTTAAATGAGTAAGACAGTTCCCATATTTGTAAAGAGGAAAATTACACATTGCTTAGCACTCACACTTCTCTCAACAACCTTAATTCTAGATTTCACTCATTTCAGCTTCTCTGATATTTGAACTGAAAGCTTCACATTAACACACTATCATAAAATCTAATAATAAAAATTCAGAGGTAAACTCCAATAAAATTCTTTGCTTTGAAGGTTTATCGTCTTTTAGATCACAAAAAAAAAAAAAAAAAAGGTCTGACTTTAGAGTAAAGCTACTAAAATGAACTTTATCTTCCATTTATGCAGATATACTCTCTCAAAACATGTCAATAATGCAAAACACCCAGTTTGGAGAAGGAACAAATGCTGGTTCACCCTCCAGCTCTAGGCTTGTTGCCTTGAAAGGCCAGTTTTTAACAATGACACAGACACGGTTAAGGGGATAAAAAGGGTTTTACCTCAGTATTTGGGATCCCAGGTGCACAATTGATGCAGAATGCACACCCGTGTACAGCATGGTACAAGTTTTATAGGTTTAGGAATTAGCATACTATCTAGGATTCCCCAATAAGAAACTAACAAATGCAGTAATGTCCCCCTATTCTAATGAATTCCCCCCCAGATGAGGCCAGAGCCAGTTTACACAAAATGTTCTGGGCAGAAGGCTTCACCCAAGGCGGAGCCTCGGTTTAAGATAGCACAGAGTACACTGACTCCTTCCTTAGGATGTTTGGTCTCTCTGCCCAGCAAAACGCCTAAACTAAGCTGGGATATCAAGCTTCAGGAATTACAAGCATGTGGGCTAAGGGGTACAGGCGGATGCATAGAGGGTACAGAAAGCGTAAAAAGGAAAAGCAAAAATCATCAGGCATCAGGCTTAGCTCAAAATTCCCTCCAGACAAAGGCAAGTCATTTGTACTTTAGCATTCTAAATCACCAGGGGGAGCCTGGCAAGGCTTTCCTGTGGTGAAAACCATTTTTGCAGAATTCGGCAAAGGGCAGAAATAATAATAATAATAATAATAATTGATTTTCAGTTGCTTGCTATTTTTGGAAATTGAAACAAACTGAATCATGTTAACCACAGAGACTGTTCTGAGTTGGAAGGGGCCCACAAGGATTATTGAGTCCAGCTCCTGACCCTGCCCAGGACCATCCCCAAGAGTCACACATTGTTCAAACATTTCTGCTGCCTTCCTGGGGAGCCTGTTCCAGTGCCCAGCCACAATCTGGGAGAAGATTTTTTCTCTAATTTTCAACCCAAACCTCCCCTGACACAAGCCATTCCCTCTGGTCCTGTCACAGATAGCAGGGATGTGCAACTTTTTCCATTTTTCTGAAAGTTCATCTTTTGTCATTTTAAGTTATCCTGTGATACCTCAGAGCTCTGTCACAAACTCTTCAGAAAAAAATAGAGTTTTGAAAGAATGGCATGTAACAAATGCTGGAAGTACTCTCACTCAGCTACGTTTTTCTTCACATTGGAAAGACAAAAGGATTCCAAATATTAATTGTTTCCATTCATTGTTCTTCCTCACAAACACAGCTCCTCAGACAACACGAGGCTGGAGCCCGTGGCAGGTTTAAACAGCCACCATTTCTAGTAGCTTGCTCAACTCAATATTTTTCTGCACACTGCAGACAACTTAATCTTTCCCATACAAAATTCTCAAGGTCCTTTTAATATGCAACAGCCATGGAGCCATTTTTCCTTGCTATTTTCTCCTGAATCCTGAGTGCACTTGGCAGGAACTCAAAGCATCCATGGCTGCTGACGCCTCATGCACTGGCAGAGAAGGTGAAGGTTGAATCACTCCAACACTTAGGAATTGATTTGGAATAGCTTTTGCAGGTTTGGAAAAAAAGCTCTCCCAGCTACAGAAACGTTCCACTATACCCTTGGAGGCTGAGAGAGATAGAAACACACAATTTACAGAGAGAGCTATTGTGCTTCATTGTACATTCTACTCCCCGAGCCTTGGCAACAAAGGAAGGGCTGAACCGGCGTCGTGGGAGGACGATTGTTGAATTGTGCACCTGGCATGCACAGGAACTTCTGTGTCCTTCCTGGATTGCTGTGGGCATCAGGAATGAATGAATGAACCCAGGGAGGACAGCCTGTTCTCATTCTTTGTTTCAGATAAGCACCGCAAGCACGGAGATGGGGCGCTCCTTCCCGGCTCCAGATGGACCCTCAGGTACCTTCTGAATTCTGGAAGGGGTTTATTTATATTCAAACCTCTTAAAATAAATTCTACCTCACTTCCAATTGTCTCAGTGTAACTTCACCCCCTTCTCTGTGTAACAAAACTGTACCTTCATTGTCTTGCCAGGGCCACAAACTCTATCTTGCTCGGGGGTTTTATAAGATCCTGCTTTAAGCACTGTCCTGAATTATTCAATCCCTCCTTGCACTGCTCATCCCTTCCATCTTTCCATCTCCAAACCCCAAACCCCTGCAGAGCTCTGCCCACCCCACTCCTCGAGCTCCTGGTTCCAGATTTGAGAAAATCCAGCAGCTGAGGATGCTTCCCATTACCTATGGCATCATTCATCAGCTCTACCAAAGATTAAGCTAAGAAACCAAAATCCCTGGGGATCCATGACCAACCCAGAATACTAAAAAAAGGGCTTCAGCCATAAAGAAAAGAAGCTTGGCAAGCAAACAGAATTTACAAAGTGTTTTCTCAGGCTATATAAAAAGTGGTGTTTAAGTCATGGTAGCTACTGCAGGAAACTGGTTGGTAGACATTATGGGTTTTTGGTTTGTTGATGATTTTAGAATGGTCTTCATTCAGAAAATAAACTGTTTCCAAAAAAATGATACGTCTTCGAGAGTTTTTCCCTTTTTTATATCAAGTACATTTTTAAATTGCTCTAAAGACTGGTTTTCAGGTTTCTTTATATCAGGTAATGTGGTGGTTTTACTTGGCCCAGTTTTTGGAGGTGGGGGGGCCAAAAAGATGGCGCCTGTGAGAAGCTTCTGGAGGCTTCCACCATGTCCTGAAGAGCCAATTCTGTTGGCTCTGAGGATGATGGACATGCCACTGACCAAACCTGGGCCAATTAAAGATAGTGGTTACGCCTCTGTGAAAGCATATTTAAGAAGAAATCAAAACAAGGAGCACCACAGAGTAGTTTTGCCAGTGGAGGAGGCTGAGAAATATGTGAAGGATGCAGACACCAAGGTCAGTGCAGGAGGGGGAGGAGCTGCTCCAGGCGCCGGAGCTGGGATTCCTTTGCAGGCCGTGGTGATGACCATGGTGGAGCAGGCTGTCCCCCTGCAGCCCATTAGGTGACCATGGTGGAGCAGGCTGTCCCTCTGTGCCCATGGTGACCATGGTGAGCAGGCTGTCCCATGGTGACCATGTGGAGCAGGCTGTCCCCTGAGCCCATGGTGACCAAGTGGAGCAGGCTGTCCCCCTGCAGCCCATGGTGACCATGGTGGAGCAGGCTGTCCCCCTGCAGCCCATGGTGACCATGGTGGAGCAGGCTGTCCCCCTGCAGCCCATTGGTGACCATGGTGGAGCAGGCTGTCCCCTGCAGCCCATGGTGACCATGGTGGAGCAGGCTGTCCCCTGCAGCCCGTGCCATGGTGACCTGGTGGAGCAGGCTGTCCCCTGCAGCCCATGGTGACCAGATGTGGAGCAGGCTGTCCCTGCAGCCATACATGTGGAGCACTGTCCTGCAGCCGCTGTGACGCGTGCATGGCGGAGCAGGCTGTCCTCCTGCACCATGGTGACCATGGTGAGCAGGCTGTCCCCCTGCACCTGGTGACCATGGTGGAGCAGGTGTCCCCTGCAGCCATGGTGACCATGGTGGAGCAGGCTGTCCCCTGCAGCCCATGGGTCCACAGAGGGTGCAGAGCACCCACACCCGTGGAGGAGGGAGGTCCCCACGCCGGAGCGCGGGATGCCGAGCAGGGGCTGTGTCAGCAGGAGACCCATGGAGAGAGAGGCCTTGCTCCCGAGATGGAACAGCCTGGCTTCTGACTGTACCCGGTGGACGAGAGCCCACGGC
Organism: Malurus cyaneus samueli; assembly: GCA_009741485.1. NCBI lineage: Eukaryota > Metazoa > Chordata > Aves > Passeriformes > Maluridae > Malurus > Malurus cyaneus. The sequence goes on from VKON01000103.1 coordinate 2,605,158, forward strand.
ACAGTTTTGGGTGATGTCTGCCCGTGGGGGGACTCACGCAGCAGCAGATGTGTGTGGCTGCTGCTCGTGAGAGTGGAGCCACGCCGGAGAGTTCATGGAGAACTGTCTTCGTGGGAGGGACCCCATGGCAACGCAAGGGAAGGATCTTCTCCTCAGCTGTCACAGAGGATCCGGTGATGAACTGACCAACCCCACACCCTGTTTCGTTCTGCTGCTTTGTTGTATGTGGGAAGGGGGGAGGAGTGGGGAGAAGATCGGTGTTTTGAGGTTGTTATTTATTTCTCATTTCCTCCTCTGACTTTGTTAGCAATAAATTTACTTGATTATTTAAGTTGTGCCTGTTTGTCCATCAAGTGTTTTCCTCCCTGTTCCTTATCTCAACTATGAACCTTTTTGTTAGTTTTTTTCCCCCTTCGCTCTCTCTACCCTGTGGTGGTGGGGAGAGCGAATGAGCAGGTGTTGTGGGTGCTTGGCTTTTGGCCAGCATTCTAAACCGCAACAGGTAACCAGGGTTTTTTTCTGATTTCTTTCATCTGCTGTAGATCAGTAATCTCCCTGCTATCTATAACATGGGAAAGGAGCACTTTCCAGGTGTTGCATTTTTAATTTCTTTTATATTTTGACAAGAAATCCTGAGGAGTTTTGATTTTTTTTTTCTGAAACCACTTCAGAGTGTTCCATGTCAGTTTTATTAAGCCTGGCACAGTGACATTCATATGACCTGAGCACCTCATTCCATCACAAGATTTGTTCACAAGGCAGGTCCTCTGTAATTTTAAAAAAATTGTATATATATTTCTATATTTATATATAAATGTTTATATATTTTTTTTAATTTTAAATTTTTTTAAAGGGAGAAATAATCTTCATTCTGGAGCTCCCAAGCTAAACTCAGTGTTTCAACTGATAAAATTACTTTTTCCAGCCAGTAAATTTTTAGGAAATTGAGGTATAATAATGATAATAATTTGCTTTTCTTAATTAGAGGCGGTCAGTTTAATTTAAACATTGCACTTCGCTCTTCATGGTTTAGAACTGGTCAGATAAGTTTCAGTCTTTAATGTGAAGACTTTAAATTGTAAAAGAATTAACAGACAGTAAATTGTGAAAGAAAAATTTAAAGACAGCCTTATCTGGCTATGACTATTTGGCCAACTATGAACATGAAAAAAATTCACTTTTCAGACTTTAGGAATAAAAGTCTGAACACAGACTGTGAGGAGAGAAATGCTATTGTTAAGGTGGGAATACTCGTACACTGCCTTTGTAAAGTACAACATCCCCTATTAACACCTCCACAAAAGGGGTGCCACAAATCTGCTTTATAACTAGAATTACAGCAACATTTCGTAGAGGGTGGTGATATTCAGATACAATAGAGACTGACTCACTACCCAGAATTGTCTTAAATGTTTCTCATTTTTCTTTACATATTTCCCACCTTGTCTGTTAAAACCGGATCAAAACTTCAGGCTTTTCAACAATTACCTTTAAGAATTGAGTTTTACTACCATGATGTCTATGATGATGGAAAATATTGCTTTCTAGAAAAAAATTGTTATGCAATGACTCACACTGAGTTGCTAATAATAGGAAAGTCAAAATGCAGTCAGTTGTCCAGTCACAATCTATTTTTTTTCAATTAATTAGGCCTTGCATTTAGCCTTCATTCTGGTTTGAAATGGGGTTTGAAAATAAAAGTTCAGACAAGACACCATTTTCTCAGGGCTTAATTTTGAACATCACCTTACAGACTGGTCCTGGTACAACATTCCCCTCCAGACCAAAGGAGAAATCAAGTTGACAAGAGTGCTTCCTTGCAATCTAGCACAACAAACAAAGGAGAAATTCACTTATGCTCTTTTATTACGTGCTCTTTCAAGTGCTCCTAGCATGAAGCATAGCAAAACCAAATTTGTGGAGCTGGCCAAGGATCTGAGTAACAGTAATGCTTCTACCTGTTTTCTTAATCATGCCTCAGTCACCCAGTGGCTATTCATTTATTTTTATATTTTTCAATGCTCATAAGCTTTTTAGATGCTTACAATAAAAAGGAAAAATACTTTTTGTCCAGCTTTCTTCTCTAGCTGGATTTTGGGTTATGGCTGTATTGCTGAAGAACTCGTTACCTGTTCAATACTTCCTTGTATCCACAAAAAAAAAAAAAAAAAAAAAAAAAAAAAGAAGAATGTAAAGTAAATACTGCTTACCCAAAAATTATTGCCTAATTAATTTAATTATGCCTTTGTATCCAGCACACCTTGCACAGCATTAATAAAACCATGGGGTTGATTTATTTGATTTTTTTCCTCGTGTTTAGCCATGAGAAGGGGTCAAGTGTCTGGGCAGCTCTGCCTGTGAGTCACAGCCCAATCTCAATCTCTGCCCCCCTCTGTTTGACCCAGACTGCTGAGCCCTCCAGGATGTCTGAGCAGCCCGGACCAAAGCACTGAAAAAATGGAAATGAGAGCAGCAGTGTCAGCCTGACTTCCCATCCAGCCACCACCTGCAGTACAGACTGACAGCGGGACACCGGGCACTTTTGAGCCCTAAATCATCTTTTTGGGGTCAGGTAGAGGATTGTGAGAACACTGAGAGTTCCCACAGTCTGATGGGCTGCTCAAAGCTGCAGTTATTTCTGTCTGATGGAGACAGAGGAACTTGCACTGCTGGCAGTGGATTTGGGGAATGCCTTTCCTAGCAGGGATCTCTGAATTTCCCTGGCTGGCACCCCTTGGGCACAGCTATTGGAGCCAAAACAATTTTGGTAGCTTTATTTTGAATAAATACAGCACAAAAAAGTGAGCTTTCCTAGAAGCCTACCCTTTTCCTTCTAGTAATCAAAGACTCTTGCATATCACTCAATTATCTGCTGCTTGCTGCTCGTAATTTATGTTTTGGGAGTCTTAATTATAATAACATGCAGCTTTATCTTGAGATCTAATCAGTTTTCATCATTACAGTATGCAAACGTACCTGTTTATACAGTAAATATATCTCATGCAGTAAATATGTCTCTCATCATAAATATATCTCTAATTACAGAAATTAGAAGCTATTAATCACCCTCTACAAAATTGATGCTGTTATAATTTCACTATCCTACATTAAAATTATTCTGTGTCAGAAAATATGGAAAATAATATGGGATGCACAGTGCAAGGATCTTTAACTTCTGTTAGACAGAAAACAATTTTGAGCTTAACAAATATATTAAGCACTCCCCCCTCCCTTGTGCTTGAAGCCTTATTCAAACCTCACAAAAACTTAACTTGTGATCATTTCCATAATTTTAATTGATCACTCTGCAACAACACATAAGATTAACCAGATCAGTGAATACTCCTAACAAAAGGGCAAGAATGGAAAGAGCCTTTTAAGTATTATTACAACTTTTGACTAATGATGTTTCCATATGGAAAGTGTCTCTGCACTTAGAAAATATTTGAAGACAATACTGTCAGACAAACAGCACTTGAGAAAGGAATCCTGACATCGTCCATGGTACAGAAAAGTCATGAGAAAGTCATTCCTGAAAACCATTTCAACAGAGCACAGATGTGATACTGGTGCCAGGAGCAAAGACAGCACAAACAAAAACCTGGTTTCCTGAAAGGGCTTTGTGCACCTGTATAACACCATGGATTTAACAGAATCATCTTGAAAAGGTGACGAATACAGAGCCTGTCACCATGCAACCTCTATAACATATGGCCAATAGATTGTTGGTAAATATTTAATAAAATGAAACGTTAGTCTCTGATGTAAAACCTCTGCCACACAAAGAGGCCAAGGCACAGCAACAAAGCACGTGGGGTTTTTTTTGACAATGGTGCTGTTTCAGGTTGCCCATGTCTGCAGACTAAAATTAAAGCTCAGTCTGTTACCACGGTGTAATACAACTCAGCAGAAGAGGCCTCTGTAGATTTTCTTTTTAGTTAAAGCTGCTTTCTATGGTTCAACAGCTTGACAGCAGTGTAAAAGTATATTGCTTTTGCTGGAACATCTGTCTTTCAAGTCATTACTATTCCTCCCTTAAAATCTTCCCTGTGAAAGAGTTCAGGTGTGGGGTTTGTTTGGTTTTTCTCTTTTTTAATCCCTTCTATTTTTTGTAAGGGGTAAAATCCACACATGGCATAGGTTTGGTGCTTCCAAACAGAAAATCGTAAAAAAAATCTCAATTTGTTAATCACCACTGATAGAAGACTGGATTTTATAGCAGGCCAATTATCATTTTCCTTTTGAGCTGTGATTGAAAATCGGAATTAGTATTAAAATTACTTTAACAGCTTCAGTTCCAGGAGAACTGAAGAACTGAACTCCAGAAAATCCAGCAGCTCCATTTACAACTGGAATGAACTGGCAGAATGCAAAACCACATTTGGATATACCACGCCAGAACTGTGTGCAAAATTGCCAATCCAAATCTTAAAATCATGGGTAGTTTTAAAAATCCTTACTTTATTTGATAATGAGCAATGAGGTCAGTTTGGGTTTTTTTTCCAAGTTTTCATATTTTTGCAAATGAAGTGTTACACTTATTTAAGGATATTCTAACTTTAGAACCAAATAATATCAATATCACTCCTTCAGTGGAAACAAAAACCACCCACGGTTATTTCCTGATTTCATTTGGATATACCATGCCAGAATTATGTGCAAAATTGCCAATCTGAATCCTAAAATCACAGATGGCTTTAAAAATCTTAACTTTTATCAATAACAAATAATGAGGTCGGGTTGGGGGTTGTTGTTTTTTGGGTTTTTTTTCAAGTTTTCATATTTTTGCAAATGAAGGGTCACACTTTTTTAAAATCTATTCTAATTTTAGACCCAAATAATATGGATATCATTTCTTCAGTGAAAGCAAAAAGCATCAATGGTTATTTCCTGATTTCTGCAACTGAGTTTTTCAGATACCAAATTGCCTGAGCAAAAAAATAAAGAAGTTAAAAAGTGACACCAGATAAAAAGATCTACAGTACAAGATCCATTGTGAAGCCTGGCAATTGGCAGCATCGTCCATGGAGAGTGTGAGCCCTGCTTGCCAAATTTCTGTGATGGAATTAATCAACCATCAGACATGTCTGTCTCAGCCCATTTCACTTCCCTCCAGCAGCAGTAACTCGCTGCTGTGCAGATCTCTTAGGGAAAAAATCAGTGGATTTTTGAGAAAATTGAGTGGATAAATATGTGAATGCTCATCCTGGGCAAATTTAAGGGTCAGCATGCTGGTGTCAAAAGCTGTTATGCAGTCACATTTGGATGATCTTACATCTCACTCTCAAAATTACAGATTAAGCAGCTCTGAATTGTTCAAATTTTACTTATGCACTAAAGTAGAGGCCCACTTTATTTTTTCTTCCATCAAAAATAAAACAAGCAACATTCTTTTCAAAAATAAATTTGCCCTTCGGGGCAACGATATTTCTTCAGGACAGTCAAATCCCAAAACTGTAATTATAACTTTTTGTGTGATATTATAATCCTTGAACACTCCACACAGTGCTATTTAATTGTAAGTCATTTTCTGGTCAGCTTACTTATTTCAGCGCCTCATTATTCATCGTCAAAATTTCAGAGAAACTAAGAACAAACACATATGCAATACTGAAAAAAGAAATCCTGGCATCGGTTCAAATTAGTAATAACATTTTGAACATTTGTTATTTAAGTTTGTTTAATTCTTTCCATCTTAAAATGTGTAACAAGGCAACTTGTCCTATTTATCATCATGAGATCTTCCATTATCCAATCACGTACCAAGAAAACATGAAAAAGTCACATAAGAATAGCATCTGTTAATGTGTTTAAAGTTCTGCAGCTCCTAGAGCTGATCCTGAATGCAAACAGAGACCACTAGATGGCATAAAGCAATAAATATAATGAGAAAAAAGGCAATTATACCCCTGATTTCTATTAAGGTATATATGCCCATGTATATATATATAAAATACATACATATATATATAAATACACATATAGAAATGTATACAAATACACATATATATATATATGTACACACATATATATTCCTATTGCTCCATCTATCCATTATTCAAATATGTGTGTATATTGAAGTACCTGTGTGAATATTCACTATGTTTACCTATACATTATATATTAATATATATATATATAATATTGTATATTCATACCCTGGAACACAGGGGGAATCAAAGATCAGGAAATAGATAAAAAAATCTCCTTTGTAGAGAGTAGGAAAAAGCCTTAAGCATAAAGGAATAACACAAAGCAGACCATTTCTCTTCTGTGGAATATTTCCTGTTAGTTATGAGTTCTTCAATTTTTCAACTGGACTTTGCATGCTTGCTCCTTAATTATTTCGTGTTGAAGAGCACTTTTACATGCTACCTAAAACTTTTCAGCAGAGACACTGAAGGTGTGGCAGCAACACGACTCTTCCTGTGAAGAATAAGTCAGATTTCACACCTTTGTGCTAGTCTTTAAGCTTAGTATTTATAAATATCCATGTATTTATAATATCTATATTATATATAGTATTTATAAGCCCAAATATCATAATAGATTATGGGTTTAATACCTTCTTGATCTCTGCTTGCAGAACCTCAAAATTAATTTAAGCTTGTGAAGCGTCAATCTCTCTGACTAATTAAATTAAAGCCTATTTGAAATTAAACAATCTGGGGCCATTAACTTTTTAATAATTGTTATTACTATCAATAAAATGAGACATGGCTGAGCTCTCATTGTTCTTTCTGTAATGTGCCATCCTCAAAGCAAACAAATCATTGTATCACAAATCCTGATACCTGACTGGGGTATCCATAGGCCAGCCCAGTTGAGAGCAGCTATGGAACACCCAGTTACAGGACATAAAAATGTTACTGTGTATAATTTTTGTTTCCTTCTAATCCAGTTTTAAACCAAAATCTGCTTTACAGCTAGTTGAATGCATAGAGGAAAGCAGATGCTACTTTATTTCATTACCTGTTTCAATCTTCACCCAGGAATATGTTATCATATTAAAACCTTACTGGAATACAAAATGGTTCTCACCCTTTCTGTACTGATATCCCACAACAGCCTGAAGCTTCAAGGGTTTATTTAGATTTTATTGTGTATTTTAATGCTCATGCAGCAGGTTCGTTTGTTCATACAAAAAACATTATTCAGATTTCAACTTTAAAATTAAAATTCACTCTGGTGCAACTTGAATGCCAAGTTTGCAGCAAAAGAAGGCTGTAAATAATTTTTAAGTGTTTCTATAAAGGATGGGGTAGGTGGGGAAGCCAAAACCTACGTGAAGTCATTTGCATGCTACGCTATCTGGGAGCATGTGCAACGCAAGGATGAGAGTGCAAAAAAAATGTCTTTCTGCATCTCCTGGTAAAAACAGGAATAAATTCAGTCTAAAAGACCTTTAGAAACGTCATCTGTCCACTATGCATTCATGGTCTTTGATAAATTAGGTTGGAACTGCAAAATAAGTCATGATATTTCTGCCGGAAATTCAGAATTCTAACATTTCTCCAGCTGTGTGCTGTGGTTCATGGGGCTCGTGACACAAAGGGCTCAATGAGGAGCAAGCAGAAATATCCAAAAATTTATGGGGCTGCTCTGAAATATGTTTTGAAGCCTTTAAGGATAAACAAAAATAATCATGAAGAGTCAAGACCTGTTGACAGCATACAGCCATCCTGAACTCTCCAACTCACACATCTGCTTGCTGGAATTCCCACACAGAAAATCATTCTTTAATACATTAACTAGTACTGCTTTCACCAATCTACACAAGCCAGAATCTGTGATTTCCTTCAGTTTTGGATTTGGGGTTAATAACTATTGAAAAAAAAGTAGAAAAATATCATTAATAGATTTCCAGCTCACCAAAAAATGCACAATGGGCAGTATATAGACTGTTACTATGGACTTTTATTCACTTTTCTTGTTCTCAAAGCACATTGATCACAATAGTGTTTCTTAAAATCAAAATCTCAAGACATCAAAATACATGTATCAACAGTCTAGCTTCATTTGATCCACTCTTAGTTGTAAATTTATACTTCCTAGAACAGTTCTGAGTAAAAACCTTCTCTTCAGGATTTTATATTGAGTCCACAAAAGCTCAGACCCCCAACCCTAGTTATGTTTTTCAGATACATAGGCCTTATAACCATTGCTGAAGTTAAATTAAGCCATGTTTGCTAAAAAAAAAATGAATAACATTAATTTTATGTCTTTGACCAGGTTTTCTAAGTTGAAAACAGAAAGAACAACAAAGCATCGCTCTGTAATTCACATGAGAAATTTTGTAAACCTCCTTCTGCACAAAAAGCTAAGCCACATTATCACAACTTACCTTAAACTATTTTGAAAATTTAAAAAAGCAACCGTTAAATAAACAGAATGTAGCACTGGGAAAAAAATACAAATATATAATTCTAATATGTAATAGGAAATATCTTCAAATACATGTCACAGCTATAAGTATGGCTTACTTTACATTTTGCCAATTTACAAGGGCTGAAACTTGGTGCTAATGATTCATGAGATCTACTCGAAGGAAATAGACTCTTTAACATCTCCATCTTCCCACAGTAGGACACACTTGACACGTGTCAGAATGACATAATGGAAGTTATATTCCTGTAGGAAGTGATCAATTAAGTCAGCTTGAGTTACATCACAATGCATTGCCAAACTGACACCACCACAAACTCGGTGTTTTTCTGGCACTGAAACAATTTTCTGGTAGAGTTGTTGAACAGGGCAGATGTAAGAGCATAAAAATATTCCTTATCAGGTAAACAGGATGGTTTTTGACCTTCTCGGTGATGCTGGTCAAAGATAAAATTTTACAAAATACTGCTGGGAAGAACAAGACACCCTACAGTGGTTTAGGGGTGCCCACTCGTTTATCTCACACACATAAATTGCTTGCAATCAGGGCCTAATCTGAACATTAGTTTGATACAGAAGTTGAAGACATTAATGAAGTGCTGGGTTATTGCATAATCAAAAATCAGAGAACAACCCTATGTCTATGGCAAAAATTATCCTGTTCCAAACAATAATAGACCGTGCTTTCACTTTCAAGGATATCCTTGTTGAAATCTCTCTTCTTTCAGCACCTATCAGTTGTGTCTGAAATATCTCACTGTTGAAGTATTTAGGAAGTTCTTGGGATGGCCAATGGCTCTCTAAAATGAGGAATTGTGCTGTGGAAACAGAATAGCAGTTGTTTACACCTGCTACGAACAATTTTGTTACTCTTGGGCAAATATTGTTCCTCGTGTGATCACGGTTTGCCAAACAAAGCATTACATTCAGACTCATTAGGTAAAACCCAGTTCCTTCTTCAGGCAGTACAATGAACAGCTTCATTTGTTGCCAGATTACTCCATCTCCAATTTCTTTTGCCAAAGGAAGTTGGAATTGTCGCCCATCTGAAGATGGCACAATGAAAATGGGTTGGCACAATTTAGTGGAGAAATTACTTCTCTTGTACGAGGAATTTCCAAGCCAACACAATGAGCAGTGACTTTGTCACAGATATGTTTCTGACGTGTTCCTGCCTGTAACTGGATACTCCAGGATATCAGGATGCTCCAAGGAATATTCCTAGCCACACTGATGTGCATACCTTGAAAATGAAGGGGAATAGGGAAAACCTTCTGAGATTTAAATTAAATTCCTTCTACTGAACTGATAAGATTTAATTAAAAGCACTGATTCTTAGTGGCCACAGTCCCCATCAGAGCAGTCTTCTGGTAAGGCCCTGTCGTGGTTTGAACTGTGCCCACGACATTCCCTCCTTCCCCCCCACCGGAGAGGGAGAAGGGAGAGCGAAAACCCAATTAACACGAAAATTTATGGCTTTGAGATAAACATAATTGGAAGAAAGATACCTATGTACTCCACAAAGAGTCAGACAGGCTGCATAACTTAAGTTGCAAGATAGATTTATTACTACACACTACTAAAAAGAAGTATTACGGCACTGGGTGAAAAAACAAAGATAGGGATATTTACAAAGAGAAGAAAAATAAAATGGACATTTTAAGACACCTGTTACACTTTCCCAGGGACCCATCTCTTTTTTCCAAGTCCCCCCATCTCCACCCCTCCCATGTTGTCCCTCACACACAGGGGGGCAGGAGAATGAAAGTCTAACACAGATCAAAACACTCAGCTGTTGTCCAAGCGTTGTAGGATACAACATTCTTACAGCTCCAGCTGTGGGATGTGTCCTTTTCTGAGAAACAGTCAGTGCAAAACTGCTAATAGCAGAAAGGAACTTCTTTACCTCACAGGAGAAAAGAAAAGAAATGTCCTTCAAAGCCCATGTTTTTTTTCAGCGACGTGAGTCGATTATCACAAACCTCCTGGCAGAACACAAAACACAGCTTCTTTACATCAAAACTTCGTGGGGGGGCAAACCTCTTCTCTATTTCTTGGCTTCTAATCAAAATAGTCCGATCCTCAAAAGGCCAGGGTTTTTTCTCTCACAACAAGGTCGCTTTACCTCTCTACACAGGTCTCTCTCAATATGATGAAAAAAAAGGGTCCTTTTCAAGAACAACTTATCTCCTCCAGCTTGTTCGAGAACCACAGCAAGGCACAGCTTCTCCTTACTGTTCTGTGATCTTGAGGTGTCTCCATTTTCTTCTTACATCTCCTCACCCTCCTGCTCTGTTTCTTTCCAGTGCAAATACTAAAATACATGCTATCAATTAACCTAAACATGGCGGCCGCAACTATCTTGTTTTGAATTCCTTCTTAAATACACCAAAATACGTCATCACAGAGGTGTAACTATCCTGTGTAATTGGCCCAGGCCTGATGGTCAGCCTGTCCATCAACCTCAGAACCAATGATGGGTTGGCTCTGAAACACAGGAGGGGGGCAGGACTCTCTTTGCTGGAGAAGAAGAAGAAGAAGACACCCCTAGGACTTCTCACAGCAGCCATCTTTGTGGTTTCTTGATCCCCATCCCCCACCACCAAAAATTGGACCAAGCAAAACCATGACAACTTACTTTCAGAAAATATCATAACTCCATGCAAAACTTTGGGCTGAGACGTAATCTTTGGCAAAATGTTGCATTTTATTCTGACTTTATTTTTCTCCCGACACTATTTTTGGTATAAAGAGATCTTTCCATTGCATAAGGTACATCTCAGACCCTTTGACCTTACCAGAGAGTAATAAAGAAACCAGCCCCACTCCTTTTCTTTTTTTAAACTTAAACTGGAACACACGGCAAGGAAATAAGTGGGCAACAAAGGTATGTTTTCAACTTCCTAAAGATACAGCAACTAAATCTACTTCATTAAAAGCGAGCTGCTCCTTTGTATTCTTCCTCCCTATCCTGGCCACTGGCAAAGATGCATTATTATCCTATGAGTCATTCTTTTCTTCAAAATATCTCTCTGGGTAGTGCTTGTTAATTAAACTTTCTCATCCTCTCTCTCTTTCTCTCTTGCAGTTGTTAGCAGTGGTCTTGTGTCCTCTCTTTTGAATAGATATCTATGTGCAATGTCCCATTATTAGGATAGTAGGGAGTAGGAATATCTTTTACTACGTGTGCCCGTCGAGCACACAATTGTTAATTATATCAAGTGTGCCTCGTGAGTTCTGCTGGTGATTTAAATAGTAAATTTTCTTCATCTCTTTAGGACAACGTCATCCATTGTGCCATGTGTCTTTGGTGGCGTTTGAGCTGGTGGATTTGAAAGGTTCTCCAGTTTCATAAAGGAAAATGTGGAACATCTGTCCCTTTTCAGTAGCTGAAGCAGCCTGCTGCTCAGAAATGCAGAGTAGGAAATAAAATACATTTGAATCCATGTGGTAATAAGAGCCTGGGGGCAGTGCCCTGGCCAAAGCAAACACCCATCAGAGGTGTATCTAGTAAAATAATGACTCCTGATTTCTTAATTTCATTTCTGTGAAAGAACAGCAAAATATTTTTCACAGACACTGGGTCTGATTCCCAACAGTACAAACAGACATATATTTAATGATGAGCCTGTCCCACAAAATGCACAGAGGAGCAACTGAAGATGAATGAAATACCTGAGTGCAAATGAAAGGAAAATACAGCTGTTATTTACTCTTAGTGAAACAGATTCATGGGATGGCTCTGTAGAAGGCCAAGTAGTTACAGCTGTAGTTAGTAGTTACTATCTTTATCCATATTAATTTAATGCTGAGCTCTGTGCACAGTAACAGCTCCAGCTTTAAGCATGAGGTGGGATAGGGAAGGTAAAATATGGCCGAGGAGTTGCTGGCATAATGAAGTGAGGTGAGCAGAGAGAAAGCCTGAGCTGAAAAATACCTAAAGCTCTTCATCTCAAGTCAGACTCCACCACGGAGGCTGCTGTAAACATGAATAATTGGGAAGAATGAGAAACTTACAATTAGGGCAGAATGGGAAGGTAGTATCCAGCACCTGATTTAACTTAAGCCAAGGAAATCCTGGGAAAAAAAAACAGGAAAAGGATCAACCTCTTGAAAAAATCAACCCAGACCTCATTTAGAAAGCCACACCTTTTGTAAGCAGAGAGAAAGCAGCACAAACTGGGGTGTTCTGGGTAGCTATGACTGCCTTAGATCTGAGCTGATAAATCCCCCAAAGTCCCTTCAAGACCTCCATTTCTGCAGATTCAGAAATCAGATGAAGAGAAGGAGGATGGGACACTTCATGTGTGATTTCTGATTTTTTTATTTCTGCCATGTACGAACATCAGAAGCATTTGTTGGGACTGCAGTTGTCAAATTGCGAGCCAGCAAGTGCAAACAGCTGCCTATCCTCAGCACCAACAAACACGAATAGATCTGTCATCGTAATTACAGCTCAGAGCTGGACTGCCTTCAAATCCCAGCAACAGCCATGGCAAATAAGCCTGACTCAACTGATTCAGAATCCATTTTTTTTCTAGAGAGCATAATGACAGCCTTTCTCTGTTGTTGAAAAATTTCTGTGTAAGGAAGGCTGTTGTCTCTCATGTTGAATATTTCACGACTCGCTAAAAGGAATAGGTCTAGAAATCAAAAAGCCATTTACACATTTAATAAAATAATTATGCCATTTGTTTATGTGTGTATAATTTTAACTTGATTACACTCCAAGAGCCTTGTTTCCTTATTAGAGCAGTAACTGTCTTCTGATACTGCTTTATGGATCTCTCACGAGTGCTTATTTAGATACATACAGTAGCTCAAGGGGTTATAAAGGAATACTCATATTTTCATCCCCAATTTGCTGCACATTGGCAAGAAAGTGACCAAGAGAGGTCTAAAAGTAATCTTGATTTAGCAGGGCTCCAGACAAAGCTGAATCTCATTAAGAATGCAATTTTGTAATGTATATATCACGCTGTCAGTGTATCTGGTCAGCGGATTTAGAATGAATATCACATTTCTCTGTATTCCATCGAATATGAAAAAGAAACAGGAGGGAAAGAGCCAGAGACAACAATTATCCTTGGAACACAGGAGAAGTAAGAACCAAAAATATGACTATTTGAATTGATTCCCAGGCTGTCTTCTGAACCAAACCTGTGTACTGATTGCCCTCAGGAAAGCAGATTCCAGTGAATTCCAGTCCTCAGATGTGCAGATTGCCATTTTGAAATTGCAACTTCCACTACCCATTCTGTGAGGATATAATTCCTCTTGAATCTGGATATTTTTCCATAACCAATGCTCAATTGCAGGCAAGCCAGAATACTCTGCTTCCCATCATGCATTGCTTCCACATTCCCAAATTTTTTAGCCATCATACCAGTCCACCAGACAATCAAAACACAAAAGAATTCCAGTAAAGTAAAATCATTCAGTAACTGGAATTACAGGTCACCAATACCAACATCCATCTAAACCAAAATGACTGTATAAAGCTAAAAACTTTTGCCTTCCAGAATCTTCTAGCCTGAGGATTTGCATATATCTGACAAAAAGTGTTGTTAAATGTGTGCTTTCCTAGCAAATGGTGGTATTTTAACATGGAAAATGTACCACTTTTGAATTACTACATTATTATGCTGTATTACTCTAAAATAAGGAGCCATAATTATAAAAGGAGCAAGGAAGGGAGAAGTGTGCCAAAAGGGAAAGGGAGCGAGACTGCAGGTGATGGCCAATTTTAGAAAAGACTGAACAAAAAGAGGAATTTCAAACTCATTGTCACAGGGTCAAACAAATATCTCCGTTTGATTTGATTTTTATGTACGTGCATGCTCCTGAAAACTTGTGACATGTTCCCCTGAAATCTTTGATTATGAATTGCATTGTCATTATAGTCTGGGTTGTTTTTCTGGGTTTTTTTTTCACTCAAAGTGATTTAAAACAGTTCACTGAAGGAATTTTTAAATGTTTTGAGGAACACTTATTGAAATAAAACCTGATGATGATTCCTCTCCTTACTGCAAGTTGCAGAGTGTAAGTTTAAGTTGAATTGTTGTTGTCCTTTCCCTTTCCATCACTCTCCAGTGATCCCACACTTGGACCTTATAGATTCTATCAGATAATTAACTGGAGTTTTTAACCATCATGAAAACAATGCAATCATGATATAGAAAAAAGAAATAGAAGTAATGTGGGCACATTAGCTGGCAATTTGAATATGGAAAGTATTAGCAGCTATTAAATTGTTACTATTTCTTGTTTAAGCTGTCATCATTCCACTTCTCACCGACAATCAGTGAGATGACAGGAGTTCATTCACATTTCTAAAGGCCATTTTTTGTCTCTGGGACATCTGGGATCTCAGAAACATAAACCAAAATGTGATCTCATTGTGGTTTACACACTTCATTTTTCAGGGTTTGTTCATCATTTATGGGTCAGAAACAGAGAAAAAATTTGTTCAGGATCCACTTTCAGCTGATGATGAAAATTTGTTTTTTTATAATATACTTCTGATGAGGTTTATAAGAAGAAAAATTATATTTTCTACGACATTTTGAGTCTCTCTGTACCTCTGGTGTGCTCTAGAACCACGCTGATTAAGGGATTAATTTTTTTAGGCTTGCTTTCTGGAATGGAGAGGTTGCATTTCAAAGAGGCGTCATTGTTCAATGAATTCTTCCCCATGACTAAGGTTGGTGGAATCTCTTTCAAATTTCACACGGGGCGTACGTGAGGAATGTACAAGGAGCAGAGAATAAAACACACTATCACAGATCCACCAGAGAGGATCTCAAAAATCAAAAAGTAACATTATTTGGAGGCATGAAGCTAAGGGAAGACCTTTGGGATTCAAAAAAGCTATTATTTGGGATATAATAAGCCACAGTCTCCACTTCTAATCATGCAACCCAGTGAGAATAGATAGATATATCCTCGAGAAAGAACCCCTGAAAACCACTCATCTTTTATGCCAGCCTGTAGAGAGAAAGGAAGAGAGAGGAGATATCTCAATTCCACCCTGACAGGATGGTGAATAAGTCTGTAAGAGTCACGAACGTTTCTTAGAGATTCTATTTAATCACATACACAATAATGTAATTAAAGGTGCAAAAAAACACCCCAAAAATTAAAGCCTTGCCTAAAGAAGTGGTGATTCACAAGGAATTGAATACACAAAACCTGGTTCGAGTCTGAGTCATGTGCAGCTCAGTACACTTCTGATTTTTGCCAAAGGCAATTGTAATAAAGTCAAAAAAGATTAAAATTTTAAATATGATTAGACCCATTAGGAACTTGTTTTGGTGCTGCAGTGGATGTGGCAGTAGAGAACAGATTTTTGAATTATGCCAATCTCAGCCAGAAAAGGGGCTCTCCAAAGGTTTGGGTTGTTCTCCATGGTCAGGAAGAGGGATTCCTGCAGAGTGAGGTTGACTGACCCATAAATGCTGTTTGCTGCCAGCCCTGAGTCCTTCCAACCATGGAATAACCTGAGAGTCAATCTGGAGCCCATCAGGAACCAAACTGAGCAGGAGGAATGGCTGGGAAAATTAAATGTGGAGCGTTTCAAATTTCAAAAGTTGTCAGAAGCTTGTCAATAGTGATTTAAATATGTGGGATGAGCCACATCCTGCAGACGTCATTTTTCTCATCACTTTCTATACAGCTTATTTGGATTATACAACAACTTCTAGGTGTTTATATATAGATGTGAGGAGTCACACTTGCAGAAAATGGAAGATAATTAGAAAATGAGAGAAAAGCATCGCTTCTTTTTTGTAGGAAACACCATTGTGACTCTGCAATAGAATTTCTGCTTCCCTGATAGAGCTCATGAGCCTTTGTCTTTAACTGCACAATTCTAGTTTTTCTGCTTTTTGACTGAAAATTTGTGAGTTATTCTGAATTATTTTCCCCACTGCTGCTAAAGGAGAAGAAGCTGCCCTCAACTAAAACAATCTGCATTTGCCTGTAATATACAAAACAACATTTGGAACTTCCACTAATAAAGCTGGACACCGTCATTTATTTCCAGGAAGATTTAAAATAGGATATGAATTTTCCTCAGTTGACAGCAAGTCTTGGAAAGAAAGCATTCTCTTTACCTTCCCAGATGCATTCCTAAAGCTTCCACACCAAAATTACTTTGGATAAGTGCATAAAAGCAGAGATGGCACATGGTATCTTTTCTCCAGGACAAAGCAGATCATCTCCTTTTTGAATACTTCACTCTCATTTTCCCTCAAAACAAAACAGACCTTCATTTATAGGTCATTAACAAGGTGAAAGCCAAGTTCTGGCTGCTTGCTTTTCAGAAGTTGGACATCTAGATCTGAAGCAAAAATCACACCCTACAACTTTCTACATGAATGAGCGTGCCAAAAAAAAAAAACAAAAACCAGAGTTAATGATAAGAGCTCAGTTCTTTGAAAGAGAATGTTTGGCATTGTGCTGTTTGTACAATTGTACACTGCATAATCCTCCTCAAAGGCCTGACAGAAATGTCACTGAAAAGAGGGAGATTTCAGAACGTGCTCTGCTCTTTCTATTCCCACACTGTGGCCCTGCCTAATCTCCCTGTGTTATGATGCAAAATACAGAATTCTCCATTCAATTTACAGATGAAAGTTAAGGCTGCAGCCTTTAAATGCTTAAATGTTTCTCTAAATAATTGTGCCTTTCTTTAATTTTACAACTTTTTTGATTCCACATCTTTGGTATTGACCAGCACTGAATGTTTCAGTATTAAATGTGCTTTTATAGGCACGACTGAAATACAGAATAATAAATAACAATAAAACAATATATAAAAACAATTGTCAGAAGATCTTCCATATAGGCAAAAAGCCTGAATCTTCTTCATATTAAATCTGAAATTCTCTTGCCCAGTGCACTGAAGGATTCCTTTTCTTTACCTGCTCTCAGTGAGGGAGGTAAGCAGCACATGATACTGTGATAAAAATAACAAAGTAGAACACATCAATGGAACCAGAAGCAAAAGGAACCTCATGGTGCTGATTCACGTCATAGATGCCAACAACTCAAAATGTTGCAGTTCATGAGTTTGGAAAAAAAAAGAGAGAAAAAAAAAAAAAAAAAAAAAGAGTTCTGGCCCCTACTTCATGGCTTCATGACAGTAATTTAGTAATTCTTGATGTAAAAGTTTGTCAGATGCATATTCCAGGCAATACCTCCTCCCCCTCGTTGAATCATACAGGCTGTGTCCTAATCAAATTATATTTTTGAAGTGTTTCCTCACTGAATCCCACAAGATTGTTTCTCATATTTTCCCCCACACATGCTTTTGAAACGAACTATCCTGAGGCTGCCAGCAGAGCCTTCTTTCTTCTCTCTCTCCCCTTACCCCCCTTTCCTTTTTCTGAGGGGGGAGGAAGAGAGTCATAGTTATGTTCGTCATTTTTCAGTCCTTCACAATCTGCCCTGTCAGCTGACAATATCTAAAAATATCACGAAGACCAATGTTTATTTCTGTCATTTCAGGATTATGCCTTTTTTTTTTTCTTTTCATAACAGAGTCACCATTAATTAACGCCAGGAAAACCCTCGTGTTGGGATCTTTTGTGTACCGTTGGACTTCCAGTGAGAATCACAAATCCCTAATATTTCTGAGGAGGATCAGGGATTTCTTGCAGTGGGAATCTCCCAATTCTCTTCCCAATTCCAGTGGGAATCTCTTCTTTACAGCCATGGACAGAGGGATTACTGGAGAGCAGCACAGCAGGGACAGGGAATCGCTCACCTAAACCTCTGCCATTTGCTTCCCCATCATTCCTCAGTGATTAACACTCAAAAACAAAACATTTTGTCCTTGCTTATAACAAGCCACTTACACCCTGCTTTGATTTAAACTCTCTCACTGTTGAATTTTGAATTATTTCCAATTGTACCCCAAGAATGCTCTGCATATTGTAACAACCGTGTACCAAACCTGCTTGCAAGAAGAGATTGATTTCACTTTTTCCCAATCATTTGCTGAGAAAGGTTTCATTGATGGGCTCCAGCCTTCCAGTGTAATACTGTGTAATGATATAACTTTATTTTTTTTTATTTTTCTGTGACTGTAGTCATGGGTTTGTTTGCCTTTGCTGGCAGGAGGAGAGGGAAATGAAGGTTTCTCTTCAATAGACTCTGTTCACCAAGGGTTTGATGGGCTTCAGTCAGCAAAAAGGAGATTCCTAGACTCTGAAAATTTAATATCTACAGCAGCCAGAAGATACAGAGGAGATGAATAACCAGATGTTAACCCATCCTGGTGTGGCTGGAGACACCTGGTCTGGGAAAAGATTGATAAGAGAACCAAAGAATGAGGACTAAATTAACATCAAAAGGTAAGGGAACAATAACCAGCAGGAGATCAAATGATAAGAGCTGTGTAGAACCAAGGAATGAGAATTTCTTTGGGTTTTTTACGTACAAATGTATGAAAGGACCACGTGTGATGGAATGATTTCCATTGCACATCCTGGCCAGAATAACACCTGGCCAGAAAAAAGTAACATCTGATTCTCTCACACCTAAAAGGTGGTGTTGGAGTTTATTTTATTCCTGCAGTTTTGCTGTCATTTGTGCAATTGCATTGCTCAGACCTAAACCTTAAGAGAAAAGTTCCCTTAACTTTTGATGTTAATTTAGTCCTCATTCTTTGGTTCTCTTATCAATCTTTTCCCAGACCAGGTGTCTCCAGCCACACCAGGATGGGTTAACAACTATTAATGTTCACTCATCTCCTCTGTATCTTCTGGCTACTGCAGATATTAAATTTTCAGAGTCTAGAAATCTCCTTTTTGCTGACTGAAGCCCATCAAACCCTTGGTGAACAGAGTCTTTTGAAGAGAAACCTTCATTTCCCTCTCCTCCTGCCAGCAAAGGCAAACAAACCCATCACTACAGTCACAGAAAAAGAAATTAAAGTTGTATCATTTCCAATACAAAGACAATAAAAGATTTTTCATGGGATGGGAAGGAATTGGAGTGAAATCTGATGATAGACATCAAGTTTCTCTCTTTAAGAAATCTTTGGTAAGGTAGGCCCCTTGTAAGGACAAAACAAGTATTAGAAAGAAGTTAAGTGTACATGTTTTATATAAGAGTTTTTCAGTTTTGCACCTTCAGAGTTGGGTCCAGTGCTTGAATTTACTTGGAAATTATATTCTGAGGGTTTAGAAGCTTTCTGAGTGTAGAAGTTGAGCTGCTGGAACTGCTAGAGACTCTACATTCTGCTGTAGCAGTCAGTACAGACACCAAGTGTGCTGTCCAAATCTTTCTGGTGAGAAGCTAAGCGAACAGGTCAGTTAAAATTTATCAAATCAAATGTACACTTCACCCTCACACCAGTAATTATGCTGTGTCCTGCCATCTTTTTCAGTTTTTCTGCATCTCTTTCACAGGACAGGACCTAAACCCTACCAGTGGCATCTTTATTTTCAGCTAAACATAGAGCAGGATGAGTCCTCCTGAGGAAATCCCAACAAATTCTCAATCTCCATTGCTAATATCAATATCAAGGGAAATTAGAGA
This sequence comes from Malurus cyaneus samueli, assembly GCA_009741485.1. Taxonomy (NCBI): domain Eukaryota; kingdom Metazoa; phylum Chordata; class Aves; order Passeriformes; family Maluridae; genus Malurus; species Malurus cyaneus. The sequence continues at coordinate 2,625,090 of VKON01000103.1, forward strand.
TGCCCATGCATCAGAACTGCTCCTGAGCAGCTGGAATATGATGGATGCTAAAGAAACAGCAAGACATATCCAGCCTAGACAGAACTCATGAGAGGATCCAATGGCAGGGGCCAAAACAGAAAAATGGGAATAAGTAATAAGGAGGTTCAGAGAGGGATGGAAAATCCTGTTCATTGTCAGGATTAGGAAACACAATCGGGCCTATCAAAATCACACCATGACTAGCAGACAGAGACAATTGGGAGAGATATTGGCAATATTTGTGCAGGTCAGCTTGGAGAAAAATCTGTGTACACTCTAAAAGGAAAATAAAAATAATAATATGATTAAGATAACCTTAGGTCTAATTTAATTAATAAACAGTAAGTGAGGAAGTCCCTGAAGACTGTAGGAGTGGGCCCAATAACAAAAATGAATAAGTGGAACATCACCTTGATTAAGAGAATAGGAAAAAAGAGAAAATTGAGACGAATTGTATGAAATCCTTGTATAGAAGGTTTTTTATTCCACTGTTGTTCCCCACATCTCTCCATCACTCACCACTACAGATACCATCATTTTTTTTTCTCAATCATGCCACGTTAAGGTGCAAATTCACATGAAATATAACACACATCCCCTCTCTCAGCAGGTATGTCCTAAGCTGTTCCAGAACACTCAGGGAAGAGCCCATGAGAAGGTACTACAGTTAAAAACTGTGGATTTGCATGCTCAGTCCACTCTACTATGCTGCCTCACTCCCCGTTATTACATCATTCCATCCACACTTGAGGCAAGGCGTCGCATCCACTTAACATTTGTGTATTTATATCGCCTCTAAAAATACCTGTAAACATATGTGTATAAATACTGCACCCAACCTGCCCATCAGCCCCAGTCACCTCCCACCTCCTGCTCACTAATAGCACAGTCCTGCATCACCTCCCACTCAGCCAAGCAATCCTGTGCTCGCTGCTTTCGACATACTCACGGCTATATATATTTGTGAGCACGATAAAAACCCCGCTGCAAAGTAAAGACAACATCTATTTTGCAAGAGTTACAGTGTGTTTTATGCTCACGATGATGCTTTGGGGTTTTTTTTGTTTTGTTTTGTTTTTTGGGTTTTTTTTACGTTGCATTGTGTGCTAAATTTGCATATACGTGCGTGTCTGTGACTCGTCTGATTTGAGAAAGTGTATATCACGAAGGCAACACCAAACAAATAATTAAAAAAAAAAAATCCACATTTAGGTAGGCAAAAAGCCTTTTCTAGCACGATAATTGCATCTTGATAATTATGAGCTACCAATAAAGCTTGAATGCACTTAGGTGTTGTTACACAAAGGTGAATTTTCCAGAGTAACTGAATTCTGCTGTGGAAAGACAGTCTTGATCACTTGTATTCTGCATGTTCTGTACCAGTGGCTAAGTACAACATGGAATTAGGAATTCCCAGCCTTGCTACACCATCTATCCATTCCAAATCCATCACACGATGATTTTCACATGATGCGAATTTCTGTTTTCTCTTTCTTTTCTTGTGAGGTTTTTCAGTTATTTAGTATCTCACCTCACTGCAGGGAGTATTTAATGATTCAAGCTGATTTTCTTGCTTAATTTCATCCACCATTCTAGAGCAAGAAATCCCCTCTCTTGGTATTAGGCCTTTCCAAGTGCATGCTAACAAACATCACAATCTTTTTGCTCCATACTTTTTATTTGGCCAAGTTATACACAGCAATTCCTTTTCATAGTCAGCCTCATTGCCTTACTCTCTAACCTCTCTTTAGTGGCTTGAATTAGGGCTTAATTCCTAATGGCTTAATTGCTAATTTAGTGGCTTCATTAGGGTAATTAATTAATTTTCTTTCAATTTAAAGTGTTCAGCATTCCTATTCTTGTGGAGTTAGAGGTTCATGTGTGTGTTGGTTTTACTTGGCCCAGTTTCTGGAGGTTGGGGGGCCAAAAAGATGGCCCGTGAGATTCTGAGCTTACCTCTCCAGCAGACCAATTGTGTTGGGCTCTGAGGTGATGGACATGCCACTGACCAAACCTGGGCCAATAAAGATAGTGGTTACGCCTCTGTGAAAGCATATTAAGAAGAAATCAAAACAAGGGCACACAGAGGAGTTTTGCCAGTGGAGGAGGCTGAGAAATGTGAGGATGCAGACACCAAGGTCAGTGGCAGAGGGGGAGGAGCTGCTCAGGCGCCGGAGCTGGGATTCTTTGCAGCCGTGGTGACGACATGGTGGAGCAGGCTGTCCCTGCAGCCCATGGTGACCATGGTGGAGCAGGCTGTCCCCTGCAGCCCATGGTGACCATGGTGGAGCAGGCTGTCCCCTGCAGCCCACGGTGACCATGGTGGAGCAGGCTGTCCCCTGCAGCCCATGGTGACCATGGTGGAGCAGGCTGTCCCTCTACAGCCATGGTGACCATGGTGGAGGCAGGCTGTCCCCCTGGAGCCATGGGGTCCACAGAGGTGCAGAGATCCACCCACAGCCCGTGGAGGAGGGAGGTCCCCACGCCGGAGCGGGCGGACACGGGAAGGGGCTGTGTCCAGCAGGAGACCCATGGAGAGAGAGGCTTTGCTCCCGAGATGGAACAGCCTGGCCTTCTGACTGTACCGGTGGACAAGAGAGCCACGGTGCAGCAGTTTTGGGATGACTGTCTGCCCTGGGGGACTCAGCAGCAGCAGATGTGTGTGGCCTGCTGCTCGTGAGAGTGAAGCCACGCCGGAGAGGTTCATGGAGAACTGTCTCCCGTGGGAGGACCCACGGCACGCAAGGGAAGGAATCTTCTCCCTCAGCTGTCACAGAGGATCCGTGATGAACTGACCAACACCCACACACCTGTTTCGTTCCTGTGCTTTTTGTATGTGGGAAGGGGGGAGTGGGAGAAGATCGGTGTCTTTGAGGGTTGTATTTATTTCTCATTCTCCTCTCTGACTTTGTTAGTAATTAATTCACTTGATTATTTAAGTGTGCCTGTTTTGTCCATCAAGTGTTTTCCTCCCTGTTCCTTATCTCAACTCATGAACCTTTTGTTAGTTTTTTTTCCCCCTTCGCTCTTCTCTACCCGGTGTGGTGGTGGGGGAGAGCGAATGAGCAGGTGTTGTGGGTGCCTGGCTTTTGGCCAGCATTCCAAACCGCAACAATGTGGTATACCTGTAAATATGAAAACATTTATACAACACTCAGTGCAAGCTGGGCTGGAGATCCTTTCAGGAGAGTGTGCAAATGCCTTTGGGCTGCAATATTTTGGTGTCACGTGGATTTCCTCAGTGCAGAAGGGTGCTGTTTATAGGAATTTTAACAAAATCCCTGTGACTGATGGAATGGCATTGCCTGATGGACTATTCTAGAGAATTGGACTTTGATGAACACCTGCTAAATTGTATTCTTTGGGTTTTGACCAGGGCAGGGAAGAGTTTCCTCCTGTGGCCATTCCCCTGCAGCAGCCTTGATGGAATAGTTTATGAAGTGATATGTAGAAAGTTCTAGACAGAAATTGCTCCTCAACAATAAAAACCAAGCAAAAGAAAAATACAGCTGAATTTTTAACACTCAGTAGTTAAAACATTTAAAAGATCTAAATATTTTCTGAGAACAGAAAATGGTATTATACCATTATACCTCCACCCCTGAGGAGACAATAGTGTTCAGCTTAACATTAGACAGCAATTTTAAAAAACACTAAATTACTTGTATTGTCATATTACTCAACAAAACTTCATTTCCAACCAGGGAGCCTCTATTCAAGTGATTATTTCATTGGAATTTCTAAGTGTCAAGTTTCCAGCTATCAGAAATTACCAAGAAAGCTAACAAAAGTATATTGTAAGTCAAAAATACTATCATTATCTCCAGTTTAAAAAAATATATAAAATCCATGGAGGTCGTTAATTCAATATTCTTTGCTTGCTTCTCCTTAGAGCTCAACTAATTAGCTGCCATTTCTTGAGGTCCAAGGCCTGCAGGACACCAGACCAGACAAAACCAAGGTATTTTATTTTCTGAAGATCTGAGCATGAAACATAATTCTGTAAGAAATTGCATGAAAACAAAGCACACATTCCAACATAGGAGGCAGAAGAGTCGAGGAAAGCATTTTAATTATGTTTATGCTTTCAGTGAACATAATAATAAGCACAGACAAGCAAGCAGGCAACAGCAAAACTCAAGGGGATTATTTGCAAACTGCTGTAAAGTTAAAGTAATTAATTAAGTGCAATTGATATTCAGTTGCTTTACCCTCGATAGGATAGAGGCAGGATTCAGTTAACATGGACATTGGTTGGAACTGTGTTTCTACATCAAAGAATCAAGACCTGTCTTAAAAATTAAAAGAAGCATTTTTCCCAAACAAAAATGGTGTTGCAAGGTGAATAGAGATTAATGATGTTTTGTTAATTTTAGGCAAAAATAGTTTGCCCAGTTTTAAGCAAAGTGTTTATTTTAAATAAATTTATGTATTCTACTGGCTATAATTGTGAAAAGTAGGCACGATAGGTTTCAGAAATTATAGTTAAAGACAAAAACCAGGGAAGCCATTCTGTCACAGGGAATATTGACAAAACAGATAATTTTCTCTTAATGGCATTTTGCAGTTTCTCTTAGTACCATGAAGTTCTCACGCACCCCAAAACACTCCCACTGCTTAGAAACAATCACAGCAAAGGGCCAGAAATGCTGATTGTATTCCACAGTGACCCTTTCCCTGAAGTTATTATGGAATGCTGTAGAACACAACATAAGAGCATAGGTAATCCTGGAGTTTTATCACCAGTCAGTGTTAACATTGACTAATTCCCCAGCTTGGGTAGAGATCCAGACCCCTCACTTTGCTTTGCAAAGGGCAAAAATATCACACTTGCACTCATAAATCACTGAAAATTAATGGAAGCTGATGAACTGACACCAAATTTGCAGTCATTTCTCCTTTATCCCCACTGCTCCAATTTCCACATTGTGCCCACTTTAGCATTTCTCTCTTGCCATCCTTTGAAAGATGCTCTGAATGCCAAGCTCAAGCTTCTACATCTCAAGAAGTTTTGTCCATAAAGGATAGTGGGAGTTCCATCTGTAACTCTTCACAAACTACTGTGGTAATCGCTGCTAATCACCCATGCTTCCAATGCAGTCAATATAAATAATTCCACAAACAACATTCGCAAAGTTCTGACATGTGGCAAATGTTCGGTGGCTATGTTTAGCACATGCTGGATAATCCGAGCTCTTCAGGCACGTTAAATTAGTAATTTTGACTCATGGAAAGGGACAGGAGAAGGGAAAGGGTTTAAAAATGTATTTCAGGCGTAAGAGGAAAAATGTGTATCGTGCTACAAACTTGCAGGAAGAGGTGTTTCCTTAATAAAGGTATTTTTTCAGTGTTCTTACTAAAGCTTTGCTGCTGCTCAGCACAGACCAATCTTTGGGCAGTGCATTGATGCTACGAGTGTTCCTACATCATCCTCACTAAAAACATAGAAAGGAAACACATTAGCTGCTACATGACTGTCAGAATAGTCCCTTAGGGAAAGAACAGACCTGTTTTTTCCCTTTATGAAGGCTTCTGTAGTTTCCCTAAACTTCTGTAGCTTTTATTAGCAGAAATTCGCTCCCTTTGGGGAGGAAACGCTCAGTTGTTTCTCCCAGAGAAAGTATCGTGGTTATATTTATGTTCTTTGGAGTGACAGGAAAATGAAATGCCTTCCTACTGAAATCTCAGATTTCTGTTGCATAAATTTGAATATTTTATCTGCTAATGTTACTACAGTACCTTATGCTTTCCAGCTCTGATGTTTTCTCCTCTCGTGCAGCACAGCCACTCGTACACACTCGAGGGCCAGCGAGGGGAATGTTCACCTGCCACGGATCATGGGAATTGTAATCCAAAGAAAACTCAGCAGCAAACCTATCTCCTTGGAGACGCTACAGCCTGAGGCTCACACAAAAATCACAAGTGCCCACAACGAAAGCATTTGGCTGAAATGTTGTGGGTATTCATTCTCTCTCTTTTTCCTTTCTTTTTTTTTTTTTCTTTTAATTTCCCAAAAGAAAGCTAAAAACTGCCGGGTGGAAGTCTGAAACTGCCTGTAAAAAAAATCAAAGTGTTTTGTGATCCAGGTGAAAAACTAGTCATGTTATTACTGTGATCACCAGCATGGCATTTGATAAAAAAAGAAACTGAGTCATTAAGGACAGCCTATGCCCAGGGTCAGCCCCTGAAGTGGTGACAAAGTGGAAAGCTGAGACAAACAGTTGGAAGAATTGGTGAGAGACAGTAGGTTGGGGAGAGGAACAGACTGTGTGAGCCACAGTTCTCACCAACTTAAACGGCTCTGGAGCCACAGCACAAACTTTGCCTCTCCAAACAGCCACCTCAGTGCTGCTCACTGGCAGCTTTCCGTGCTCTGTCGTGATTTCCCCACACCCCCTGCCCCAAGAAATAGCTTTCTTTGAATGAGGATGGAGCATTGTCTCGAAAAGTTCTCTTCTTTTTTTGCCTCTGAGGAGCTTTTCAATTTCCTTCATCCAGGCAGCTTTGTGGATGATCACAAATGCAAAACGCACAAGATTAGCATTCCTCATCAGCATCCACACACAAATCATCACCAGGTCCTCCCGAGATGACAGGCAGGCAGAGGCACAGCTGGGTAATACTACATCAAGATAACTCCTTCCTCAGCAGCAGCGTGGCAATTTAAACGCTCCGTGAAATATTTGCTTTTCTGCGCGTGTTTATTTGGACGCGCCTAACGCAAAAGGCAGATCCAACCCAAGGGGGATCGAAATCCCACAGATTCCCCTCTCTTGCAGGATCTGGGAGTGTTAGCAAACAGAACAGACAACCAATCAGTCAGGCTCCAGCAGCACACACATGTCCAGAAGGCAGCGAGGAAGGCTTAAATAAAACATAGTGCCAGCCTTCGGCGGAGCGCACGGAGACAAATGCCAGGGAAGAGAAAGGTGTCGCTGGGATTACCAATGACGTGCTCATGGCTGTTCAAGCAATCTCTGTGCCTCCTTCTCTCTGACTCACTGTGTCCCTTTGGAGGCTCCTCTCACGTCATTGAGGGACCGAGGGTTATTCACAGATCACTGACTAAACGCGAGCTTTAGCTTCCCGCCTGCATTTCCCCTGGTCCTGCGAGCGGGGCTGAGGTCACTGCCAAGCAGCCTTTGAGCTTTTTACCAATAGAGCCAATAATTATTATTTTTTTTTTAAAAAAAAGGAAGAAAATCCAAAACAAACAACAAAAACTAGAGTACCTTCTGTTCTCCCGTTGCCACCTCCATTCTCTGTGCACCCCCCTCCCAAAATCAGTTCTCTTTTGTCCCATTTTCCCCACAAGGGTTAAAAATCCCCTGAATCACAGCAAAACCTGTTGTACGGCTTCCAACCCTTTCCAGAGGCTTTTTGACTAATAACACAAGATTAAATATGTACATAAAGCTCCCAAGTTTTACAAGAGGAATCCAGCTTCAGGATAGTTACTATAGAAATTTTTTTTGTTACTACTAGAAACAGAGGAGCCACGAGGCAGCCGAACCATTTTCCCATCCACCTGTTTCCAATTGCACTTTTACAGAGTGCTGTGGAGGTCTCTCACATGCTCCTCATTCCATCCCTGCAGTAGGAAGTGCTTCAGGCACTGCCAGCAAAATGTCTTTGACTCAAGCCCCTTCCAAGATGCTTTTACCACTCATTCAAGTGCTGTGCTGCTGTTGGTTTTTTTAAAAAAATTGGATTCCATGAGTTAAGTCAAGCCAAATGAGACAAGCACCAAACGTAGATATTATTGCACTGCTTTAAATGACCACAGCGAGCTTTTTTCCCTCTTCCACATGGAAATTACTGAAAAAAAATATATATTTATACTATGATAACAGCAACAGTGCTATGGGGCTGTAATGAGTATATTTAGAATCTATTCAGCAGTGTGGTATAATATTTATGTGCGGATTACAAAAGAGTAAGAGCGGATTATTTTATAAAAGATGATAAAAATGACGGAGTCCAATTCTGTGTCGTCTATGAACACAATAAACTATTAATCTGAAAACACATTACAAGTGCATTTCATGGGGCTTTTACACCTCATTCTCCTCACAACCTCAGGTTTTTGTCCTATACTGCCTTCTCCACATCTTACTTGTTCTATTGCTTTTATCCAGGTACCATTTTTTCATCTGTACCCCTCATCAGAGGCTGCAATATTCCAATTGGAGTCAAGAAGGAACCTTTTTGCACTTCTAGCCCTCTTAACCAAAAGCAGACTCACTTCAGCATGGTCTGGTATTTCCTGACTGCTCGGCTAATTCGTCACAAAAACCTTCATGCTTGATTTCAAAAAACAAGATCATGATTTTTCTCCAGAGATAACAATTTCCACTGTTGGCCAAGAGCTTTTATTCCAGGAGGCAAGCCCAGTAAATGATAACATGAAAAGTGCTGGAATCAGGCTATAAAGACTCAAAAATGAGGGAGAGCCTGGAAATCAGGAAGGGCAAGGATAGTAATGGACTTCATCTGCTTAAACTTTTTTGTCTGCTGATACCAAAGTGGAGATGACAACCTAGAGGTGAGCTGGACAGCAGGAAAAAAAAATAAAAAAACCTCTCAGGACTTTAACATGTTAAACCACCAGAGAAAAAATTTCCAGATTGTATTTCTTAGCACCCCAGCACAGCCCATTAAATGTGGCAATGAAGCAGACTGGGGAGGATTCTATTTTTCATCTTCTACAAAGCACTCTGCAGAAGAAAAATACCGTGCCAAGTTCTCAGTTTACATTTTGTGACAGGGTGATGCTCTTAAAAATTAGTTGTACCCTCCACTGAAAGTATAGTTTTCTACTGTCATGACTAAATCTCCTGAAATAACAAGTCAGTTTATTTTCACACCCTAGAGTTCTCTCTGGTAAAGAAATTCCAATATATTTTTGTCTTTCTTCTTCCTATTTTCAACATTTGTGACACTTCTACTTTATAAGATAAATATTTGAAAAGGAAGATGTCTCCACACTACAGAAACACACTTTTATCACGCTGGCTTTTAAAAGCAAAGTTCAGTTCTGAAAAGAGGGAGAAATCACATCATCAGAAAATGACTTTGGATGGTCCTGTACATGAATTATTCATGTTCTATTTTATAGTCCCCTTTATTCTCCAAGAAATATCAAATGATTCAGCAAGCCTATGATTTTCTGTGTTAATCAGATGTCTGACACTATACTCAGGCCTGATGGTGGGCCAAAAGAAAAAGAACTTCTTTATGTGAGCTAGCTGCAAAGACTCTTGATGAATCCCACTCAGTTGCGTGTCTCCTTGTAATAAGATGCTCAAATACAGCATAATTACCAGAATGAAAATGGAAAATTCTGTGTAATGGTTTATAGCCTAAACACTGAGATATCAAGGATATTTTCACCAGAACTATACTTTTCAGTTATTTTGGAAAAAAAAAAAAATTGAAGAAAAATACTCTCTGCTATTTTATATTTTTTCACCTTTATTAATATAGCTATCATAACCTGTGCTGTCTTTTGCCACTGTGTTTTACACATCACCACTATCCATAGTAAAGGACATTATATAATGGCACATATTTATATATATAAAAGTCAAGATATCTTCATATCAATTCAGAAAAAAAAAACCAAGACAACTTTCAATCAAACTTTTGCTTGATCATTATCATCTAAGCTGCTGAGGGTCGCATTATGTGATGTTTTACAAAGCCATCAATAATACAGAAAGACAGAAGAACACAGCCTATTTTTCCAGAACAACCCAGAAAATCTGTAGGATAGCTTATATTATTACATAAATCTGTATATGGGCTAAATAGCCAGCATTGAGTCAGGATCTTCCATATCTCTAACTTTTGGCTCATTCTTTCCCATTTTGGTGGTTACAAGAACTCTGATTGCCAGTATTTAATACAAATTCTTTAGTTCTCTTAGTAGCATGCCATGGGTGATAGTAGGGCTTAACCACCTAAGGAAAAGTTGCTCTTCTTTATCAGCAGCAGCATAAAATCAGATTTTTTTGCATGGATTTCTTTCCTGTGCTGCACAGGAAGATTTTTGAATAACAAAACCAAAATGAAAACAGCACCTCCGTGTCAGAATAAGAAGGAAGTTCAAAGTTACAGCTCAACTAATCAAAATCTCCCCGTGGTGATGGGAGGATGTTCTGCTGGAGCTCAGCTCATGCCATTCCCTTCTATCTGCTCTCTTCACACCTGATGGAGCAGAGCCCACTGAACCCAATCACCATTTTGATAATAGAGTGTTTTTTTTATTTTTTTATTAGATCAGCCACAACACAAATCTGTAATCCTCAGTGGGTCTACACAGGAAGTTAGGGTAGTAAACCTTCAAAATCAGCTTAAAATTCATGGTCTGGGTTTTATGAAAATCAAAATATGTCCTTGAGCAAAGCAGTTTTTATAGTATTGTTTCGGCCGTTTATGTCTTCGGTGTTTCGAGAGTTTTCAGTTTGCACCTTCAGAGTTGGTCCAGTGCTTGAATTTACTTGAAAATTATATTCTGAGGGTTAGAAGCTTTCTGAGTGTAGAAGTGAGCTGCTGGAACTGCTAAAGCTCTACATTCTGCTGTACAGTCCAGTACAGACACCAAGTGTGCTGTTCAAACTCTGGTGAGAAGAAGCGAACAGGTAGTTTAAAATTTATCAAATCAAATGTACACTTCACCCTCACACCATAATTATGCTGTGTCCTGCCATCTTTTTCAGTTTTCTGCATCTCTTTCACAGGACAGGACCTAAACCCTACCAGTGGCATCTTTATTTTCAGCTAAACATAGAGCAGGATGAGTCCTCCTGAGGAAATCCCAACAAATTCTCAATCTCCATTGCTAATATCAATATCAAGGGAAATTAGAGATGCCCATGCATCAGAACTGCTCCTGAGCAGCTGGAATATGATGGATGCTAAAGAAACAGCAAGACATATCCAGCCTAGACAGAACTCATGAGAGGATCCAATGGCAGGGGCCAAAACAGAAAATGGGAAAAGTAAAAAGGAGGTTCAGAGAGGGATGGAAAATCCTGTTCATTGTCAGGATTAGGAAACACACAATCGGGCCTATCAAAATCACACCATGACTAGCAGACAGACAATTGGAGAGATATTGGCAATATTTGGTGCAGGTCAGCTTGGAGAAAAATCTGTGTACACTCTAAAAGGAAAATAAAAATAATAATATGATTAAGATAACCTAGGTCTAATTAATTAATAAAAACAGTAAGTGAGGAAGTCCCTGAAGACTGTAGGAGTGGGCCCAATAACAAAATGAATAAGTGGAACATCACCTGATTAAGAGAATAGGAAAAAGAGAAAATTGAACGAATGTATGAAATCCTTGTAAGAAGTTTTTATTCCACGTTGTTCTCCCACATCTCTCCATCACTCACCACTACGATACCATCAATTTTTTTTTCTCAATCATGCCACGTTAAGGTGCAAATCACATGAAATATAACACACATCCCCTCTCTCAGCAGGTATGTCCTAAGCTGTTCCAGAACACTCAGGGAAGAGCCCATGAGAAGGTACTTACAGTAAAAACTGTGGATTTGCATGCTCAGTCCACTCTACTATGCTGCCCTCACTCCCCGTATTACATCATTTCCATCCACACTTGAGGCAAGGCGTCGCATCCACTTAACATTTGTGTATTTAATCGCTCTAAAAATACCTGTAAACAATATGTTGTATAAAATACTGCACCAACCTGCCCATCAGCCCCAGTCACCTCCCACCTCCTGCTCACTAATAGCACAGTCCTGCATCACCTCCCACTCAGCCAAGCAATCCTGTGCTCGCTGCTTTCGACATACTCACGGCTATATATATTTGTGAGCACGATAAAACCCCGCTGCAAAGTAAAGACAACATCTATTTTGCAAGAGTTACAGTGTGTTTTATGCTCACGATGATGCTTTGGGTTTTTTTTGTTTTGTTTGTTTTTGGGTTTTTTTTACGTTGCATTGTGTGCTAAATTTGCATATACGTGCGTGTCTGTGACTCGTCTGATTTGAGAAAGTGTATATCACGAAAGGCAACACCAAACAAATAATTAAAAAAAAAAAAAAATCCACATTTAGGTAGGCAAAAAGCACTTTCTAGCACGATAATTGCATCTTGATTAATTATGAGCTACCAATAAAGCTTGAATGCACTTAGGTTTGTTTACACAAAGGTGAATTCCAGAGTAACTGAATTCTGCTGGGAAAGACAGTCTTGATCACTTGTATCCTGCATGTTCTGTACCAGTGGCTAAGTACAACCATGGAATTAGGAATTCCCAGCCTTGCTACACCATCTATCCATTCCAAATCCATCACACGATGATTTTCACATGAGCGAACTCTGTTTCCTTGCTTTTCTTGTGAGGTTTCTCAGTTGATTAGCTCACCTCACTGCAGGAGTATTTAATGATTCAAGCTGATTTCTTGCTTAATTTCATCCACCATTCTAGAGCAAGAAATCCCTCTCTTGGATTAGGCCTTTCCAAGTGCATGCTAACAAACATCACAATCTTTTTGCTCCATAATACTTTTATTTGGCCAAGTTATACACAGCAATTCCTTTTTCATAGTCAGCCTCATTCCTTACTCTCTAACTCTTTTAGTGGCTTTGAATTAGGGCTTAATTCCTAATGGCTTAATTGCTAATTTAGTGGCTTCATTAGGGTAATTAATTAATTTTCTTTCAAATTTAAAGTGTCAGCATTCCTATTCTTGTGGAGTAAGGTTCATGTGTGTGTTGGTTTAACTTGGCCCAGTTTCTGGAGGTGGGGGGCCAAAAAGATGCGCCTGTGAGAAGCTCTGGAGGCTTCCACCATGTCCAGCAGAGCCAATTGCTGTTGGCTCTGAGGATGATGGACAATGCCACTGACCAAACCTGGGCCAATTAAAGATAGTGGTTACGCCTCTGTGAAAGCATATTTAAGAAAAATCAAAGCAAGTGGGCACACAGAGGAGTTTTGCCACGTGAGGAGGCTGAGAAATGTGTGAAGGATGCAGACACCAAGGTCAGTGCAGGAGGGGGAGGAGCTGCTCCAGGCGCCGGAGCTGATTCCTTTGCAGACCGGTGGTGACCATGGTGGAGCAGGCTGTCCCCTGCAGCCCATGGTGACCATGGTGGAGCAGGCTGTCCCCTGCCAGCCCATGGGACCATGGTGGAGCAGGCTGTCCCCTGCAGCCCACGGTGACCAGGTGGAGCAGGCTGTCCCCTGCACGCCATGGTGACCAATGGTGGAGCAGGCTGTCCCTCTACAGCCCATGGTGACCATGGGTGGAGCAGGCGTCCCCTGCAGCCCATGGGGTCACAGAGGTGCAGAGATCCACCCACAGCCTGGAGGAGGGAGGTCCCCACGCCGGAGGGGCGGACACGGGAAGGGGGTGTGTCCAGAGGAGACCCATGGAGAGAGAGGCTTTGCTCCCGAGATGGAACAGCCTGGCCTTCTGACTGTACCCGTGGACAAGAGAGCCCACGGTGCAGCAGTTTTGGGATGACTGTCTGCCCGTGGGGGACTCATGCAGCAGCAGATGTGTGGGCCTGCTGCTCGTGAGAGTGAAGCACGACCGGAGAGGTTCATGGAGAACTGTCTCCCGTGGGAGGGACCCCACGCAACGCAAGGGAAGGAATCTTCTCCCTCAGCTGTCAACAGGACCGGAATGACTGACCAACCCACACCCTGTTCGTTCCTGCTGCTTGTTGTATGTGGGAAGGGGGGAGGGAGTGGGGAGAAGATCGGTGTCTTTGTGAGGGTTGTAATTTATTTCCTCATTCTCCTCCTTGACTTGGTTAGTAATAAAATTCACTTTGATTATTAAGTTGTGCTGTTTTGTCCATCAAGTGTTTTTCCCTGTTCCTTATCTAACTCATGAACCTTTTTGTTAGTTTTTTTTCCCCCTTCGCTCTTCTCTAACCCGGTGTGGTGGGGGGAGAGCGAATGAGCAGGTGTTGTGGTGCCCTGGCTTTGCCAGCATTCCAAACCGGCAACAATGTGGTATACCGTAAATATGAAAACATTTATACAACACTCAGTGCAAGCTGGGGCTGGAGATCCTTCAGGAGAGTGTGCAAATGCCTTGGGCTGCAATATTTTGGTGTCACGTGGATTCCTAGTGCAGAAGGGTGCTGTTTATAGAATTTTAACAAACCCTGTGACTGATGGAATGGCATTGCCTGAGGACTATTCTAGAAGAATTGGACTTTGATGTAACACTGTAAATTGTATTCTTGGGTTTTGACCAGGGCAGGAAGAGTTTCCTCCTGGCCATTCCCTGCAGCAGCCTTGATGGAATAGTTTATGAAGTGATATGTAGAAAGTTCTAGACAGAAATTGCTCCCAACAATAAAAACCAAGCAAAAGAAAAAACAGCTGAATTTTAACACTCTGTATTAAAAATAAAAATCATAAATTTTTCTAGAACAGAAAATGGTGATTAGTACCATTAATCCTCACCCCTGAGGAGACAATAGTGTTCTACAATGAGCAGCATTTTAAAAAACACTAATTACTTGTATTGTCATATTACTCAAGCAAAACACTTCATTTCCAACCAGGGAGCTCTATTCAAGTATTTTTCATGATTTCTAAGTGCAAGTTTCCAGCTATCAGAAATTACCAAAAAGCTAAAACAAAAGTATATTGTAGTCAAAAATACTATCATAATCTCCAGTTTAAAAAAATATAAATCCATGGGGTCTAATCAATATTCTTTGCTTGTTCTCCTTAGAGCTCAACTAATTAGCTGCCATTTCTTGAGGTCCAAGGCCTGCAGGACACCAGACCAGACAAAACAAGGTATTTATTTTCTGAAAGATCTGAGCATGAAACATAATTCTGTAAGAAATTGCATGAAAACAAAGCACACATTCCAACATAGGAGCAGAAGAGTCGAGGAAAGCATTTAATTATTTTTATGCTTTCAGTGAACATAATAAAAAGCACAGACAAGCAAGCAGGCAACAGCAAAACTCAAGGGGATTATTTGCAAACTGCTGTAAAGTTAAAGTAATTAATTAAGTGCAATTGATATTCAGTTGCTTACCCTCGATAGGATAGAGGCAGATTCAGTTAACATGGACATTGTTGGAACTGTGTTTCTACATCAAAGAATCAAGACCTGTCTAAAAAATTAAAAGAAGCATTTTTCCCAAAACAAAAATGGTTTGCAAGGTGAATAGAGATTAATGATGTTTTGTTAATTTAGGCAAAAATAGTTTGCCCAGTTTTAAGCAAAGTGTTTATTTTAAATAAATTTATGTATTCTACTGGCTATAATTGTGAAAAGTAGGCACGATAGGTTTCAGAAATTATAGTTAAAGACAAAAACCAGGGAAGCCATTCTGTCACAGGGAATATTGACAAAAACAGATAATTTTCTCTTAATGGCATTTTGCAGTTTCTCTTAGTACCATGAAGTTCTCACGCACCCCAAAACACTCCCACTGCTTAGAAACAATCACAGCAAAGGGCCAGAATGCTGATTGTATTCCACAGTGACCCTTTCCCTGAAGTTATTATGGAATGCTGTAGAACACAACATAAGAGCATAGGTAATCCTGGAGTTTTATCACCAGTCAGTGTTAACATTGACTAATTCCCAGCTTGGGTAGAGATCCAGACCCCTCACTTTGCTTTGCAAAGGGCAAAAATATCACACTTGCACTCATAAATCACTGAAAATTAATGGAAGCTGATGAACTGACACCAAATTTGCAGTCATTTCTCCTTTATCCCCACTGCTCCAATTTCCACATTGTGCCCACTTTAGCATTTCTCTCTTGCCAATCCTTTGAAAGATGCTCTGAATGCCAAGCTCAAGCTTCTACATCTCAAGAAGTTTTGTCCATAAAGGATAGTGGGAGTTCCATCTGTAACTCCAAAACTACTGTGGTAATCGCTGCTAATCACCCATGTTCCAATGCAGTCAATATAAATAATTCCACAAACAACATTCGCAAAGTTCTGACATGTGGCAAATGTTCGGTGGCTATGTTTAGCACATGCTGGATAATCCGAGCTCTTCAGGCACGTTAAATTAGTAATTTTGACTCATGGAAAGGGACAGGAGAAGGGAAAGGGTAAAAAATGTATTTCAGGCGTAAGAGGAAAAAATGTGTATCGTGCTACAAACTTGCAGGAAGAGGTGTTTCCTTAATAAAGGTATTTTTTCAGTGTTCTTACTAAAGCTTTGCTGCTGCTCAGCACAGACCAATCTTTGGGCAGTGCATTGATGCTACGAGTGTTCCTACATCATCCTCACTAAAACATAGAAAGGAAACCATTAGCTGCTACATGACTGTCAGAAAGTCCCTTAGGGAAAGAACGACCTGTTTTTTCCCTTTATGAAGGCTTCTGTAGTTCCCCTAAACTTCTGTAGCTTTATTAGCAGAAATTCGCTCCCTTGGGGAGGAAACGCTCAGTTGTTTCTCCCAGAGAAATATCGTGGTATATTATTTCTTGGAGTGACAGGAAATGAAATGCCTTCCTACTGAAATCTCAGATTTCGGTTGCATAAATTTTGAATATTTTATCTGCTAATGTTACAACAGTGCCTTATGCTTTCCAGCTCTGATGTTTCTCCTCTCGTGCAGCACAGCCACTCGTACACACTCGAGGGCCACGCGGGGAATGTTCACCTGCCACGGATCATGGGAATTGTAATCCAAAAGAAACTCAGCAGCAAACCTATCTCCTTGGAGACGCTACAGCCTGAGGCTCACACAAAAATCACAAGTGCCCACAACGAAAGCATTTGGCTGAAATGTTGTGGGTATTCATTCCTCTCTTTTCCTTCTTTTTTTTTTTTTCTTTTAATTTCCCAAAAGAAGCTAAAAACTGCCGGTGGAAGTCTGAAACTGCCTGTAAAAAAAATCAAAGTGTTTTGTGATCCAGGTGAAAAACTAGTCATGTATATACTGTGATCACCAGCATGGCATTTTGATAAAAAAAGAAACTGAGTCATTAAGGACAGCCTATGCCCAGGGTCAGCCCCTGAAGTGGTGACAAATGGAAAGCTGAGACAAACAGTTGGAAGAATTGGTGAGAGACAGTAGTGTTGGAGAGGAACAGACTGTGTGAGCCACAGTTCTCACCAACTTAAACGCTCTGGAGCCAAGCACAAACTTGCCTCTCCACAGCCACCTCAGCGCTGCTCACTGGCAGCTTTCCTGCTCGTCGTGATTTCCCCACACCCCCTGCCCCAAGAAATAGCTTCTTTGAATGAGGATGGAGCATTGTCTCGAAAAGTTCTCTTCTTTTTTTGCCTCTGAGGAGCTTTTCAATTTCCTTCATCCAGGCAGCTTGTGGATGATCACAAATGCAAAACACACAAGATTAGCATTCCTCATCAGCATCCACACACAAATCATCACCAGGTCCTCCCGAGATGACAGGCAGGCAGAGGCACAGCTGGGTAATACTACATCAAGATAACTCCTTCCTCAGCAGCAGCGTGGCAATTAAACGCTCCGTGAAATATTTGCTTTTCTGCGCGTGTTATTTGGACGCGCCTAACGCAAAAGGCAGATCCAACCCAAGGGGATTGAAATCCCACAGATCTCCCCTCTCTTGCAGGATCTGGGAGTGTTAGCAAACAGAACAGACAACCAATCAGTCAGGCTCCTGCAGCACACACCATGTCCAGAAGGCAGCGAGGAAGCTTAAATAAAACATAGTGCCAGCCTTCGCGGAGCGCACGGAGACAAATGCCAGGGAAGAGAAAGGTGTCGCTGGGATTACCAAGACGTGCTCATGGCTGTTCAAGCAATCTCTGTGCCTCCTTCTCTCTGACTCACTGTGTCCCTTTGGAGGCTCCTCTCACGTCATTGAGGGACCGAGGGTTATTCACAAGATCACTGACTAAACGCGAGCTTTAGCTTCCCGCCTGCATTTCCCCTGGTCCTGCGAGCGGGGCTGAGGTCACTGCCAAGCAGCCTTGAGCTTTTATCAATAGAGCCAATATTTTTTTTTTTTTTTATAAAAAAGGAAGAAAATCCAAAACAAACACAAAAACTAGAGTACCTTCTGTTCTCCCGTTGCAACCCCATTCTCTGTGCACCCCCTCCCAAAATCAGTTCTCTTTTGTCCCATTTTCCCCACAAGGGTTAAAAATCCCCTGAATCACAGCAAAACCTGTTGTACGGCTTCCAACCCTTTCCAGAGGCTTTTTGACTAATAACACAAGATTAAATATGTACATAAAGCTCCCAAGTTTTACAAGAGGAATCCAGCTTCAGGATAGTTACTATAGAAATTTTTTTTTGTTACTACTAGAAACAGAGGAGCCACGAGGCAGCCGAACCATTTCTCCATCCACCTGTTTCCAATTGCAACTTTACAGAGTGCTGTGGAGGTCTCTCACATGCTCCTCATTCCATCCCTGCAGTAGGAAGTGCTTCAGGCACTGCCAGCAAAATGTCTTGACTCAAGCCCTTCCAAGATGCTTTTACCACTCATTCAAGCGCTGTGCTGCTGTTGGTTTTTTTTTTTTAAAATTGGATTCCATGAGTTAAGTCAAGCCAAATGAGACAAGCACCAAATAGATATTATTGCACTGCTTTAAATGACACAGCGGAGCTTTTTTCCCTCTTCCACATGGAAATAACTGAAAAAATATATATTTATACTATGATAACTGCAACAGTGCTATGGGGCTGTAATGAGTAATTTAGAATCTATTCAGCATGTGTGGTATAATATTAAGTGCGGATTACAAAAGAGTAAGAGCGGATTATTTTATAAAAGATGAAAAATGACGGAGTCCAATCTGTGTCGTCAATGAACACATGTCAAGAGTGCAGGCATTTAATGCACCAAAAAAATACCATAACTCCTTGAAGAATTATTTCACCATTAGTAACGCAAAAGCCTGAATCTTTTCCAATTAAATCTGAAAATTCCTCTGCCCAGTGCCAACGAGGATTCCTTTGTTCTTTAACCTGCTCTCCAGTCCAAACAGAGACTCTCAGCGCCGCACCGTTGTTAAAGCAAGCACATGATACTGTGATAAAAATAAAACAAAGTAGAACACATCAATGGAACCAGAAGCAAAGGACTCTGGTGCTGATTCACATCAATAGATCCAAACACTCAATGTTGCGTTCATGTGAGTTAGGAAAAAAAGCAAGAGAGAAAAAAAAAAAAAAAAAGAGTTCTGGCCCCTACTCATGGCTTGCAATGACAGTAATTTAGTATTCTTGAATGTAAAAAGTTATGTCAGAATGCATATTCCAGGCAATACTCCTCCCCCTCGTTGAATCATACAGGCTGTGTCCTAATCAAATTATATTTTTGAAGTGTTTCCTCACTGAATCCACAAAGAGTGTTCTCCAATATTTTCCCCCACACATGCTTTATGAAACGAACTATCCTGGAGGCGCTGCCAGCAGAGCCTTCTTTCTTTCTCTCTCCCTTAGCCCCCCTTTCCTGTTTTCTGAAGGGGGAGGAAGAGAGTCTAGTTATGTTCGTCATTTTCAAGTCCTACAATCTGCCCCTGTCGCTGAACAATTAAAATATCACGAGCCAATGTTTATTTTTTTGGTCATTTCAGGGATTATGCCTTTTTTTTTTCTTTTCCCATACTAGAGTCCACGCAAATTAATTTTAACAGCCAGGAAAAAAACCCTCGTGTTGGGATCTTTTGTGTACGTTGGACTTCCAGTGAGAATCACAAGAAAAATCTAAATATCTGAGGAGGATCAGGGATTTCTTTTCTCTTAGCAGTGGGAATCTCCAATTCTCTTCCCAATTCCAGTGGGAAATCTCTTCTTTACAGCCATGGACAAGAGGGGAGTTAGCGCTGGGAGGCAGCACAGCAGGGAAGGCGATCGTCACCCTCACCACCCTCTCGCCCACTCCCCTCCCTCTCCGCTATAAAAAACACAATCATTCCTGCTCAGTGATTAACACACCAAAACAAAACATTTTGTCCTCTTATAAACAAGCTCACTTACGGGAAGCGCGCGGCTGGGGCTTTTGATTTAACTCTCTCAACTGTTGAATTTGAATTATTTCCAATTGTAACCCAAGAATGCTCTGCATATTGTAACACCGTGTACCAAACCTGCTTGCAAAAGAGATTGATTTCCACTTTTTCGCGCATCATTTGCTGAGAAGGTTTCATTGATGGGCTCCAGCCTTCCAGTGTATACTGTGTAATGAATAATTTATTTTTTTTTTTTATTTTTTCTGTGACTGTAGTCATGGTTTTTTTGCCTTTTGCTGGCAGGAGGAGAGGGAATGAAGGTTTCTCTTCAATAACTCTGTTCACCAAGGGTTGATGGCTTAGTCAGACAAAAAAAGGAAGATCCTAGAACTCTGAAATTTAATATTCTACAGCAGCCGAAGATACAGAGGAGATGAATAACAGATGTTAACCCATCCTGGTGGTGGGGCTGGGGAGAGCACCTGGTCTGGGAAAAGAGATCGGCACTAACGCAGACACCACACCCGCACCATGACGGCACTCCACTTAACCCATCCAACCAACGCGCTCAACGCCCGGAACCATACCACCAGCCAGCGCACGACCCAACCATGCATACACGACACTGTGTGAACCAAGGAATGAGAATTTCCTTGGGTCATTTCACCGCTACACAATCCTATGAAAGTTGACACGTGTGATGGAATGATTTCACATTGCACATCCTGGCGCTAGAAATAAACAACTGAGCCCGAAAAATAACAATCTGATTCTCTCACACTCTAAAAGGTGAGTAGTTGGAGTTTATTTTATTCCTCAGGTTTTTGCTGTCATTTGTGCAATTTGCATTGCAGAACCTAAACCTTAAAGAAAAGTTCCTTAACTTTTTGATGTTAATTAGTCCTCGATTCTTTGGTTCTCTTATCAATCTTTTCCCAACAGGTTCTCCACCCACACCAGGATGGGTTAACAAACTATTAATTGTCACTCATTCCCTCGTGATTCTGGCTACTGCAGAATTAATTTAGAGTCCTAGAAATCTACTTTTGCTACTGAAGCCCATCAAAGCCCTTGGTGAACAGAGTCTTTTGAAGAGAAACCTTCATTTCCCTCTCCTCCTGCCAGCAAAGGCAAACAAACCATCACTACAGTCACAGAAAAAGAAATTAAAGTTGTTCATTTCCAATACAAAGACAATAAAAGTTTTTCATGGAGTGGGAAGGAATTGGAGTGAAATCTGATGATAGACATCAAGTTTCTCTCTTTAAGAAAATCTTTGGGTAAGGTAGGCCCTTGTAGGACAAAAACAAGTAAAAAGAAGTTAAGTGTACATTTTTAATATAAGAGTTTTTCAGTTTTGCACCTTCAGAGTTGGGTCCAGTGCTTGAATTTAACTTGGAAATTTATATTCTGAGGGTTTAGAAGCTTTCTGAGTGTAGAAGTGAGCTGCTGGAACTGCTAGAGACTCTACATCTGCTGTAGAGTCAGTACAGACACCAAGTGCTGTTCCAATCTCTGGTGAGAAGCTAAGCGAACAGGTAGTTTAAAATTTATCAAATCAAATGTACACTTCCCCTCACCCAGTATTATGCTGTGTCCTGCCATCTTTTTTCAGTTTTTCTGCATCTCCTTCACAGGACAGGAACCTAAACCCTACCAGTGGCATCTTTATTTTCAGCTAAACATAGAGCAGGATGAGTCCTCCTGAGGAAATCCCCAACAAATTCTAATCTCCATTGCTAATATCAATACAAGGGAAATTAGAGATGCCCATGCATCAGAAGCTCCTGAGCAGCTGGAATATTGATGGATGCTAAAGAAACAGGCAAGAATATCCAGCCTAGACAGAACTCATGAGAGGAATCCAATGGCAGGGCCAAAACAGAAAATGGGAAAAGTAATAAGGAGGGTTCAGAGAGGGATGGAAAATCCTGTTCATTGTCAGGTATTAGGAACACAATCGGCGCTAATCAAAATCCCACCATGCTAGCAGACAGAGACAATTGGAGAGATATTGGCAATATTTGTGCCAGGTCAGCTTGGAGAAAAATCTGTGTACACTCTAAAAGGAAAATAAAAAATAATAATTGATTAAGATAACCTAGGTCTAATTTAATTAATAAACAGTAAGTGAGGAAGTCCCTGAAGACTGTAGGAGTGGGCCCAATAACAAAAATGAATAAGTGGAACATCACTTGATTAAGAGATAGGAAAAAGAGAAAATTGAGACGAATTGTATGAAATCCTTGTATAGAAGGTTTTTATTCCACTGTTGTTCCCCACATCTCTCCATCACTCACCACTACAGATACCATCATTTTTTTTTCTCAATCATGCCACGTTAAGGTGCAAATTCACATGAAATATAACACACAATCCCTCTCTCAGCAGGTATTGTCCTAGCTGTTCCAGAACACTCAGGGAAGAGCCATGAGAAGGTACTACAGTTAAAAACTGTGGATTTGCATGCTCAGTCCACTCTCACTATGCCTCCCTCCACCCCGTTATTACATCAATTCCATCCACACTTGAAGGCAAGGCGTCGCATCCACTTAACATTTGTGTATTTAATAATCGCCTCTAAAAATACTGTAAACAATATGTGTATAAAATATCGCACCCAACCTGCTCAGCCCAGTCACTCCCACCTCCTGCTCACATAATAGCACAGTCCTCGCATCACCTCCCACTCAGCCAACGACAATCTGTGCTCGCTGCTTTCGACATACTCACGGCTATATATATTTGTGAGCACGATTAAAAACCCCGCTGCACCCAAGAAAGACCAACATCTAATTTTGCAAGAGTTCACAGCTGTGTTTATGCTCCACGACTGATGCTTTGCGGGTTCTTTCTTTTTTTTGTTCTTCCGCTTTTGTTTTTTCGCTTTTTTTTTTCACGTCTTGCATCTGTGTGCTAAATTTGCCATATACGTGCGTCGTCTGTCACTGTATCCGTTCTGAAAAAGTTATATCCACGAAGGCATCACTCAAACAAATAATTAAAAAAAAAAAATCCATCATTTAGGTAGGCAAAACCTTTCTAGCATGATAATTGCATCTTGATAATTATGAGCTACCAATAAACTGAATGCCTAGGTGTTGTTACACAAAGGTGATTTTCAGAGTAACTGAATCTCGCGTGGAAAGACAGTCTTGATCACTTGTATTCTGCATGTTCTGTACCAGTGCTAAGTACAACATGGAATTAGAATTCCCAGCCTTAGCTAAAACCATCTATCCATTCCAATATCCATCACACGATGATTTTTCACATGATGCGAATTTTGTTTTCTCTTTCTTTTCTGTGAGGTTTTTCAGTTATTTTTATCCTACCTCACTGCAGGGAGTATTTAATGATTCAAGCTGATTTCTGCTTAATTTCATCCACCATTGCTAGAGCACAGAAATCCCCTCTTGTATCAGGCCTTTCCAAGTGCATGCTAACAAACATCACAATCTTTTGCTCCATACTTTTTATTTGGCCAAGTTATACACAGCATCCTTTCATAGTCAGCCTCATTTGCCTTACTCTCTAACCTCTCTTTAGTGGCTTTGAATTAGGGCTTAATTCCTAATGGCTTAATTGCTAATTTGTGGCTTCATTAGGGTAATTAATTAATTTTCTTTCAATTTAAAGTGTCAGCATTCCTATTCTTGTGGAGTAGAGGTTCAATGTGTGTGTTGGTTTACTTGGCCCAGTTTCTGGAGGTGGGGGGCCAAAAAGATGGCGCCTGTGAGAAGCTCTGGAGGCTTCCACCAATGTCCAGCAGAAGCCAATTGCTGTTGGCTTCTGAGGATGATGACATGCCACTGACCACAACCTGGGCCAATATTAAAGATAGTGGTTACGCCTTCTGTGAAAGCATATTTATAGAAGAAATCAAAACAAGGGGCACACAGAGAGTTTTTGACCCAGTGAGAGGAGGCTGAGAAATGTGTGAAGGATGCAGACACCAAGGTCAGTGCAGGAGGGGGAGGAGCTGCTCCAGGCGCCGGAGCTGGGATTCTTTGCAGCCGGGTGGTGACATGGTGGAGCAGGCTGTCCCTGCAGCCCATTGGTGACCATGGTGGAGCAGGCTGTCCCCCTGCAGCCCATGGTGACCATGGTGGAGCAGGCTGTCCCCTGCAGCCCATGGTGACCATGGTGGAGGCAGGCTGTCCCTGCAGCCATGGTGACCATGGGTGGAGCAGGCTGTCCCTCTACAGCCCATGGTGAACATGGTGGAGCAGGCTGTCCCCTGCAGCCATGGGGTCCACAGAGGGTGCAGAGATCCACCCACAGCCCGTGGAGGAGGGAGGTCCCCACGCCGGAGCGGGCGGACACGGGAAGGGGGCTGTGTCCAGCAGGAGACCCATGGAGAGAGAGGCTTTGCTCCCGAGATGGAACAGCCTGGCCTTCTGACTGTACCCGGTGGACAAGAGAGCCCACGGTGCAGCAGTTTTGGGATGACTGTCTGCCCGTGGGGGGACTCACGCAGCAGCAGATGTGTGTGGCCTGCTGCTCGTGAGAGTGAAGCCACGCCGGAGGAGTTCATGGAGAACTGTCTCCGTGGGAGGGACCCCACGCAACGCAAGGGAAGGAATCTTCTCCCTCAGCTGTCACAGAGGATCCGGTGATGAACTGACCAACCCCACACCCTGTTTCGTTCCTGCTGCTTTGTTGTATGTGGGAAGGGGGGAGGGAGTGGGGAGAAGATCGGTGTCTTTGAGGGTTGTAATTTATTTCTCATTCTCCTCCCTGACTTGTTAGTAATAAATTCACTTGATTATTTAAGTTGTGCCTGTTTTTGTCCATCAAGTGTTTCCTCCCTGTCCTTATCTCAACTCATGAACCTTTTGTTTAGTTTTTTTTCCCCCTTCGCTCTTCTCTACCCGGTGTGGTGGGGGAGAGCGAATGAGCAGGTGTTGTGGGTGCCTGGCTTTTGGCCAGCATTCCAACCGCAACAATGTGGTATACCCTGTAAATATGAAAACATTTATACAACACTCAGTGCAGCTGGGGCTGGAGATCCTTTCAGGAGAGTGTGCAAATGCCTTTGGGCTGCAATATTTTGGTGTCACGTGGATTCCTCAGTGCAGAAGGGTGCTGTTTATAGGAATTTTAACAAAATCCCTGTGACTGATGGAATGGCATTGCCTGATGGACTATTCTAGAGAATTGGACTTTGATGAACACCTGCTAAATTGTATTCTTTGGGTTTTTGACCAGGGCAGGGAAGAGTTTCCTCCTGTGGCCATTCCCCTGCAGCAGCCTTGATGGAATAGTTTATGAAGTGATATGTAGAAAGTTCTAGACAGAAATTGCTCCTCAACAATAAAAACCAAGCAAAAGAAAATACAGCTGAACTTTTAACACTCTGTAATTAAAATAATTAAAATATCTAAATTTTTTCTCAGAACAGAAAATGGGATTGTACCATTATACCTGCACCCCTGAGGAGACAATAGTGTTCAGCTATTTTAAAAACACTAAATAATTACTTGTATTGTCATATTACTCAACAAAACTTCAATTTCCACCAGGGAGCCTCTATTCAAGTGATTTTTTCATTGGAATTTCTAAGTGTCAAGTTTCCAGCTATCGAATTACCAAGAAAGCTAAACAAAAGTATATTGTAAGTCAAAATACTATCATTATCTCCAGTTTAAAAAAAAATATAAATCCATGGCGGTCTTAATTTAATATTCTTTGCTTGGTTCTCCTTAGAGCTCAAACTAATTAGCTGCCATTCTTGAGGTCCAAGGCCTGCAGGACACCAGACCAGACAAAACCAAGGTATTTATTTTCTGAAGATCTGAGCATGAAACATAATTCTGTAAGAATTGCATGAAACAGCACACATTCCAACATAGGAGGCAGAAGAGTCGAGGAAAGCATTTAATTATGTTTATGCTTTCAGTGAACATAAATAAAAGCACAGACAAGCAAGCAGGCAACAGCAAAACTCAAGGGGATTATTTGCAAACTGCTGTAAAGTTAAAGTAATTAATTAAGTGCAATTGATATTCAGTTGCTTTAACCCTCGATAGGATAGAGGCAGATTCAGTTAACATGGACATTGGTTGGAACTGTGTTTCTACATCAAAGAATCAAGACCTGTCTTAAAAATTAAAAGAAGCATTTTTCCCAAACAAAAATGGTGTTGCAAGGGTGAAATAGAGATTAATGATGTTTTGTTAATTTTAGGCAAAAAAGTTTGCCCAGTTTTAAGCAAAGTGTTTATTTTAAATAAATTTATGTATTCTACTGGCTATAATTGTGAAAAGTAGGCACGATAGGTTTCAGAAATTATAGTTAAAGACAAAACCAGGGAAGCCATTCTGTCACAGGGAATATTGACAAAACAGATAATTTTCTCTTAATGGCATTTTGCAGTTTCTCTTAGTACCATGAAGTTCTCACGCCACCCAAAAAACACTCCCACTGCTTAGAAACAATCACAGCAAAGGGCCAGAATGCTGATTGTATTCCACAGTGACCCTTTCCCTGAAGTTATTATGGAATGCTGTAGAACACAACATAAGAGCATAGGTAATCCTGGAGTTTTATCACCAGTCAGTGTTAACATTGACTAATTCCCGCAGCTTGGGTAGAGATCCAGACCCTCACTTTGCTTTGCAAAGGGCAAATATCACACTTGCACTCAATAAATCACTGAAAATTAATGGAAGCTGATGAACTGACACCAATTTGCAGTCATTTCTCCTTTATCCCCCACTGCTCCAATTTCCACATTGTGCCCACTTTAGCATTTCTCTTGCCATCCTTGAAAGATGCTCTGAATGCCAAGCTCAAGCTTCTACATCTCAAAAAGTTTTTCCATAAAGGATAGTGGGAGGTTCCATCTGTAACTCTTCACAAACTACTGTGGTAATCGCTGCTAATCACCCATGCTTTCCAATGCAGTCAATATAAATAATTCCACAAACAACATTCGCAAAGTTCTGACATGTGGCAAATGTTCGGTGGCTATGTTTAGCACATGCTGGATAATCCGAGCTCTTCAGGCACGTTAAATTAGTAATTTTGGACTCATGGAAAGGGACAGGAGAAGGGAAAGGTTTAAAAATGTATTTCAGGCGTAAGAGGAAAAATGGTGTATCGTGCTACAACTGGCAGGAGAGGTGTTTCCTTAATAAAGGTATTTTTTCAGTGTTCTTACTAAAGCTTTGCTGCTGCTCAGCACACGACCAATCTTTGGGCAGTGCATTGATGCTACGAGTGTTCCTACATCATCCTCACTAAAACATAGAAAGGAAACACCATTAGCTGCTACATGACTGTCAGAATAGTCCCCTTAGGGAAAAACAGACACCTGTTTTTTCCCTTTATGAAGGCTTCTGTAGTTTCCCTAAACTTCTGTAGCTTTTATTAGCAGAAATTCGCTCCCTTTGGGAGGAACGCTCAGTTGTTCTCCCCAGAGAATCAGCTATCCCCCGAGAGTGAAGATTAAATATAAATAAGTACTAGGTAGATCCACGGAAATGGAGATTCGTCGCTTCATAAAAAATAGAGTTAGAAATCTTGCTAGTAAATTCTCTGTTGCATAATTTGAATATACTTAATGCGGAAAGCGTTAGTAAACTGTTTAGCTTAATTCCAGAGGCAGGTAAAATCAGTCACCCATTATGTCTATACCTTTTCCAGAAGGCTCTGATGCGTATCCACTCTCCGGCAGACACTCACGAGAGCAGCAACGAGCCTCACGCGCTAAGGGCGAGTCGAGGGCCACGAGGGGAATGGTTTCATCTTTGCCTGAAATCCGA
Organism: Malurus cyaneus samueli; assembly: GCA_009741485.1. Taxonomy (NCBI): domain Eukaryota; kingdom Metazoa; phylum Chordata; class Aves; order Passeriformes; family Maluridae; genus Malurus; species Malurus cyaneus. The sequence continues at coordinate 2,652,814 of VKON01000103.1, forward strand.
GGGATCAATTAGAGGTGTATTTGTATCACTATATGAATGAACATACAGTACAGATCTAAACCTAATGTGCTCATCTGAGAGCATCGCTAACAGGGCAATTAGGAGATTCATACCACAACACATACCCAAAGGAACTAGACATTCATACAACTTAAGACTGATTGTGCTGATTGCTTGAGTGAGGATCATTTTGTCTGAATCAACATTGGATCTCCTCTCTCCACTACTTTCCACATTTTCCGGTTTACTTATTTTATCTCTGTTAATTGTTCTCGCGAGAAGAGACTCACAGACTTGACCCGTCGGGCTGTAAAGTCAGAGGAGAGTCCTGTCAAAACTCAAAAAGTGTCTTTGTCAGTGGCTAGGTGAAAATGTAGTACCAATCATGGAATGCAATGCAGTATATCACCGATTGTTGCCTTTGTGTATTGTTTCTATCATGTCCATTGGAGCACAAGTATTGGAACAAGGAGAGATGACCCCAAGACATCCTAGAGATCCATCTAAGGAACGCAGTGCTCATCACTGCAGCAAAGGTCAGCCCATGAGTGGTGCAAAGCTCGAGTATCTCCAGTCAAGTCAGTAAACGGAACGAACAGTTGGAAAGATTGGAAAGGGAGAACATTAATTCGCTAAGGTTTCTTACTATTGGTGAAGTGAAGAACACTAGAAGATGCAGTGGTAGAATTTGAAACATGACACGGTTAATCAAACCCAAAGGACGTTGAAAAGGACGGTCTGTCGAGAGAGGCTACTTGGATCAGTCTACCTACTCTCAGTGCCCACTACTCTCAATCGCTATGCCATACGATAAGGTTGTCTATGCTTCCCACTCGCAAATATTCACGTGTCTCTGTAGTAGATGGTTTAATCCTGCTCACATCAACCCGTCACATGATCGCCCCACAGGGGCAAACTAGCTTAGAACGTCGTGTATGTGCACAATGAAAGACGAGCAGAGCATGTTGTCTGCCACTTCAACAAGTTCTAAATATTAATCGGTAATTTATTAGAGCCTACGTTTCTGGGAGTCCTTTAATTCTCATACCTTTTCTGACTTACATCCCGAGATCACAATGTTCTACTGGAGGTGAGCTAGACACACAAGATAAATGCTATAAAACACGCACAAGATTAGCAATTCCTCTTCACATATGCTCACACAACAAATCATCAGCTATCCCTGCAAGAAGTAATCAGAAGCCTACATTGGCAAAGGGCGTGACTTGAACGTGCTACGCTGTCACTGTAGCCTGCGCACTGGGAAAGGGTTCTAGCTGTATGCTGTTATAACTAAATGGATAAAAACTAAAATACATAAATTTCAAGAATAACTCTTGCTGCAAAAACGCGAGCCGATTGTATCTCAAGAATGCACGCGTGGCATTCCCACCCGCTCCGTGCAAATACTCTCTCGCACTTCTCACTGGCGTTCTGGAGAATGGTGGATTCCTGGCCGATAATTCAGCAAGGAGAAGCTCAGAACCTGCGGAGATTGAGCGATGATCCAAAACCCCAAGGGGATCGAAATCGGCCTCGGCACACAGAATCTTCCCTCTCTTGGCAATGACACTGTAGGAGAGATGAGGTCCTAACTGTACCAAGATTCTGAGCGACAGTAATCAATCTCCAATCAGTACTTGAATGTTCTATTGCCTCACAGAGACGCCAAGCGAGAGTGTGGGATTAACTTTCACTCGTATCAACGAGTGCAAAGCGCGCAGTATGTTGGTATACACCTATAAACATAGTGCAGCCATTGCGTGTCGGATTGCAAAATCGGAAGATACTCATATTAGAGGAGCAGAAGAGCAAAGAGCCAGGTTTTTACATGCGAGCATGCGCGCGTAAAATACTACCACAGCAACTGTAACACCACAATGATACTGCTCCACCATGAGCCAGCTCTTGTCTGGTGTCAACTGGAGAAAGTCACATCCTCTTGTAGGCCGTCGCATCTCTTCATCTTTGACTCACTACAGATCCTTGGTAATGCACGCTCTTTCGATGCGCAGTCATAAACATGCAGAGTGTGACCTGTGTGGCGATATTAGGGGTTTTGGTACGCAAGACTATACACGTAGCACAAAGCAGACGCCGATAATTTCAGCTTGCCCGATCATCAGAAGAGATATATGCACATTTGCGCAACCCAGCTATAACTTGACACAGAGCCGTGGTCTTAGAGAAGCAAATCATAAGTGGCTAAGAGGATGCTTTAGCCTATCAGTTACCCCTTTGAGTAGCTTTTAATACCCACAAGTAGAGAGTGAACCAATTATTAATGTATTGTATCAGCTTTTTTATTTGTAACAGATATTATTTGGAGTTTAATACCTGAGGACTTGAGAGCACCAATAGCACGCACAAAACTCAGAGTTATATTCGCTTTTCCCTGTCTCAGCATCGAGACTAACTCAGGAACAAAACGCAATTCTTTGAGTCACTTTCATTAATCTCGAGTTCCATCTCTCTAACTATTCTAATCCATTCACTGTTCGATGTGATCACCACTCCATATCAGTATTATACTTCCTATGTTCATTGTCCACTTTCATCCGCACACTAGGGTTAACAAAAATGTCAACGTGACCTACGAAGACTAGAGCATGTTGAAACAAGTTCCACAACAATTTTAAGCTTTTCTTATACTAAAACTGGATCTTTCAGCAATCTGAGTCTCTCTTATTCTCATATAGGTCTTGTAACTAATTGAGAGACTCTAATGTAGGTGAGGATATTGTACTAATAAGCAGACGGCCAAGTTTTATCAAGATAGTAGAACCACAGGCGCTCGCATCTTCTCAAGCCAATAGTTACGTATACAGCGCCTAGCTCCCCTGGCTACAACACCACGGTGACAGTGACTTAATCACATCTATCCCTTCTCTCCAGGCAAGAAATCGCATGGACAGCAGCCAAGCAACCGAAATAGAATATTGAGCAAATTTCCAATTACGACATGTTGTTTTTTTAAATACCACAGCGCAAGTAATTTCTAAAAGCACAAATTATAAGAATTTTTTTTGATATGTATCATACCCTGACCTAGATAAGACAGGGGAGGCGGCCACGAAACTATTACATTCAGAGTTTCCTTCCTTCCTCCTGTCTTACGCTATCTGGCACTGTATATGTGAGAGAGTTTGCTTATTAGACACGATGCATCACTCATGCTTCTCTTTATCAGAATCCAACATCCTCTTCTGAGTAGGCACAATAGTTCAGGACGAAAGCTGAGACCAGCATAGAGAACTCGACTTGACTCGACCCCATCCAGACGAAATGGTCTCTTATCACATACACTCAGATGCTTGGTGCCTTGCGTCCGTGTTTGTCTAAAATTAGGCGAGTTCACACTAATCTGCATGGTACAAGCAAGCCTAATGCAGCACGAGATTAGTAGCGAGATTGGCAGATAAACTTGATTCGAGCACACTGCTTTAGAGTGAGCTCAACAGTGGATTGTCTGTATTTTCTTCCACTCCATCACAGGATCCACGCAATCCACATGACGAGCACCACATAGGATTATAGATATAAAGGTAATGATCTATGATAACTAGAACACGCTGCGTCTTGTGCGAGCAATGCCAAGTGGAGTCTACTCAATGTTACATTATTCAGTGGCTGAGCCCTGTCACAGTGTGAGTGTTGATAATTTACAGCTGCCATTAATTAACATATATCGTGGCGGGAATAGATCACCAATCGATGTAGACGTCACGAGCGGAATTAATTCTATAATAAAAAGAGTAATGGATCACATAGACTCTAGGCTGCTGGCGAGTCCTAAATTGGCTGCACTGTGTCCTATGCACACAGAAGCATACAGCACATTTATGCTGGAAATACGAGTCATTACAAACAGCACGTGGCACTTAATCAAGTGGACGAGATCCTTTAAACCTTCAGTTGCTCCACTTCACCAAACACAGGTTGTTGTCCTATACTGCCTTCTCACTTGTCGGTAACGTTGTCCTATGATATTATGTGCCAGTTTTATTGCCAGAGAAGGGCGAGAGAATCCGTTCCAAATATTTTTGTTCTTAATAATCTACGATACCCTCAATCAAAGAAGTGCTGCAATAGATATCCATGAGAGTCAAGGAAAGGAACCTTATTATGCACTCACGCTAATGTCTTTAACTTCATTATAAATATCCGAAGATACATGGAGCATCGACGTGAGGCGACGTGGCTGGTAATGTCCATTGACTTGCTTGCGTGGCAGTGTAGCACTCTTCCTTCCCGTGTCCTCCACAAGAAAAACCCTTCTAGAGCTTTGTTGCTGGCACAGGCTTCAATGATTTTCAGATCAAAGAACACGAATATGTGCATGATTTAATATTATCTCACAGAGACATAATCTGTAAAGTTCCACGAGATTAAGGCAAAAGGCCGCATTAAGCTTCCGGGGAAGGACATCGAGCCCAATGGTCACAAGACATGATCTACAGCCTGACAAGTAGCTCAGAAATCAGTGCACTCATATACAGCTACACGCATACTCAAAATGAGCGGAGACAGCATATGAGCCACTGGAAATCACGGCAGGTGCGCACTAGGCCAAGTAGTGGCAGCTGTAGCATGCAGACTGCGTCTCAGAGAGCCTTATCATAAGAGTCACTGCTAGAATACCAAAGTGGAGATGACACCGCAAAACAGATAGAGAAAAAAACTGCCAAAAGAACACACATGTGGAGCCTAGAGCGCTGAAGGGTCTGATCGAGCAGGCAACAGAATAGGAAATACACCCTCCTCTCAGTACAGAACTATTCATACTTGTGTATAACTCTAACCCTAGTAAGCAACCATTTCCACGCCCAGTGAGTATAGTATTCATGTCCGCAACTCCTTCTCCTGCAAGTGCCAATCACGCTAGCAGCTATGTCATTCAACACTGGTGGGTGTATATGACAGCAGGAACGTGGTGTGCGAGCGAATCTATATTTTTTTCATCTTTCTATCACACATGTACGACTCTCGAGGCACAAAGAGAAATCCACAATGGACATAGTTCTCAAGATTTCTACACATTATATGTCGTCCGAGGGTGGAGTAATGCTCAATTATATATATTCAATATGTGACTCTGGCTCTAATACCACTGAAAGTATAGTTTTCTACGTCATGAACTACATCTCCTGAAAATAACAGTCAGTTTATTTTCCACACCTAAGTTCTCTCTGGTAAAGAAACTTCATATAATTTTGTCTTTCTTCTTCCTATTTTCGATAACTATTTTGTTAGACCTTCTACTAGCTCTATATAGTAGAACTTGTCACTATTGTGCAAGAAAGGAAGCAGGCTAGCCAACTACAGAGGAATCGACAACTTTTATCAAATATCCGCTTGCGCGTTTGCTCACAAAGTAAAGTTGAGTTCTCAGTTCTGAAAGAAGGGAGAAATCACATCATCAGAAACACTCGACTCGGATGGAGGTCCTGTACATGAATTACTCATCATGTTCTACATTTCTAATCAGTCGCCATTATATTCTCCCCAAGATATATCACTAACCAATAAATCACTTTCGAAGACGCAAGCCTAAGTGAAATTTACTAATGTGTTACATTTGCAAGCATGCTTTGACATATATACTATCTAAGCTAGCCTTTGAGTGGGCCATTAACACCCAAGCATATCCATATGAACTTCTCTCATTATTGTATGAGCTCACGCATAGGAGCTCGACTCCTATGATAATGTAGCCTGCTCCAGCTAAGACACATAACTCTACGCGTGTATAGTCTCTTATGTAATCATACGATTGCTCGAAATAAGTAAAACGCAGGATCCACCGAAGGAGAAATGGACTGGGTTGTGTGGTAGTAATGCTCGCGTGTATTGTCGCTACTAGCCATTCATGAGGAGTAGGAACAGTGTGGTTAGGTCTTTCAAAGGAGACATTGAGCTAAACACCCATGGCAAAAGTTCCTGCTATATGTTCATCAGGCAAAAAAACAAAAATTGAAAAAAAATACTACTCTGCTATTTTCATATGTCATCACAGTTATATAAGATGAAGTCACGAGTCACTCATAGACCTTCGTCAAAGCTTCGAGTCTCTATATGACGATTCTCTAGTTAGAGAGAGTGTTTCACCGCATACAATCTTCTAATAACAGGCACAAGTAAGGATAGCAATTGCAGTATTAAAAAATCCAAGCATATGAGGGCTAAACAAATCTTATCACCCTATTTATGGACTTCATAAGATATCAATGTAGCTTCTCTTGACTACATACTTGAACAGGATATATAAAGGACAAAGCCAGAGGATCTCATCGATTTCATCTGCAATATATCTGTGTTCTCTTGAAGTGTATAATTTACCTATTCAATCTAAGCCCTCGCTGATAGGTGTCCACTATTTAATTCGAGAGTCTCTCTTTCCTTGTCACAGCACCAGCCATTAAATGATAATACAGAAAGACAGAAGAACACAGCCCTATTTTTCCAGAAACAACTCGCTACGACAAATCCGTCGTAGGAATGAGACCTAGTTACTATAGGACAGTAAGACATATGTATTAAGTGGGGCCTAATACAAAGCTATTTTAGATCAGCCCTAAAAGTGGAGCTTGCTACACATAAATGCACTAATTTGCCATCTTTTTCCATGTCTCACTAGTTTCATGTTGGTTGTAGAGGAGCACTAAGCTGAATCCAGCACTAATATATATCCGCAGAACGTTTCTATTTCTATTAGGTCTACGGCACACTCTCGTAAGCATCCCAATGAGGGAGGTGATAGCTCAGGACCTTTAGACATCATACATATAACGAACTAGGTTCGCTGCGCACTGTTCTAGTAACCATGCGTGAGCAAGACATAAAACAAAGTTGTCTCACTTCTCGTCATGCGCATTTCTTTCCTGTGGCACAAGGAGGCAGTATGAAAAATATGAACACCAAGAATTAGCAAAGACTTGCTAACTCCTAGAAATATAACATGTTCGACAGTGTCAGAGCATAAAGACGGTACACGATTACAGTATTCATACAGAGCTACGAGTACTTTTCTGAAAATCCCTCCCGTGGTGATGGGAGGATGTTCCTGCTGGAGCTCAGCTCATGCCATTGCTACTTTCCTATCCCTTCTATTCTCGTGCGCCTCGCTTCCCTCTTTGCACGATGCACGCAGTGTTCACGCGACTGAGAATAACCCGCATGCACGTCACTCATCTTCGATACAATACTGCAGTGTGCATTTGTATATATAACCTTTTCTAGTTTATCTCAGATCTCTGAGTGCAACGTGTGGTCCTCACTAACAACACAAATCCTGTACATCCCTCAGTGGTCTACCGCACACAACAACAGGAAAGATATGCGGTGAGGCTCACACCATCTCTAAATCAAGCTTAATAACATTCATACCAGTTGATACTTGCGAGTTTATCTGTCAACCAATGAAGAGCATCTTCGAGCAAGCACAGCGAGCTCGCGCTTCTTCTATCATTGCGACTAGTGTAACATTGAGATATACTAGGATTGTTGCTCTGGATGTAACTATCTCGAGTAAGACTCAGGTATGACAGAATTATGGGCAAGAGTGCGCTAGTTGGAAGCCATAGAACAAAGAGCACACCACCACTCAATACCTCTTGTTTCGATCTGCATTTAAGCACATGAATTAAGATACATGAAATTGTTAAAGATTTAATAATTCAGGCATTAGTGTAAGTATAAGAATTATAAGCATAATCAATCATGTAAAGCACAGATTTGCATTCTCAGTTGATATTCTAAGGAGAATGAGCTAAATGAGCATAAAAAGGGAATTTGTGAAGTGATTTTCTATACAGAGTGCAATTATAGTATGTTCTACCATTAATTGATAGGCCAGTTAGGCTACTTTGCTCTGCATATGTTTGGACAGTGCCTAAACGCTGACAACTAGAACTGTCGGTATAACACTATTGTCACCCTCTATTTCATCATGGTCGAACCATTGAGCAAGACAACGAAATTGCAAAGGCTCCTGCTCTCCTGCATAAGAAACCATGTCTGCGGGAGATCAAAAGAACGAATAAACTGATAATTTATGGGTATTTCTATGTATACAGGCTCTATTGAGGCACGTACGTTTCTACAAGACTCTGTACAAGGTGCACTAGAAGCAGGCATCTCACTTTAAATGTTGTTTTATGTGCTGTACACTCACATGTCTCATGTGCGAGTAGTCATAGACCAATAGTATTTGTAGAGTATCAAGCAATACTGTGACCTGAAGGAAATACAGTTAAACGTACGGAACACTTCTCCCATAGCAAGCACAGTTACGAATAGGAGACAATATATTATAATTGGGGTATAGAGTATACACACGAAGAGCAAATAAGCTTCTTTATGAACACGCATGGTAAATTTCACCTAAGCTCCAGTAAATCTGACTCGTTACGATGTACAGTCAAGGCAGAAGTTATTGGGAAAGCAGGGGACGCAACACACTATGGGATAGTAGAGCAGTAGGAAGTGAGGTTCAAAGCTACACTTATGTAGATGGATTATCACAATTTAAAGTGTTACATGGCAATGTATCATAGATCTTTATTTGAGAGATAATGATAATGACGATACTATATTTGAGAGAAGTATAGCTGAAGGTTATATAGGATCACATTTCACGATGACATTTCTGATTGAGTTTATTTTTTATCTCTTACCAAGTATAACACCTTTCACATGTAGATGCTTTGCATATACAGGCTGAAAGATATCTAACAACCACTGAGGCTCAGAGAACGCAGGGGACTGGGTACCAAGGGAATAACAACACTAGAGTGTGGTGACAGAGATATAGCCCTTCTGAGATGCCTTTACACCACTGTTGTTCGTTTGATCTTTCGTAATAAACCTCTGTTAAGAGTATCAGCAATGGCTACTCTCTAGGCATATCAGTACGATATGCACGCACGAATGCACAGGCGAGCAAGATTATAACTAAGCATACTTCTGATACTACAAGTTTTGCAACATGATGACGTTAGTTTCTGTTCTTCTGATCAGAACAGGTGGAGACTGAGCTGCACACCAGCTCCATCATGTAAGGGCATCACCGTTTCTATATATTATTGTTGTTCTAATACCTCGCTATGGTCTCAAGCAAGCAGCGATAACGTGAGAGAGAGCATCTCAACTCGGAAGAGATATACTGAGTGTGGCTATTCAGTTTAAAAGGTGTAACAGGTAATATTTTGCTATAGATTTCTTTTGACTATTGTTTGGCTGTCGTGCACCGCGTGCTTCCTCATCGAGTTGTCGGGTGGACTGGCTGCTATCTGATCAAAGATAGCATGTAATGAGATGGAGAAACGAGAGAAAGAAACATGTGACCACTCAGAGCTCGCGAAGGGACCAACATAGAACTCAGGACTCTGGCCCATCAAATGCCCTCAGCCACCTTCTCGCAAATAAGCTGATTTGTTGTAACCAATAAACAAGCTACTCAGAGATGCAGATAAAGCAAAACCTCCACTATCTGTAGATTGTCACTAATGATTGAAAGAACTCTAATATTTATTTTCTAACACACAACCAGCTCTACGCAGTGAAATTAACAAGAAGAAATGAAAGAATATGTTGAAAGCAATAGTAAGATCATACTTCACGAAAAATTACAGAGAGAGCAGGATCAGATAGAATACACCATGCATAATCTTATTACTTTATCTAGTTAGAGAAGTAGACAATCACGCTCTGCATACAAGTCACTCACGAAGGACCACGTAGTTAGATTGAATGATACCCTCAAAGAGAGACACTCACTCACACTACTCGGCATTTCTTGACTCTAAATTGTATCAAATACCCAGCGCATGTCTGAGCAGCTGGAGATCAAACGAACTGGCTTCTATTTTTCCCCCAAATAGTGAGCTGTTAGCATTTCTTTCTGCTGCTTAGCATAATTGAATCTGCTGCCCCATTATTCGGTTCTATCGCTGTTGCCTCAATGATTAAACTCACAAAATACGATTGCTGGCTGACTCGCGTGATGGTGTGGTAACTGTCAAGATGATACATAAAAGAAGCGTGCACAATACTGAAAGGAGAAGAAAGTATTAGATGAAGCATTACAAGTAGCTACCCAATTTTTCGCAGCGAATGCTAGTGTGTAGCTAAGGAAGAGGTTGCTGAGGAACCTATTGTTTCAGAAGCATGAGGGCAAGGATAGGGTGGAAACAATGAATAATGGGATTGGGAAGGGATGATTGGTTCTATGTTTTGTTAATTTTGTTTTTGCTCTTAAAGCTAATTGGAAATTGAAATCTGTTGTCCAAATGGATCTGTAGGTGGAGGACCTTTCGGGGTCACTTCCAAGCAGGATTTTGTCCTGGTTCTGTGATCTTGCCCCAGACACCACAGAGAGAGCATGCACAATATTATATTTTTGTTACTGAAATGATGCTCTTGAAGAGCTCAAGGAGGATGTTTTTGGTGTGTCTCAATACCATGCCAGACTAGCAATGAGTGCAGATCCCATCGGCCCGCATTATCACCCTAAAAAAAACCCTAATAAATGAGAAGCTGATCAACAAAAATGCCATCCAGTACAAGGCTAGTCCATAAGTGCTGAGTGTCCATGATCAGCCTAAATTAATTTTGTGGCTTGTTGTTATAAATTTCTTCTGAGGCTAGCTTTAGGGGGTTTGATTTTGAATTAAATTATGTCTCCATTTTCTATTTTTGACTTCTCTCTTTTTGCACGATTGCACGGAGTCAGGCCTTTTGTCATAGGCAGTAGGAGCTGGGGTGGTTTTGGAGGTGGACAGAGCCAGGACAGCTATAGACACTGACGTGACGGGATCATCCAGACACTGAGTCCTCATCCAGAAGCTGGGGGTTAAAGGAGGAAATACGTAAGTGAGGATTTGTCTGTCTCAAGTGACATTCATTTTGGGAGCTGTCTTTTCTTGGGAATTTGGCCGAACTCCTGCTAGCTATATACTGAGACAGCGTCTAACATATAAAGGGGTACCATTCCTTATTTACATGCAGTATCGATTGTTAGAGGATTTTCTTTGCCGCTGTTCCTTTCACCCTATTTTTGCAGGGGGTGAGTGAGCTGTGTTGGGCTCAGTTGCCATCCATGGTGCTTAACACTTTAATTCTCCAGAAGGCCTGCAAATTCGAAATCTTTTATAACACTAGCTGTTTGACTCCGTTGTGGCTTTCACTTGGATTTGCCATGCTGATCTTTACAAAGCAGAGAAATATTTGCTAAGAGAAATATCCCAACTTATGGGATACGCCCAGGCATATACATGGAAAAAAATAGCCCTCTTTCAGAACTTGCATGCTGATACTCATATCGGGATTTTGGTATAAAGCTAAAGAAAGATGTAGCAAAGTCAAAAAGAGTTAGAAAGGAGCTGGCAGAGAAAAGGGGGGAAAAAATTAAAAACTCAAGTCATTTGGTGAGCAATGAAGGGAGTTCTAAAATCATAGGTTACTGTGCTAAGTTTCTTCTGATGTTTGAGTGGTACAGTTAATGAGCAGGACTGTTTAACATTGAAAATTGTATCATTCAAAGTAATTTTACAAACTTTATAAATACCCAAAGAGGTAAGAGATTAGAGAAGAAAAAAAATCTGGTAATCCAAAGTGTGAGGGGTATCTTACTCTAAGGCAAAAACCCATTCCCAGGCAATGAGCAGACCTGAAGTCACTTATCAGTCTGTGATATATATTATCAAGATTATTGAGATTATTAATATATATATTATCAATTATTATTAAGCCCTGGAGCAGCTCACCTCTCCTTGCTTCAGCTGTGCTTTGCTAAACTCAAATTGGATATTGTCATGGCCACTCTCTCCACCTTTGCTTTATCTGTTTAGGCCCTAAACCCTTCGAGGGAGAAATCACTTTATTCGATGTGTTCCTGGAATACCTTGCCCAGTGGGATTCTAATTTCTGCTGAGCTCTCCAATTGCTGCCATAATGCAAATAACAAATGATAATGTATTAAGACCACCAAAGAACAGCCCTCCAGTTTAATAAATGCAAATCCTCACTGGAGATAGTTAAATCTACTCCGGACTTAGAAATAGAAAATATATTTCAGGGAATAATCCTGAACCAGTAGGGGCATAGCTGACCTATTTTTATCTCCAGCTCCGTGAATCACGGAAGTTAAAATGGACGTATTACAGTATCAAATGTCTATTTTGAATGATATAATAGAAGGAGAAATCTTTTGAAGCTCCTTTCCTTTCAGGCACAGCACTCTACATATTAAGCCTGATGTAAGGTGCTTATCTTTGAGATATGGAATAAAAGCTGTTGACCTTTTAAACATAAAATCTTGGTGAGCTTTGGTATGGCTTGATCTAATTATATTCTAATGGATAGAAGGTAATCTCTTCTGTGGGCTGTCTAGACACATCATCTCTTATCAGAAATCTCAGGGGGGAGAATGGGACCTATAGCAGAGGAGTGATAGAGCAATCTTTGTTGAAAGACCAGGATGCCATGGCTTCACAACAGACAGCAAGAGATGCATGACATTGCTAAGCAACGCTATGAGCTAGGGAGGTTTTCTCTGCCTTCATATGGTGTGGTAGTTAAGGAAGTAAGAGCAGGGAAAGAAAGACAAAAAAACAACCAAATGAAGTGAAGAGAGTAAGAGAGACGGCAAATGAACAAGTGGAAGAGCAGGGAAAAGGAGGGGTGATTAACAAAGTAATTGTGGGGTGTCAAAAGTGATGCTCCAAGAGAGCAAAAGTATTATAATTTTGTAATTAAAACTAAAAAAATTCAATATTTTTAACAATGGATTTCTCCAGCTAAACTTTTTCAACATACTATGTTCCTTTAAAATTTGTAATCATATATGGATTGGAAAGTGCCTCTTAAAGTAAACTGTATTTTAAAGGAAATCACCAATTGTTAGAGCTCTCCTCTTGCAGGTAGGCTAGAGAAAGCTGGAAAACCATCCAAGTGGGTTCAAATGTGATTGACAGAAGGCTTCAGCATTTCAAAGAATAGAACAACCTGATAAATGGTAAAACATTCTCTTTGACAGCCTGACAAGTTATTTGCACTCTAGAAAGCAGAGCTGCTTATTTGTCTCCATTTTCCTCTCTCTAAGATCAGTTCTCAGATGATAAATAGGTTTGTCTCTATGAGTAGATAATCCCAGGTTTTCTGTTTTAATAGAATTACTCACTGCTGCTCATTTAATTGCCACACAGCCAGTGTTGTTGAAAGACTTCCCACCAAAAGAACCACAGCAGATAACTTTAGAAAGCATGGCTTGAATTTTTCCTGAATTTAATCAAATCCATGCTCACATGCAAGGTCTAGAACAAAGGCATCATACCAAGATGGTTTCAATCCAATCATGAAAGGGCATTAAATAACATCTTCAAATTCCCTTCTCCCACTGAGATAATTCTTCAGCTCTTTCTAAGGTTTCTCTGACTCTTGTGCAACTTTTGTCTCCTGTCCAAGAACTGACATTTGGTAAAAGATTAATGAACATTCCCAATCCATCTCTCATTCAGCACCGAGGAGGTGAACTGTCACCTTCTCTACACACAATTCCTTCCAGGGAATACCTCCTGACCTTGTTTTTCCTGGAGAGCTTCCCAGATAAACTGAAACCATCACGCAGATGGCAATGGGATTGCTGCCTCAAATCCTCGTGAGGAGATCCTTTGCAACACTGATGCAAAAGGTATTTCTCTATTTCTCCTCGTGATCTAAAATTGATGAAAGGGCCATCCAAAATAAACCATTTAAGATGTCAAATGTCAAATATTCCTGACAAATATTAGGACTCCATAACCACTGTCCAAACAGAGTCTCGCTTGCCATTGTGACTTCACAAAGATATTTCTAGAAATAAACAACTCAGTTACTGAAAAATTAAAATCACAAATTAGAAAATAATGTATCTAATTGGTACAAGAGTCTGTGTCTTTGTATCTTGTTTGAAATCAAGTAAGTCTAAGTTTCTGGTTTTGTTTTGGAAAATTATAGAAAAACTCATATGACATTAATTTCCTTTAAAAAGAGTTTCAAGGGCACAGAGTACACACTAAAATTTCCACAATTTCAGTATTAAACTGTTTCCTCTCTGATTCATTAAGAGGAGCAAAAGTAATCTTGGTACACAAGAAGTTACAGGCAGACTCAGGGCTGGGAACCTGTAAAATAGTACTGCTGATGGAGCTGTCACTTCCTGAATCATTTCTGTGTGAGAAGACTCATTTTCTGCTCAGTTTTCTAAGAATTTCCAGTCTTTAAGTGCCTACAACGAGCACCTTATTTCGCAATGCCTGTCATCCCAGAAGTTGTACAATTATTCTCTCTGTCTTAACGAGAGCAAGTTTCTTATCTCCATTTCAATGGCTAAAAAAATGTTCTATTAGACTAAGAACTGTCTACTCACAGAGCTGACGTTATTATTCAGTATTTTAAACACAATGGATTTAGAGAAGCTTTTCCTTTCTTGTTAGAATGACCCTACCCCCATCTTTTTTTTCATCATTTTATTGTGCCATGCTCTAAAATGTCTCGCTAATGCTGTTACATCAGAGATTTATCCTTTAATGAAGCCCAGGAATTACACGAGAAACTTGAAATATTTTAACTGCTTAGTTCAGGCTACTCTTGGCTCAGTTTGGGGAAGGAGAGGGGTTTTTTTGGACCACAAGAGGGAGCTCATATTTTTCTGTGCTGTGCACAGAAAACTGTGGAGAGCTCACTTTTAAATCCATTTGGTATAGAAATGAGAAAAATCAGATCCATTTTAATGAACACGATGGGTACAGATGCAAGTTTGAATCCAAATCACTCATGATTAAAGACTTCTTCAATGAAACCAGGATGGCTCCTGATTTTGTCCAACAACATTTAATGCCTACATTTTGTGATAGTAAAAAGATTTAAACTGTGAACAGCTCCATGGTTTCAATGAGACCTTTTATGGGATGGTAGATCTCTACTGTGATGAATGATGGCTGAAAAATTATCCTACAAATAATAATTATAATAATAACATACAAAACTAATGTTCCTAGAAGAACACTCCTCCTCAAAGCAGCCGATTTCTCTTGGTCCCTCTCAAGTTTTAGAAATACTTTTGTTCCAAACATTTAAATTATTTTTGAAGTGCAGCACGTTTCAGCCGGCCTGTTGCTTCACAAGTTGCATTTAAATAATCTTTTATGCAGGTGCACAAAAAGCATTAATCTAATTGCTGTTGTTCTCTTCACAGTCTGTAAGGAACTCAGCACAGCAATCACCTCCAGCCCTTTAATCCACACCTTGCCACAAGATTTTGTTCAATATCCTGAGGTTAAACTCAGAGATTCTGGTCTAACTCCCTCATAATTTTAAGTTTTGCCCTTTCAGACACCTGTCAGGAGAAATATTACTCAACCAGTAAAGTAAACCCATTCTGAAAAACTACCATGTACTGCCCAGAGGGGGTTTCTCGCCAGGAGTTCAATTCTTTTTTTTTTTCCTTTTAATTCAAATAGTTCTTGTCACCAGACATGCAGGACACACCCAAGTGAGTACAAACAGATAAGATGATTTTCTTGATAAGCACTGAATGTTTGGTTAGTTCTTGGTTTTGTCTCCTGTGTAACCCCAGAAGCAGAGCTTGAGTAACTCGTGTGTAAAACAGAACAATACGTCCCTGTCTCAGCAGAGTGCATCCTGCTCACTTCAAAGGAGGAACTCTCCTCTCTTCAAAGTCCTCTCATCCCTGAATTCATCCTGAACTCCCAGCATTTATAAAAGTGTGTCAACAGCATTCACGAGGCTGATATTTCATTACACAGCACCAAAGTGAGCTTCAAACCAAACCTCAATCACTAAAGTGAGGCCTTAATAAACTTTTCTTCAGCAGGTCAGTGATATTGTTCCACTGTCACAGGTGGAAAACCAAAATGAAGACAGGAAATATCATCTCCTTTGTGTTGTGTGGCTCTGGCAAACTTGGTACAAACTTGGGTGGCACTCACTGCTCTACTGCAGGAGTTGTGATCACGTGGAGAAAAGCCTTGGCCAAACTCACCAAACCCAAAATTCAGAGCTTGCCCAGCAGAGAAGTCTAATGAGGGGCATTTACATCACAGGATAAGAGTGACTGATTATGAAAATACTGAAATGAAAAAAATAGTAGTGGTGTCGTAGTAATACTTGTAGTAATAAAGTTAAGTCAATCTATATTTTAACATTCGTGCATCCTACTTAAGACATTTCTAAAAATAATCCTCTTCCTGTTGTGGCTGCTTTTCTTGACTCACGGGATGCCAAGATGGAAATGCAGGTGACTGAAGATTCAGCTGGGATGGTGCCTTTGAATAAGCAACTAAAATCTGAAAGTATTTCCCCTTTGGAGCATCCTAGAGGTTTAACTACTGGTGCATGTGTGCTGCTTCCCAAAGCTCATGGCCAGGACAGGATAAATCCTGCAGGAAAAGTGCAGGAATGCCACCAGAACATCAGGACTGCCAGCAGAGTCACACTCAAAATGCTTAAAATCAAAGACTTTACAATAAAAAGATTTGTTTGTTTATGGGCAGTCCTCTTCCAGAGGAGAATATTCACAATTTCCAAATTCTACCATCAATGCTTCGCAGAGACCTCTGGCTATAAGTTTGTGTGGGAGTAAACTGAAGAGTTATTTAAATAGCAATGCCAAACTTAACAGCTCAGCACCCTGAGAACATTCTTTAATCTTGATCCAATAGTCAAATCATGGCCCAGATAACAGTGCCATGGGTATATTTTGTATTCATTTAGAGTTTTACACCAGTACTGGACCAAAGCCATTTGCAGTACTCGACCATCAGCACATTCTTTCTGCCTCAATCTCAGTGTTCACCTCTCCCAGGCCTCGAAATTTCCAGACACAAAGGCAGAAATTTCATTAGATGTCAAGGACAAAGCCCCAAGAATCTCCAAATGGACCACTGTGAAAGCTACAGTGATGCTGTGATTGCAAACAGAAATGGTAAAAGAGATGATGCACAGAACTTAATGTGTTGAGAAGGAAAGCAGGGAGGGGGGAAATGAAAGGCTAAAGGATGAATTGAATTATTACACTTTTGCAACTGCCCTTGTTCTTTGCAATAGACTGGAAACCAAACAAGTTAGGGATTATTCAAGTTGTGCCACAAAGCTGTTGCCAAAGACTCATTAAATTTCCCCAAACATATTAATACAATTTTAATTTGAAAACAATCACTTTCCTTAATGCTTATGGGGGGAAAAAACTCATTCTTTAAATAAGCAACTAAAACCTAAAAGGAAATCCCCATTTTCCTTCCATATTTTCCATCCAACCACAGGCACAGCTACCAACACATTTTATCACAGAAAAGATGAAGAGGATAAAGACACAGAATAATTCAAATGAAGAGTTTTCAAATGCCTGTAGAGGGTGAAAACAACAGATAAGTAAAAGAAAGAAGCTGTTTAACATCCTCCCCCACAAGATGGGAAAATGATATGTTTCCTCTGGAAGCGGTGTTTTAGCTCAGTGGGATGTGCTCGTGTTGTGACAAGATAATGTGTGTGTAAAGCACTCCTGTAATTTAGCTGTCACCCAGGCACAGCTCCTCCAGCGCCTCTGTGCCGAGGGAGAATTAGCTTGGATCTCAAAAATGCATCTGCTGGTTTCCATTCCCTGCTCTGGATCAATCCTGCTTGATAAGAAATTAATCTGAGCATCTTTCACACGGCGCTGGTCGGAGTGGTTCATCTCTGGGAATGATGCTCTGGATGCATGGAGCTGCTTAAAGGGTAAAAAAAAATAATGTCAGCGTGGATAAAAATCACTTTTCAGTGGTTTTTATGTGAGTATTTCCCCTCTGGAGCATCCTAGAGGTTTAAGGGCCATCAGGGTAACAATCTATGCAGTCAATTTTCCTGGAAGAAAAAAAAATAACAGTGAACTTAATCTTGAATAGACACCAAACTTAGAAACAGCGAAATGCATTTTCTGTAGATTTTGTAACTTCAGTGTTTCCAGATGTAAAAACCAAATTCTTTACACAATTCTGCCTTCCAGCCATATCAACACTGACCAAAACTTGCTGTAGCTTAACCTGTTAAATAGCACAGCTGGTAATAAGTTTTTTACTACAATAATTCCTCCTAAAACAATTCAACTTCGGCCTCTGAGTTTTTCAGCACATGCTCCTTCAGACAAACAGAAAGCAAAAGTAATTCCAATTTCCAGGAATCAGATCACGAGAAAGGAAAAGAAAAAAAAAAAAAAGTGCACACTGTAACTCCAGAATGAAAATCTTCTCTGAGGGACAGAGATCTTCATTCACCTCTTGCACATGCTCACTGGAATGCACAATTTTTAAGAAATTCCAGTGTTTTTTCTACACTGGGAACTCCTCAGTCTCTCAATTTTAGCTGCTGCTGCAATTTACCTGTGACTTTTCATTTGGCACGTGGGAAAAAAAAAGGCTAAACACCAGATCAGAAGAAAATATCAGCTTCAATAAGGCCTCACTCTCAAGAATTCCTCTCTGCCATGTAAATCCCATCTCTCCAAAGTCACACCTCAGGCACAGACAAATCCTTAATTAAGAACTGGTGGCAGAGGTTGCCTGCAGTCATTGAAAGCAGCACAAAAAATTGGACCCAGCAAAAGAAATGAAAATTACACCCAGTTCCTGATGAAGTGCATCACATGTCCCCCTCCCCCCTCCCTCGTCCTCCCCTCCCCTCCCTCCCTCCCTCCCCCTCCCTCCCTCCCCTCCCTCCCCCCCCCTCCCTCCCCTCCCTCCCCTCCCCTCCCTCTCCCCTCCCCTCCCCTCCCCCTCCCCTCCCCCCCTCCCTCCCTCCCTTCCCCCCCTCCTCTCCCCTCCCTTGTCCCCCTCCCCTCCCTCCCTCCTCCCCTCCCTCCCCCCCTCTCCCTCCCTCGCCTCTCCCTCCCCTCCCCTCCCTCTCTCCCTCCCCTCCCTCCTCCCCTCCCTCCCTCCCTCCTCTCCCTCCCCCTCCCTCCCCCCCGTCCCCTCCCCTCCCCTCCCTCCCTCTCCCCTCCCCTCCCCTCCACCCTCGTCCCCTCCCTCGTCCCCCTCCCCTCGTCCCTCCCCTCTCCTCTGGCCCTCCCCTCCCCCTCCCTCTCCCTCCCTCTCCCTCCTCCCCTCCCGCTCCCCCTCCCTCCCCCCCCTCCCCTCCACCCTTCCCCCCCCTCCCTCCCTCCCCCTTGTCCTCCCCTCCCCTCCTCCCCCTCCACGTCCCCTCCCTCCCCTCCCCTCGTCCCCTCGTCCCCCCTCCCCTCCCCTCCCCTCCCCTCCCCTTGCCCTCCCTGTCCGCTCCCTTGTCTTTCCCTCCCTCTCTTCCCTCCCTCTCTTCCCTCCCCTCTTCCCTCCCTCTCCTCCCCTCCCCTCCCCTCCTCCCTCCCCTCCCCTCCCCTTGTCCCTCCCCTCCCCTCCCTCCTCTCCCCCCTCCACCTCCTTCCCCTCCCTCCCTCCCCTCCCTTCCCCTCCCCTCCCCTCCCCCTCCTCCCCCTTCCCCTCCCTCCTCCCCTCCCCTCCCCCTCTCCCTCCCTCCCCTCCCCTTCTCCCTCCCCTCCCCTCTCCCCTCCCCTCCCCCCCTCGTCTCCCTCCTCCCCTCCCCTCCCCTCCCTCCCTCTCCTCCCCTCCTCCCCTCCCCTCCCTTCCCTCCCTCCCCCCTCCCCTCCCTCTCCCCCTCCCTCCCTCCCCTCCCCTCCCCTCCCCTCCTCCTCGTCCCTCCCTCCCTCCCTCCCCTCCCCTCCCCTCCCCTCCTCCCTCCCCTCCCTCCCCTCCCTCCCTTGTCCCTCCCTTGTCCCCTCCCTTGTCCCCTCCCCTCCCTCCCCTCCCCCTCCCTCCCCTCCCCTCCCTCCCCTCCCCTCCCCTCCCCTCCCTCTCCCTCCCCTCCCCTCCCCTCTCCCCTCCCCCTCCCCTCCCTCCCCTCCCCTCCCTGGGCATTAGGAAGAATTAATTAAAAGCAAAACAGAGACACATTCAGTGTCCCCCTTCCCATGTTAAATTTCAATGTTTCATGAAGTCAGCAATGCCTTATCTTTGTGTTTCAGTGGCATCAAGAAGGTTCTTCACAGCTCTGTGACTTTGTTCCCAGCTGGGGACTGTTAATTTTTAATAAAACAGCAACATACAACAAAATGCATCAGAGTGAGTGCGAGATGCAGGAAATAAATATCTCCCTGATTTAAACGTATGATGAAATCAGTGAAGTAAAAATTTACAATGTTGTAGCATTTTAAATTAAAAAATCACAGAATGGGAGCATTGGGTGTGTCAGCAGGTCCAACCCTGGACTTGAAAAGATTCACTTTTGATTATTGTCATTTTTGGGCCAGTACAGAGCAGGATTCCTCTGCTCCTCAGGTCTGGATTTGATCCAACTCTCGTGAGCTCAGTCCTGCGTCATTCTGAAAAAATTTTCAAGCAACATTGGCCTGAAAGTTGTTCATTGAGAAGGTGAGGGGTGTTTTTACTCTTTACACCAAAAATAAATGAGCTCTTTTCTTATTAGCACAGGGTTCAGCCAGTTTCCCACCCTCCCCCTCCCCTTTAAATCCAGGGCCAAAGTCATTTTTATATTATCTGCTGCAGACAGATTGTAAACACACCAGCCAGATGTTAGTTCTACTTTAAAAACATAGCCGTGGAAAGTGTTTTATGTCATAACAAAAGAAATCTGAGGAGTCTGGAATAATTTTGGAGTAACTCAAAGTAGGAAGAGAGGCCACAAGAAGCGGTCCCAATATATCACATTGAAGGCACAGAACACTAGAGATCAGCAAACCTAAAATTCCTGTAAAATCCAATCAAAACCTTGGGAATAAAAGAAATATAATGACTCGTATATTAGCAGTTTATTAATGATATTTTAAAACACTTGTACAAACAACAACTGCAGAAGCAGCACCTATTCTTCCTTGCAAAGAAAACTTGTAGTTTGTTGTAAGATTTGTCTCAGTAGAATGAAATTTTTTTTGCTCCACAGTGAGGGTTTGATGTTTGTTTGGGAGATCACTGCTCTCTTTATTTATATTTACAGCTCTCTTGAAACAGCCAAGGAGATTCTGGGGAGCTCATCACATATAACATCTCATTTAAGCAACTATTTATATGAAGAATTAACTCCGTAATCTCTTGCCTGGTGAAACCATCCACACATCCATTGACCAAGCAGGAACAGTTCTTGCTTTTTTTTTGCAATACGTAGGCACAACCTCACAAAAAATCCTTCCCTAATTTCATGTCTTTTGACCTTAAAAAGCCTGCCCCTAAAGGGCTGAGGCTATGATTTGGTTATCCAAATTACAAAGGAGCAAAGGATTTTCAGCGCTTTCCCCTCTGCCTTTTCAGAGGCTCCCAGGATGTTCAAACATTGTTGAAACTTCTTGGAAAGCTTTGTTTTCCTCTACAAGTCAGGAAAGTTTTTGGTTTTTTTTTCATTTCCTCCTTCCTGGCATTTGTGCAACCTCCCCACTTGTTATAAAGATATTTCAATGTGTACATCAATATATCAATTTAATCTTAGTGTCTTTCCCATGGTGTGCTCAGTAAATTTTTTCAACTCTGCACTTTGCAAGCAGTGCCAATTCTAGAGCACTTCCATTTCCTATTGCCCAATTCTAGGAAGAGCTGTGAGTGCAACACCACTTAAAAGGGGGATTTGTATAAAAGATTTCCATAAATAAACAGATCATTATTTGGGCTTGTTCTCTCTCCCCGTGGCCACTGAAAAAAATCTTCATGCTTTTATACCATTAAACTTCATTTTTCTAATAAAATGGATGGCTTCCAGCTGCCAGTTGACCCATGCCAGATTCTTTGTGTCCAAGGAAATAGCAGGGCAAACCCTGTCTGACCAAGCCAAATAAAAGAGGCCAGGAATACTTCAACAGGAAATAGCTCAGGCACTTGAGTCTTGGTTTTGGGAGATATTCCCTGTTACTGTTGGACAGGATTCACATCTTGGTGCTGCTTGTACACCATAAACCCCCCTTTTGTGCAATGATAGATTTTCACTGAATTTTTGAGGCTCAGATAAGAGCTTTTGTAAAAGTGACACGTGAAATGCCTCTCATTAAATTCGCAATAAACTAATAGACAGGAAAAAATATTATTACCTTCTTTTAAAGCTGACATTTCTCTTGAACCTAGAACTCATGAAAGATCTGAAACGGCTTCAGTTGTGCTGTTTGCAGCAGTTTGATCCCACTCATTCTTCAGTTACCAATTCTTCAAAAGGACCAAAAAAATTGGGTTTCGTGATGGAACCATGGGACACTGAATGGCAACCAGACCCTGCAATTTAGTAAGAGTTTTAGTAAGAGTTTCTTCCACTAAAGACATAAATACACCATGCAGAGCAATATCTT
The DNA here is from genome assembly GCA_009741485.1 of Malurus cyaneus samueli. NCBI lineage: Eukaryota > Metazoa > Chordata > Aves > Passeriformes > Maluridae > Malurus > Malurus cyaneus. The sequence goes on from VKON01000103.1 coordinate 2,675,183, forward strand.
AGCACCAGTGAGGATTTTTTAACACGTTGAGCAGGTGTGTGCCTGGTTGAGGGGCCCACATTACACGTTCAACATTTGGGATCTCCATTAAACCAGCACATAAACTAATCCCAATTTCACTTATTAAACCCCTAATAAAATGCCAGGGGGCAGCTCCTCTGAGTCTGCTGTTGTACCTTTCATCCTTTCCTCGTTCCTTTCACCATCAGCCAAATAAATAGCCATGATTTCATACCTGCCTGCCCCTGGTGGGTTGCCACCTGTTTTGCAGCTGGTGGGTCTCTTTTCTTTACATGGAACAGTTTTCAAACCAGCCCTTCCTTCCTTCTGGCATCGGGAGGCAAATTTCAGTCCCACTAAAACTTAGTGTCCAATTGCCTTCATATAATCACAGCCACAACCCCAAGCGCTGCTGTCACGATTCCAAAAAGGCAAAAACAAACAAACAAACAAAAAANCGCTGCTGTCACGATTCCAAAAAGGCAAAAACAAACAAACAAACAAAAAAAAAAAAAACCTGCAGCAGTTCGAAAAGCTGCTTTATTCATCCAAGATTTAATGGTCTGTTTGCTCCTTCCGGAGACTACATATTGTGACATTTTGCTCGCTCTAACAGATGCTACAAACAACTCTTCTTAAAGCTGTGACCCTTATTCTTGTTTACTGGTTTTGCATAATGAAAAAAAAAAGGCACGTTAACAGTCTCTCCAGCAACTGAGAATTTCTACAATGGATTTATGCTTTACCTGGGTATTCTTTTCTATGTTCATAAATTTCCAGTGAAACTCAGCCCTACGATAATGAAAACTCAGACTTATTCCCTCATGTTCCTCCTGATTGTTCTATGATTTAACTTTTATTTTTATTACTGTCCTCTAACAGCAAATGTATTTTATTTAAGAACCTGAGAAGGAAGCGTGTGTCTTTTTAGCACAAAGGAATAAGGGTTTTTTAGAGATGATTTTGTTGGAGAAACTGTTGTTACCATGATTTAACGTTAATTTAAGAATTTACTGGAATGCCAGCAGGACAAATTGAGGTATGATGACACATACTGAGATACTCAATTTCACTGTATTAAGAGAATCTCTATAATTCAAGTTTGTTGTTCAGCCAAGAATGGAGGCCATTTATGTTTTCATACATGATTTCTAAAGTTAAAATCCTGCTGTTAAATTTTTTTTCTTCAAAACAACGCACATTCAAACCTTTTGGGCTTCCTCACCAAAGGCATTTTTGACCAAGATAACAAATCCTGTTCGTTGCACCTCAATGATGAGGTGCAAATTGGATTTTTTGAAAGTGAATTGTAACAATTCTCATATTCAGCCATGTTGAGTACTGCTGCAACCCAGATATTTTAACAGAAATGTGAATATTTCTGTTTTGTTGGAATGGACACACAAATAAATGAAGAGAGATGCTCACACACTCTGCATAGCTGGTGATCCTCCTCTCCAGTGGAATCTGCAGCCCTCACCCCAGCTGTGCTCACGTCATGCTACAAGAAACACCAGCCTGGATCAGACAGTGAAAATGTGAAATTCTCAGTGAAAATGTGAAATTCTCAGTGAAAACGTTCCATTCTCATTGAGAGAACAGAGCAAACAGCAAAACCCAGCACCAGGGCATTTCCTGAAGAGCTGGACGCTCTCTACAGCAATAAATTTACCCCTTCCTCCTCTTCATCTCTCAATTTCTTTCTTCTGACAGTGCTGTTTCCATAAAATATCATGTGTAGAGTTGGGTTGTGCTCAGAGGAATAGATCACTGACCCACAAAAGCCTTTGTGCTGTTACCGACCCTCCTCCGAGGGATTCTCCAAAGTTATCTGGGCTGAGGAGATCTTAACAAAGTCTTTTGTGTTTTACCAACTGCAGGAGCTTCAAGGGGATTTTTATGCTAATGATTCTCTTTAATCTCCATATAATTCAGGCCAGCTAAAAATAGATCTTTTACAAACAATGAATCATCATGACTTCAAGTGGATGCAGCTCTGCCACAATAAAGTTGAAATCTCTGTTCCAGAGCACCTTTCTTTCCTCTCCTCATGTAATAACCACCCAACAAGCCACTGAGAAAAATCAATATTGTTGATTTTCCTCCTCCCCTCTCACTTCAGGCGTCAGCACCATGTCCAGAGTCAAATAAAGAAACAATTCCAAGTACCATACTAATTCGAAGGATAATTCCAGAAACGAAATAAAATTTACAATTTATTTTTTAATTAATTAAGAAAATTTGTCACAAGATTGTCAAATCTCACAACAGTAGCAACAGCAATGGCAATTCTTTTTTTTGAAAGAAAAGAAAAAAGCACCTAGTCCCAAAGCAGGCTGCAGACCTACTTTTGCTGCTGTTCCATCCTCCTGGAATGTGTGAGAACTCCAAGACACACACAGCAGCTGAACTGATTATGTATGATTAATTAGCTTGTATTTTACCTTGCAGACCAGATCTCTTTCATAATTTTTTATATTCCAAAACCTGACACACAGAGATGTCTCCTTAGTATCTCACTACCAGGAGAAAAATAGTAAAAGTATCTTTAAGGTCGAGCAGGTCTGTGCAGGAGGGGTCAGTTTTGCATCTGTCCATGGCCCATTTTACTCAAAAATAATATTACTGAAGGAAAGAGAAACAGTCACACTGAAATCATACAGAAATTTTCTTAAAAACTCAATATAAGCCTTTTCCTTTCACAATTCTTGTAGATTCTTTGAATTTTACCAGCACCCTTATGGAATTCCCTCAAGACAAGTACATAAGATAAAGAGTGTATGCATTTTTCTTAGAAAGAAATTGGAATAAATGAACAACTGGAGAGCAAAGGCCAGTTATTAATATCAGGGGTTTAAGGCTGAGGGAGATCCAGGTGTTGGCTGATGAAAAGTAAGCACAAGATAAGCTGCAAGATTGTTTCCTGGACTTTTTCAAAGCTTTCGTGCATGAACTTCTTTGATATTTGCTTTTGGATCTTATTACGTTTTATTTTGTCCTTTTTTTGATGGAAGTTAGCTAATCCTGGGTTAAATAATGTACCATACTAACAGCGGGACATCTCTCTCAATTTACCCAAATTTCAGCCTGGGGAACTCTGTGCCTCTGCTGTGCCAGGGTCCCATAAAAGAATAAAATAATTGAAATATATACACCAGTTAAAATAATTGGTAGAGATGAAAATCACCCACCAAGAGACAATAAAGAGTAATTATGATAACTGTAACTGAGCAGACAAGGCAGGAAAAGCAGATCCTAAATGACACCAGGAGCAGTGAACACCCCCAGAGTGCTGAGTTTTCCAAAATCCTTCCTAATGAAACTAAAGGAAAAGAGATTTACATTAAATGTTAGGAAGAAATTCTTCCCTGTGAGGGTGGTGAGGCCCTGGCACAGGTTTTTCCAGAGAAGCTCTGGATGTCCCATCCCTGGAAGATTCTCTGAGCACTGGTGTAGTGGGTGCTGGAACTGGATGATTTTTGGGTTGTTTCCAACACAAAATTTCCTAAGATTGTTTAATTTCGGGGCTGCAGAAGAGACTTCTATTCCAAAGCAATTCATTCTCTGGTCACCCATTTTTCCCATTAAAAGAGGTCAGAGAGAGGCACTCAGATCCAGTTATTAAAATGATCTCTTCCCAAATTAAGGTGCAAACAAAACCAACACACTGAAATCAATACTACAGATTTCTGTCTAACAGTAAATGTGGGGTGGAGAGGGAGAGAAAGAAAGAAAAAGAAGGGGGAAGAGGAAGAATTGGCTGAGTTTTGGTGGGGCCTGAGAACATCCTGCTGGTCCTCATTTTCCAGTCTTCTCAGTGTTGAGGGTTTCAGTCTTATTAAAGTGATGGTTTCTTATCAAAGTGATGGTCACAGTCCTGAGCCACCCTGGGTAGGAGAAACCTGATAAAAACTTCACAACTTGATTGATTTGGAGAGTCTTCTTACTATGCCCACAAATCGATACTGGCAGTTTGATCAAAAATCAGAATAATTTTTTTTCCCAGAGCGCTCTGACCTTCAGCAACCCAGGCTGTGAATACATTCCTTGAGAAGATGGTCAAAAAGCTGCCACCTTCCTCCTTCTTTTCCCCATGAAACAACAATTTCAGTTTGTCCATGATGAGTTTATTTTAATGACACAATAACAAGTGCATTGGTGTGGGGGACAGAGGCGGTCCCTGATGTTATTTCACATCAAGAAACTCCTGCTGGATGTTTCAGACAGCCCCATTCCAAGTTCCACCAAAGCATCTTTATCTCAGTGGCCTGCTAGAACAATGCTATTTTGGTGGGGAGGGCAGGGGAGGGAAGAAATCTATTTTTCAAGTAACAGATGGATAAACAGATGGGTGGAAAAGTCCACTGAATAGTGTGTTGGCTGCCTGTCACTGCCGCTATGACAGCCAATAAATATCATATGGATTGAACCTGTAAACCAACATGTCCCTATTTTAATGAGTTATTTCAGAATGGTGGGTGTTTTCTTGCCAGTACCCTTATAAATGAAATGCCACTTTGGATAAGGTAGGTTTTTTTGCAAGGAGACCAAACACCTTAGCACAGTTTGTTGTAAAATTATTAAAGGAAATCAAAGAGGGAAAAGGAAACCACGTGGTAAAGTGTGTGTGTTATTTTACAGGAGGAGCTCCTTTTGCACATCTGGAATGAATTCCTGCAAAGAACTTGACCTTCAGTATGTTTACACTTAGCATAAAGTTTTCCTAATCCTTACACCTCTTCTTGTGAGAATTTTATACATTTTTTTTTTTATCCCAGGCTTGCATAAAGTGCTTAATTCAGTAGCCAGTCATGGAGACCCATGGTAGAATATAAATTTCACCCTTTTTTGAGAGAGTCCCTCTATTTTGGCCTGTCATAAAATAAATGAACAAATTAATGACATGACATAAAATTCCATATTTTATGGAATATTTTATAGACTATTTTATGGAATACTTTATGGAATATTTTATGGTGCTTAGGCCTTTCAGTATCACACACATCTTGCCTTACAGATGATGACAATTTGGCTTTGAGGAATGGAAATCCCTGATCACTCCAGGACATTCATCAGCACAGGGATCATTATGTGTAAGAGCAGTTATTTTATTTTGCTTTTCTTCCAACCTACTGCCTAATATTCACTGAGTAATTTCTAGCTCTTCTGAGACAGAGGAGATAATTTTTCTTCTTATTCAACAAACCATCAGTGATTTTACAAAGAGAGGTAAAACTCTCAGTTCCACAGGCTGCAAAATGAGACAAAGAGAGATTAAACGGTTTACCCACCCTGCATGAAAAATCTGCCATGAAAAGGAGTTTAATTCTCCAGAGAAAAGCTCCAATGCCTTCACCACATGGGAATCTTGTTCCTGAATTTTTGAAAAAAATACAAAAGCAAATATTGGGATAGAATTACAACATGTTAATTTAAGTATTAACATCACTTTCAATTGTTTTTCCACAGGTAGTTGAAACTGATTTGCTGATTTTCCAAAAGTTCACTTAGAACAGTATTCCTGAAGAGAAAATGCAGGACTTGTTAATGTCCTTAAAGAAACAATATTTAGTTTTGCCTAGATGGAAGACAATAGAAAAAGGAGAGGCAAAATATTTTTTGTTATGAAAATATAATCTATAAAATCATCACCAGTAGGTCGGGTGGACTTCACTGCAAATTTCTGAAAATGTACAGACAGTTACAAAATGCTGAGAACAATATTTCAGAGCACCTAAAACTCTGAATGTACCCAGCAGAATGTTGTATGACAACAGGAAACTGATTAAAAATGGAAAAGAAAAGAAAAAATGAGTGGAGACATCCTGAATTGGTGAGAAAAAAGATTTTACCTAAGCTAGACACGGTGAAGATTAACTTTGAAATTCAATAATACATTTTGCCATATGGAAATATCAGCATGGAGGCTTCTTTGTGTTTACACAACACCTTCTCCTTGAGGAGCTCCAAACCTGTAAAGAGATTAACAGCTTAATGACATTAATTAGTTTAATTTACTCTATTAATATGAAAGCTGGCTAATGTGACATGAGAGGAAAGAAACCGCCAGCACTTAAAAAAAATAAATAAAATGAATAGAAGGACCTGATCAATTTAGTCCCCCAAAAAGCTTGAAAAGGAGAACTGCAGAGTGTTCAGAGGAGGATTTGGGCTGCAGACATTGCAGGATTCTGTCTTGCCTAGGGCTGGAGAGCTCCTGAGCTGTTGGTTCGATGTTTTTATTCACTCCACAGCCTTTGGAGCCACTGCACACCTCGAGATCTGACTGAAGGGCTGAATTAAAAGTAGAATATTCTCTTTTAGTGTAATGTAACATGTCCGTGCATCTTGCTGTACACTTACTCATCCCTCTATGTGTGAATAAGCCCTCCTGTGAAAGAGCTGCTCTACTCTGGGCATATTATTATGATTGACAGAATCTGTCAGAAACCCTAGTGAAGTTTTTGGCCTCTTTTCCTTAACTTGCATGTAGCAGAAAATGAATTGTTTTTTAAGTAGTAGGAAAGTTAATAAAACCACTAGGAAGATAACTGACATAAAGGAACGCAGGCATTTTATTTTTACCTCTCAAGACTGGAGAGTTTCAAATTTTGCCAAGTGAATCTTTGTCCAACTCTTTCTTTTTTAAACACAGAAGCCTTACACCCCCAAAATAACTAAATAACTCCACTGAAGCTTAGATTAAAATTAAATGAGGTTTAGATGTGTTTCTGAACTAATTTTTTCTCCTCAGCTGGTTAGTCTCTGGAGTCTCAGCAATGCCTATGTCCCAGTCATTTAAGACAATTCAAGGTCCCCAAAGTTTGACAGGAGCCAAGATTTCGAAATGCCATCACAGAGTTTGAATTTATTCTACTGAAAAAGAACAACAGGAAACAATCAAGGGCTCTCAGCCTTCTGGATACTCACAAATTCAAAGTGTTAGTGTTTCTGCATCCCAGCAGGGCTGGGATATTCCATGGAACATCAGCCAAACCAATGTTCTCAGCATTTCATAACTGTCCATACATTTTCAGAAATTTTCAATGAAGTCCACCCCACCTACTGGTAGTGATTTTGTAGATTATATGTTCATAACAAAAATATTTTGCATTTTCTTTTTCTATTCTCTTCCATCTAGGCAAAACTAAATATTGTTTGTTTAATGACATCAACAAGTCCTGCATTTTCTCTTCAGGGATACTGCTTTGAGTGAACTTTTGGAAAATCAGCAAATCAGTTTCAACTACATGTGGAAAAACTATTGAAAGTGATGTTAATACTTAAATTAACATGTTGTAATTCTACCCCAATATTTGCTTTTGTATTTTTTTCAAAAATTCAGGAACAGAATAATTTATTCATTTTTTTCAAAGCCTCTGATCTTAGTAACCCAGGCTGTGAATACATTCCTTGAGAAGATGGTCAAAAAGCCACCTTCCTCCTTCTTTTTCCCATAAAATAATCATTCACACAAAAGTACAAACATTGATGTTCCCTCCCAGCACTTCCATAGTTTTCCCCTTCTATTCTCCTTTTTGATTTTTCCTGCAGGAAAAGAGTTTGTAACATATGAGCAATGCAGCCTATGTAGGCTGATACAAATTTCATATCTCTTATTTAAGTCTTAGTGATTCACATTAGATTACTTTCTAAATTTATTTGTTGATAGAAGAAAAGCTAAAAAAACCTCCAGAAAACAGCCTGCCATTCAAACACCCAAAAATGAAGATGAGAGCAAGTGTGGGTTATCAGGGTACTTCATTCCTAGTTTTTACTAAAGTTTTCAATTATTTTTTTTTTAAATCCAGCTCTTTTATTTCACTTCAGAATTAAACAATTTAACAATTCAATTTGTAAATAGAAATGCTGGAAAATCATTAATGGAAGGCTTAATACATAATGTATCTGAACGCAATCAAATTAACTAATGAGGGAAACGTCCCATCTAATTCTAAAAGTTATCTTTGGGTCACAAGAGGTTCGACAGAAACTTTGAACTCCCTTGGTTTCTTTAAAGCTGAACCCAGTAAAAATCTCCTTGGATTAACTTTCCAACGTGCTAATAACAAAGCTGTTTAGAGAAAAAAAGTTTTGAAGAATCGAATCTAATATTACAAGCACAGTGGCCTTCTCAAACATCTCCAATAACAAGTCCCTTTCCAAACCTCCAAGCTGTGATTCAGAAAGAGAAGAATAAAGTTCAGGGGCAGCAGCACGGCGGAGCCCTGAGTCATGCACACTTTGTGCAAGGAGCTGGTGTGTCATTAAGGAGTACAAGAGGAAAGAATAATTGATAGAGCCACGGGAGGACAAAGCCCACATCTGTGCTCTGTGACTCAGTGCTCTCCAGCACAGACAAACAGATCCCTGCAGGCCCAGAGGAAGTGGGGTCTGGCGGGAGGAGAACGTGGAGCTTTGCTTTGGCAATTTGCTGCAGCCCAGAACGTCTCTCTGCACATCGCTCACATGGAAATGTAAGCTATGTGTAACAGGAGAGAATTAAAAAAAAAACCTAGAGCCTCCTTGTGACTCCTGCAATGCTATACAGACCACAAAATTAGCGCCTTATAAACCAAAATCACCTCACAAAGGTGAAAGAAACGTGTTTTAAGCATCACAGATGAGGAATCTGGAGTTCAGTAACATTTGCCATCTCAGCTCTGTCATTTTAGTTGCATTCGCTCCATTATTTTATCCATTATTTTATCCCTGTTCATGCATGACTCTTTCAAGCAAAGGCCACATCACCCTGCAGGAGAAACACTGACGTTGGTTATTTTTAATTAAATTTTAACCTAGATAGGAAATGCTCCTTGGCTTTCCAGGGAGAAAATGGTTATGGTGGTTATATTTTATTAAATTTTAACCTAGACAGGAAATGCTCCTTGGCTTTCTGAGGAGAAAATGGTGGTTATCACTACTGTCAAAATGGTGGTTATCACTACTGTCAAAACCTGATAGAACAGAACTGGAAAAAAAATAACTGTGAAAACTCTTCCAACATTTTCCATTTCCAGCTACTCATATATCCAACATAAATACCAGAGATCAACATAATCTAGTGGCCCAAAATGAGAAACGGTCTTCTTTCAGCTCTTTCCCCTGTAGGACAGAATCATTCTTTACGTGATAGTTGTCATTTCTTCATCAAGTCTTATTGGGAAAACCACCTACACATCTCCTTTGGAAAAAATCTGTGTAGACATAAAATTTGCCACAAAATTCACCCTTACATTTACTTATTCTACTTTTTCCACTTCAAACCACCCCAGATTTCCTTCCATTCTTCTTTTTCCACATTCCAAGTAGTCATATTGAAACACCACAATTTTTTGTAATGGTCACTTGTGACTATGGGCACAGATGCAGGACAATATTGCAATAAATAGATTAAAAAGTGCAGTCCATTGTTGTTGTTCCCATTTAAAGGCTTACAACCTTTAGGTAATAGGAATTTTCCTTCACCAGCCTCGTTTCTCCCTCTTGAAGAAGCCTTATTTTCTGAAATACCCTAAGGATGGCCATGCTAATTAATGAATGAAGATTTCTTTATGTGTACATTGCTCAGCGGTGTCCCTTGCCAAAGCCTGGCGGGTTTGGTGCCTTTGCCTTTGCAAGTGCCGTGAGTGAGAGGTGCTCGGGCCGTGACTCGCAGCTACATCGGGCCGTCCCTGCGTTTGCTGCTTGTCTCGCAGTGGCTCCGCAGCCGGCTTGGGGATCCAGCTGAAGTTGATGGTTTTGTGTGTGAGATGCTCATCGCCTGCTAGCAGCGAGCCGGGTAACGCGTGCGGGGTTTGCGGGGAAAGGGAAGCGGAGCGGTGGCCCGGGTCGGGTCCTCTGAGGGCGGGCACGGTGTTTGCGAGGCAGTTTGCGCAGGCAGGACAAGCACGCAGGGCTGCAGGTTTACTGCTGGTGGGGCTTTTGGTTGTTAGTTGTTGTGCTCGGAAGTAATGGTCCTTACACGATTGAGACCTGGGAATGCTACAAGTGTATGTAGCCAAATAGAGCCCTCAAAAAGGATGTGTCTGTCCAGACCCATTCCTGTGCGGAGTGTTTGAGCCTATCGGCGATACCAGGGAACGTTGTGGAAGGAGCATGCTTGCGTGTGACCAGGTGAACGATTTGCTTCACTGGTGGCTGAGCTCAGGGAGGAGTAGAAAGACTAAGGAGTATTAGGGAAAGTGAAAGGGAAATAGACTGGTGGAGCTCGCGCTTCCATCCTTGAGGGAGGCTCACCAGGAGTCAGAGGACTCCTATGCCTCTCCCTGTCAGGCAATTGGAGACACCCGGCAGATGAAGGGGAGTGGGAATGGGTCCCCACTCGGGAGGTGGTAGAAATTCTTCCCTACCCCCCTCACCTACCCGGGTGCCACTTCAGAATAGGTATGAGGCCCTGGATTTAGAAGATCAACTAGAGGACACAGGAGAATGATCTGTTCAGTGATCCTCCCAGTCGTGAGTCAGCTGTCAGACAGATCACCACCTCTAACATTAGAAAGAAAAGAAGGGTGTGGTAGTGGGTGACTCCCTTCTTAGGGGAACAGAGGCCCATATGTCGACCGGACCCATCCCACAGGGAGATCTGCTGCCTCCCTGGGGCGGGGGTACGGGATATTGCCGAGAGACTACCTGGGCTGATTCGGCCCTCTGATTACTACCCACTGCTGATACTCCAGGCTGGCAGTGATGAGATTGAGAGGAGGAGCATCAAGGCAGTTAAAAGGACTTTAGGGCACTGGGTCAAGTGGTGAATAGGGCAGGAGTTCAGGTAGTGTTCTGTTCAGTCCTCTTGATGTCAGAGGAAAATGACAAAAGAAATAGGAGAGCCCAGTTATCAACAAGTGGCTCAAGGGTTGGTGCATCAGCAGAATTTTGGGTTTTTTGATCATGGGGAAACCTTTACAGCACCTGGTCTGCTAGAACCAAATGGGCTCCATCTCTCTGTTAAGGGCAGAAGGTTTTTAGCTCATGAACTGGCTGAACTCGTTGAAAGGGCTTTAAACTAGGTTCGAAGGGGAAGGGGATACAGTTGGGCTCTCTGGAAACAGTCCCAAGGAT
>VKON01000103.1:2689569-2714557 GCA_009741485.1 Malurus cyaneus samueli
TAAAAAGAGATTGGATGTGGCGCTCGGTGCCATGATTTAGTTTAGTTGAGGTGTTAGGACAGAGGTTGGACTCGATGATCTTGAAGGTCTCTTCCAACCTGGTACTTCTGTGATTCTGTGATAAAAATATATTCTATAAGCACACCTAGATACACACCTGCATTCTCATGCAATTAATTTGGTTAAAACAGCCCAGAAATATAAACTTTGTTCTCAGGTAAACAGCAAGGGTAGAACTCATCCAGAATCCTACAGTGTGAGACCTTTGATGTAAAGAAATCCACAGCCTTCAGAAGGTATTTGCCACTGCAGCACTCTTTATGTTGTCACAACCAGCTCTGTAAAATGGAAATTTTCTATAAAATTCCCGCAGAGCTGCTCTGAATTTTGAAGAAAAATTAAACAGAGATGGAAAAAAATGGCCAAAACCTCCTGCATTTATTTTTTTCCTGTATCTTCATTTGGGGGTACAGAAAGAAAAGCAAAATTTTCTTTGCTTCTGCTTAAAATCTGAACAAACCCTATGCTCAGTTTCAGATGAAGTAATCTTTATTTCCTTCAGCATTCTGACTGCAAGCACTTGACATTTCCCAATGGTCATCATTTTTAGGAGGTGCAATATTCTCATTAGCAGTAAGGTTGCCTCCAACAAGCTCTGCATTATTTCAGTAACATGAAGAGATGACAGAAATAGGATTTATTTCTGGAAAAGGCAGAATTTGGGAAGAAATGCCCTGGCTCTTTGGAAGCAGTGACTGAATGGCACCACCACATGAAAACTGAGGTGTTTATCCCCTCATTTCACATCTAAAGACTTCAGCATCAATAAAGACCTTAACAGTGGTAATTAGTATAATTTCAAACAAATTACACGAGTTTGCACTTCATTGTTTAATTGATGCTTTACTCAACAGAAGGTATTTAATACGCACATAAAGCAGAATTTTATTAGGAATGTGGTGGATGTTTGGTTTTATAGACAAAGCAACTTGCTAATAAAGATGGAGTTACAACTCTGATCCCATTTTGAGACTGTGCTGGTGTGATGACAATTTTGCAGCAGAAAATATATTTGTATCTATATTAATAAAAGCTTTGTTCTCAGTCATTTCTCTATATGAATGGCATTTGTAAATAACTATATAAATGTGTAAATCAATCCAGATTTATGATCATTATATATTTATGCTATTTACCCTTTTTCCTGGTCAGAAATGGCTAAAAGGTTAAGGAGATGAAGTTTCCTCATCGCCCTAATAAACCCTAGGTTTTATTGGCAGGTGAGGGAATTTTAAAATACTTTATTTGCTATTTCAGATAACTCCAGCCCTGTAGAATAACCTGCACCACTTTCAGCTTGCCTTTCTACAGATTTTTTTCCTCAATCTGACAACTGTACCTCCCCTGTGAGAAGAGAAAAAGTCCCATTGCAGTTCTGGAAATTCCTACAGCAGGTGGATTATTATTAATGGGAAGAGCAGAATATGTTTACACAGGCAGAGGAACCACAACTCTACTTTTAAAAACAAATTTAATTCATTTAAAATAGAATACCTGAAAGTTTAAAGAACGTAGGCTGCTGAAGCAGGTGATAACACTGTTAGTTTTAAGACTTGGAAAAGTTTAAATAAAGAAAGTGAGATATAATTACTGAAGCTCTGCCAAGATTATAAAGGAAAACAATAATAAATTTCTGCAAGAACATATTAAACCCACACATGAACTATTCTTCAAGGAAAGGAATCTTTCCCAAAACAGCCACTTAGGTTAAATGGGAGGAAATTATGAAACTGAATCACAGAGCTGTAGGGCTTCACGTTCATATTAAAAAGAAAAACAATAGAAACCAATCACCCACTCTTTGTCTTCTGTGATTGCAACCACTTATTTATGTTTTGAAAAAACTAAGCAGGCAAAATTAAATTTTTCTGCTAGTGAGTGTATGTTGACTCCTGTGAAAACAACAGTGAGGACTTCTCCACATTTATTTTTAATTTATTGCATAGGCTCAAACATCCTGAACGTCCACCTGAATGACCAATGAAAACATTTACTCTGAAAATACTTTTTAACAGTTTAAGCTTTTGTGCATCTTTAATTCTCAGGTGAGCGAAGCTTGTTAAGAAATAAACATTTTTTCCTTTTCTAATTTGCTCTCCACTAAATGCATTGTTGTGGATTTACATTGGAATTTCTGTACCCAATTACATTAAAGCCACCCACAGCATTGGGCTGCACTTAAATATGAGCACTGTCTGTAAACCCCACTGAATACAACAATAAACTCTTAGAGATACCAGTATTTAACTTCTCTGATGAATTTGTGCAGAAAAGAGAGGTCATAAAAATAGAACACGGCAAAATGCATCAGATAATTTGTTAAAATATTAAATAATTTTCTTATTTCTGCATGCAGACACATTTCATAAACTGATGGTTGAACATCAAAAAGAATCTCCTAAGGGCATTTCATCTGATCCTGAATATTATTTTCCTATGCATCCTGATGATGTGGAACATTTCCAAAATATTAGGATTACAATTAAATATATATATATGAAAATTCGGATATGTTTGCAAATAGGATTTTCATCTTATGTTTTCTGCACAACAGGCCTTGCCATGGGCCCAGTGGTTTAATAACTGGCAGGAAGATGAACCCTTCATTTATTATTGCAACTTGTGCAGCAACTCGTGTTGTATTTTATTATAACAATAAAAACCAGTAAAGCTGAGGGATTTCCTCCATCCATTACTCCATGTGTGTTTCTTCAGGCCAGTGGCTGATTTTTTTACTGAGATTTTGATGGGTCCCAAGGATCCTTACTTTATCCCTTAGAAACAGCTTTTTAATTAACTTATTTATTTATTGATGAGTGTAGATGAAAGAAGGGAGTGTAACAAGGAAAGCACACACTCCCAGCCTATTAACCTCTGCTTTTCAGAAATGCTCCAAAACCCCCTCAACTTTCATCTTTTCACTCTCTAGATAGAAAAAAAAACAACGTGTTTTACATACAGTGTGGAGGAGAAGTAAAAATCTTTGCCAGCTAATTTCTGCATGAGACAAGCCCTCAGTCAATAGGGTTTTGTGTTTACGACATCTGCCTGTGGTGGTTTTACTTGGCCCAGTTTTTGGAGGTGGGGGGGCCAAAAAGATGGCGCCTGTGAGAAGCTTCTGGAGGCTTCCACCATGTCCAGCAGAGCCAATTGCTGTTGGCTCTGAGAATGATGGACATGCCACTGACCAAACCTGGGCCAATTAAAGATAGTGCTTACGCCTCTGTGAAAACATATTTAAGAAGAAATCAAAACAAGGGGACACAGAGGAGTTTTGCCAGTGGAGGAGGCTGAGAAATATGTGAAGGATGCAGACACCAAGGTCATGCAGAGGGGGAGGACTGCTCCAGGCGCCGGAGCTGGGATTCCTTTTAGGCCGTGGTGACCATGGTGGAGCAGGCTGTCCCTCAGCCATGTGACCATGGTGCAGGCTGTCCCCTGCAGCCCTGATGCCCTGACCCATGATGGAGCAGGCTGTCCCCATATAGCCCATGGTGACCATGGTGGGGCAGGCTGTCCCCCTGAGCCCATGGTGACCATGGTGGAGGCAGGCTGTCCCCTGCAGCCCATGGGGACCATGGTGGAGCAGGCTGTCCCCCTGAGCCCATGGTGACCATGGTGGAGCAGGCTGTCCCCTGCAGCCCATGGTGACATGGTGGAGCAGGCTGTCCCTGCAGCCCATGGGGTACCATGGTGGACAGGCTGTCCCCTGCAGCCCATGGTGACCATGGTGGGAGCAGGCTGTCCCCCTGCAGCCCATGGTGACCATGGTGGAGCAGGCTGTCCCCTGCAGCCCCTGGTGACCATGGTGGAGCAGTGTCCCCTGCAGCCCATGGTGACCATGGTGGAGCAGGCTGTCCCCTGAGCCCATGGTGACCATGGTGGAGCAGGCTGTCCCCTTGCCATGGTGACCATGGTGAGCAGCTCCCCGCCCATGGGACCATGGTGAGCAGGCTGTCCCCCTGTGACCATGGTGACCATGGTGGAGCGGCTGTCCCCCTGCAGCCCATGGTGACCAGTGACCTGGTGGAGCAGGCTGTCCCTGCAGCCCATGGTGACCATTGTGGAGCAGGCTGTCCCCTGCAGCCCATGGTGACCATGGTGGAGCAGGCTGTCCCTGCAGCCCATGGTACCATGGTGGAGCAGGTGTCCCCTGCAGCCCATGGGTCCACAGAGGGTGCAGGAGCCACCCGCAGCCCGTGGAGGAGGGAGGTCCCCATGCCAGAGCGGGCAGAGCCAGAAGGGCTGTGTCCAGGGGAGACCCATGGAGAGAGGCTTGCTCCCGAGATGGAGCAGCCTGGCCTTCTGACTGTACCCGTGGACAAGAGAGCCCACGGTGCAACAGTTTTGGGATGACTGTCTGCCCGTGGGGGACTCACGCAGCAAGCAGATGTGTGTGGCCTGCTGCTCTGAGAGTGGAGCCACGCGGAGAGGTTCAGAGAACTGTCTCCGTGGGAGGGACCCCACGGCAACGCAAGGGAAGGAATCTTCTCCCTCAGCTGTCACAGAGGATCGGTGATGAACTGACCAACCCCACACCCTGTTTCTGTTCCTGCTGCTTTGTTGTATTGGGAAGGCGGGAGGGAGTGGGGAGAAGATCTGTCTTTGAGGTGTATTTATTTCTCATCTCCTCCTCTGACTTTGTTAGTAATAAATTCACTGATTATTTAAGTTGTGCCTGTTTTTGTCCATCAAGTGTTTTCCTCCCTGTTCCTTATCTCAACTCATGACCTTTTTGTTAGTTTTTTCCCCCCTTCGCTCTTCTCTACCCGGTGTGGTGGTGGGGGAGAGCGAATGAGCAGGTGTTGTGGGTGCTTGGCTTTTGGCCAGCATTCTAAACCGCAACACTGCCCCAGATGACCAATCCTCCAGCAGATTAAACCCAGAGATGACAAATCAATGCTGGCACGCTGATATAGATGGGCTCTGTTACCATTTCACATGAAAGACTTCATGGTTCTAAGAATCTCCAACTTTCTTGGGCCAAAACAACCCACAAAGCCCAAACTGTAGTATATTTGCCAAAACTCTGCTCGTCAACGTCTTTCTGAATTATTTTAACGCGGCGCTCTCCTCCGCCGCTCATCACACACAACTTTAAATAATTCTGGATAGGAGGAGAGCCGCTATAATTGCTATAAAAAAAATCTAATTGCAGACACTGCAAAGAAAACAGTTGAAGAAGGAACATGAATTGGCATTTAATGACAGCTTGGCGTATTTGCAAGTCAGCTGCTGTGCTATTAAGCAGAATATCACTGAGAGAAACCCAAGCTGCTGCGGAGTCAAGTTAGCCTCTTCAGGAAAAAAAGTTGTGTGAGAGACGTGGCTTCTTTGCCCCAGCTGCAGCATAGCCACTGCTAAGCTAATAATTTTTTGTTGAACAAGGATTAATAGCTGGGATTTAACTAAATAGCTTTCGTTTCCGGGAGTAACCTTCATCTGCATCGTTTTTGCTAAATCAGTTATTAAAACAAATTCACAGCAAGAAATAATTACAGATTGTGTGTATTTAAGATCATTATTTGAAGTGAAATCACAGCTTTTCGTGTCACATTCAGGCATCTAAAAATTCTTCAGACCTGCCTACATCGTAGCTCTGCATTTTGCTGAGATAAGGAAAACGTTATTTTTATGCCATTGCCCCTTTTTTGCCACAAAAAGCTGTCAGGGCACACAGTGGGCTACAACTCCCTTCTCCTTGGATTTTGGAAAGGAAGCAGTGAATGCAAATAGAGCCAATAATAATTATTAAAGGCAATTGGGTTCTAGTCACACATGCTCACATTTCTCAACTTTTCTCCCTACAGCACTTTAAAGCCTCAGAGCTTTTCAAGCTGCTGGATTTAACACAAGGACAGATCCCATATAATTGCTAACTGCCCACCAGTGCAGCATAATTTGGGGGAAAAAAAAGAAAATGGAAACATGACTCAGGCAATTTGAATTATATCTCAAGCTTAATCACTGTAAGTGATATTCCCAAGGAGCCATCCTTCAAATTAAAGGTGGCAAATACACCCCTCCAATCTAACCTGCCCAAGAAAAGCCACGTGCATTATTCTTTTGGAGAATGATTAAATGATTCCCCTCATCCAACAATAACCCTCAGTCTTTCTCGTTACCCAAGGCAACTTTAAATTACACCAATCACCAATTACACCGTGCACTGCTGTCCTCCAGCTCCCAATATCAGGGAACAATCCTGGCAGGCTGCAGACCCAAAAAAACCTCACTGCTTTGTCATGCAGGATTTTAGGATGAGAAGATATTAACCATGGGCCCCAAATCTTCAGCTTCCCAAAACATGGTCAGCCTGGTTCTAGCAAAGGAAGCTCCTCTGGAGATGTGCTGACCTGGCTACTAAAAAAATGGAAATTGCTCATTGGGAAAAAGGGTGATTACAGAACGGTATTTGTAATGGGAAAAAGGAGAAAAAGAACTGTATTTGTAAATATTTTAATGCAGTAGACTAATTGAACAGTCTGTTGAACAAGTCACTGTGTCAGATTCGGTGCTGATAACATTCCTTATCTTTGTTATTAATGAAGCTCCAAGTTTTCCCATGGGCATGAGAATATCATTTTTCCTGAAACATTAAAACTGAATTCCAGCCTTTATGGCAGTGGAGAAAACCATGCAAACAGAAGTCCTTTATCTTTCCTGTAAATATGTGTGACAGTCAAGTATAATCTTTCTGTATTTCCTTTTTATTTTATTTTATTTTATATTCTTATTGGGATATAAAGGTGAGGAAGTACTTTTAAAGATGCACTTGTAAAGGTTCATGTTTAAGATGATCTGATTAGCTGATATATCACACAGAACCAGAAAGTAGAAACACTTCTCTTCCAATTCAAAACTTTGTACACACCTCCAGTAGTGGCAGAGGGCAGAGGAGGAGGGAAAGAATGAAATTTTTCCAAAATCAGAGGTCTCAAAAAATGTCATGGCTGTCCTGATGGAAATGGGAGGGGTGGAGGTTGGAAAGGAAAGGAAAAAGATAAACTTGAAGGAGGGAAACTAAAAGAGGGAAAATGGAAAGGGAAAATACAGAAAGATTATATTTGACTATCACACATGCTTATGGGAGAGAAAAGGGGCTTCAATTTGCAGTTTTCTTCAGTGCCATAAAGGCTGGAATTCAGATTTAATGTTGGAGGAAAACTGATGTTCTCATGCCCATAGGAAAACTTGGAGCTTCATTAATAACAAAGATAATGAGTGATGTCAGCATCCAACATCTCATCATTTTTATGTGCAAGAATAAGCAAAATTACCAATGAAGGTTTTGCTTAGAGGAAGGAAAACCCCAGTTAAGCACAGTTGCTGTAGAGCCTCACTCTTAAATTAAGAGGAACAAACTGTGAATGCATGCTGAGGGATGTCTGTAATTCTGCAGGCTCTGGGAAGTGACTGTGAGTTAATTCCCGTTCAGCCAGCACCCTATGAAAGAAGGAACACGATAATCAGCAGCATTATTTAGTAGAATTATATTAATTCTGTACCCCTAATACAAACAATTAATTATTTCAAAGGACAAACTATGGCAGAAATTATTAGATCTTTATTCCCTCATCAAAGTTAAAAATTAAAAAAACCACAAAAATTTAAAAAATTATGCTAAAAGTGCAGTGCTTTCTTTTCTCAAGACTCTATTTCACAAAAGAAATGAATTGTCTTTTCTCAGGAAAACAAATATTTTAACCTTTTTTTTTCTATACAAAGCACTACACAAAGATTGCTCAAACAAAACAGAATCCTGAAAACAGCTAAAACTTGACCAGGACAAGTAAAATATTTGCCAGCTATAACTATGGGAGTGTACAAACAGTGAAAGAGTATTTTTAATGTGCTGCTGAATTACTCAGCTACTGGGAAACGTGATATTTATGGAGGGCTGTGCTCCCTTTGGTGTATAACTGGATTTAATGGTCGCTGCAATTAAATTCATTAATTATTTTTTGTCTCAGCGACAAATGTTGACTGCTGCTGTTGATTCCAGGAAAGTTTCACTTAATTTTCAAAGAACAATAGCCAGCTTGCCTGGAGGAACAAAAGTTATCAAGTTCAAGCAGCAGCCAGAAAAATACCCCCTACGCTCATCTTGTGACACGTTCTCTTCCAAACAACTCCAGCTCTATTAATAAAGCATTAAGTCAGTGCTCCAAAAGGTGAGATATTGGAACACTTTGAGGGGTGGCTGAGATTTTAATCTCTCTGTCAGTCATCACACTGTCAGCTACAGCAGCGTTCCTGCCCAGGTGTGCAGGCTGCAGCCCAGGGCTGATGTGTTTACTTAAAACACAAACATGGAAATTTGGCAGGGTCCTGGTGCGAAGGTTGGTGTGACAAATCCCTTAATTACCTTTGTTTTAGAATACTATTAAGTGCAGGGCATTTGCCAAGCTCATTTCATTTATCTGCTGGTTTATACTTTCACATCACCTGCTAGTTTCTAATTGCCCCATAACAGTGATAACTACAGCATGTGTGCTGTTTAGGTTTTGAACCCCTGCTTTTTACAACAGCAAAAAGATTTTATTATCTGTAATAGGGGCAGCAACACTAAACACCCTTTCCTCTCAAATAATTTTTATGCCATCCTCCTGCCCTCCCAAAGAGAAGCTGATGAAAAAAAGAAAAATATACATATATGAGCTTCAATTCCAAGGATTTTTTTTATTATTGTACTCCTAACTTTAGTTTTCTCAAACCCACTGTCAGCATTACTCAGCCATTGTGGAATGCATTGCTACACACCAGCAAACCTGCCTCCATCCCAAAAACTGCTTGAATTCAGCATCACCACATTCAGTCACTCCCATGTAATGCTGGCACTCAGCCTGGGCTGCCCCACACTCAGTGGACCATATTTTGCAAAGTGTCAGATCCTTTCTGTTCCCAAAGAGACCCAGGATCAGCCTACTGACCTCAACCTCTGCTCTGCCTACCAAGATTTCAATTTTCATTTCTATCCCAGCTGTGAAAATCAGGAGGTTTTAAAAACTATATTGTCAAGCAGTGGAAGAGGATGCCCAGGGAAGGGGCTGAGTCACAGTCCCTGGAGGGATTTAAAGACACAAAGATGTGGCACTGGGGGCACAGTTTGGTGATGGGTTTTAATTGTTGGATTCCATTATCTGGAAGGTGTTTCCCAAGCTCAGGGATTCCATCATTCCAGAGCAAAGTTGGAGCCACGAGCAAAGGCTGCAGGATGAGGCTTGCAGGCCCAGCATGTCTCAGCAGGCATTGATGTGTCATTACTCTGGAGAAAATTACTTTTGCACCATGTTACAAAACAGTTTTTATGGTATCTCCATTTTCAGATATTTATCAGCCACGATTTCTCATTTCAGTTCTTTGCAAAGCCTACAGGAGATGTTCTTCCATGTGAAATGACTTCTGATTTTTAAAAAATAAGTGTACAATTTACAAGATGTGGAGGGATGAGCTTAAAATACAGTTTGAATTTAAAAAGCAGCTTTTCTAGCCTGAATTGTTGATGACTAAGTGATTACTAAGCTGCCACACATTTTAGAATACAAGTTATGATGCTTCAAGATTTTTTTTACAGTTGCTAACTTGTGGTATAACCTTGTTAATGTTATGTTGCTATGTTAATTAATATTATTAGTATAATTACAGCTAATACAAAGTTCTAATAATGTAAGTCTAGCAGAAACCTATTCTGAGCTCTAGTAAACAATCAGTGCAAATATAAACCACAGACAGACCACATTTTCTTTGCCAGAATCACATCCACAGACTGGAACTGAAAAGATGACAATGGAGTACATAAAACCTTAGTTTTTATTTAGGTATCCCAGCATGTATGGATTTTAAGAGGTGATTTATATAGTGTCATTTATTTTCATTCCAGTTTCTGTCATATTCCCTAATCTTTCACTGTTCAGGACAATTTTTCCACCATCACAGAACTTTTTGTTTTAAATGAATGTCAAAAACGTGAAGTATATTTGCCACTGTTACATCTGCAAAAAATTGCATGGGCACTAAAGAAAATCTAGAATTTCTATACATATAAATTTTATTGCAATAGTAATCTCATTAAAAATTTTGAGAAACTTACTGTGCAACTTTGTTGTTCTGTCTTTTGAGTTAGGCATCTTCACTGAAGTATCTTCAGACGGGCACACGACCTTTCCTCTTTTAAAATTCCAGTTGGAGTAACTCAAAACAACCACTGACCTGGAAAATAAGTTTTTATCTTTCATTTTCATGTTTACAATAAATATGCTCTTCCTGTGATCCTTTGCAGGTGCACTCAGAAGACACCAGAGCTACTCCCAGGACAGACAGAGGGAGCTGTATCTCCAGTTTTCTCCTTTTCAAAAAGGCACCTATAAACAAGCTGTCGAGTTTAAACTCACAACCATAAAAAAACTAATTTTAAAAAACCCTCCAGCTTGTTTTTCACCATTACAGCCAATCAAATTAGGCTTGTAAAAGCAACAGGAAGATTATTATTTGCCTAGAGATCAAGGTACAACAAAAAAGTTTGAGTTTTTATAAATACAGCGATGTCAGTACAGTAAGAAACTTAGGACAATTGACAACTTGATGTTTTTTCAGCTTTGATTTCCTACTGAGAAATATTTGGCCCTTTTTCTGACTGAGTGATGTCATAGTGACACTGAAAAACATGGCATGGCATCAGTGAAAAATGTCAAGCAGAAAAGGATCAAATAGCATTAATTTTGAGAAAGTTCTAAGGACAGGTATCACAGTTTGCCAAAATAGAAAAGCCCTTCCCTCTCATTCACCACGGATAAGCTGAAGAGGATCCAGAAAGGAAAACACGATTGTAACTGCAAAGGAGACAGGGAAAAACACAGAGATCATGTTCAGAAGCATTAAATCCCTTCCCACTATTACCTGGGATTATGCAGGAGAAACAATGCTCTGCATCCATGTACAGACACAGCTTATCCCCAAACAGGCAAAACGGAGCAATCAACAGAAAAAGTAACAGAATATATGAAATATATTTCATACATGCATATATGAAATTGTTAAAATTTGACAGCAACCCCATAAATTATTTGTTAAAAAAACTTCTCAACTTTACTGCCTATTTCTTATTTTTTAATTAAACATATCATTGTCCTCTATCTTCTACAGCGATTGGGTGAAGGGGAAGAGAAGAAGTTGTTTTACATTCATCTAAATTATTTGCAAGATTCACTTGTAGCAATGAAGTATTCATTAATCCACAAAATCCTGCTTTAATTCCAGTATAACACCAGTGTAAAAAGGCCCCCGCATTTGATTACATTAATAAATTTAATTTCATATTATTCGAACTTACAGATAAGTTTTGAGCAAGGGCTTTATGAAAAAAAAAATGTATGGCTATAAAGACTGGCTCCCATAATCCATTGAATGCTCTTCATAATCCTGGTGTAAATGGTACTAAAGCTACTGAAAGGCTCTTTCTTGAGAAGTTTTGAGGCACAAGAAAATCAGGTCTGAGCCCACTCCTTACTCTTGCTAGAGGTAAAGATGTTAAGCTAAGATGGGCAGCAACAAACTGACTTATGAGTTCATTACTTCTCTGTTTATTCAAATTTGTCTCATTTTTCACCAGTACTTTCGCACACTGATACTCAAAACAGTGAGTCACGCCTGATTATTTACAACAACTAAGTTATTTTAAAATTTAAATTAATCAGATCACCAACAATCTGCGTCTGAGGCTTCTTATTGCCATCCTCCCACCCCTGCACATCACCTTTCCCGAGGGCACAGCTCTCCTCGCTGCTTTTACACCACTCAGGAGCAAAAACTCTCCAATTAATACCACGTCTTCTCCAGCACAGAAAGTAATCTTAGGGCAATTCTATGAATCATTAATAATCACAGAAATGCTACTCTAGAAAGCAGAATGCAGAACATCTGATACGACGCTCGCTGCTGGAAAAAGAACTTTCTAATGGTGTTCATTGAAATCAGCATTTTCCCATTCCGACTCCGTTAGGAATCCTCTCCATCCAAATATCTCCATCCATCTTTACCAAAACCTGAGATTATTTCCAAGCCCAGTGGCAATCTTGGCAGTTGTGACTAGAAAAGACCACTGATAAAATACTCAACTGCGAAAGTTAAAAAAAAAACCCAACAAAACAAAACTGAAGAAATATTAATTTCTTATATTACTTGTGTTCTCAAGCAATGATTGTTTTTCTTTAGGAAGCAATAGGGAAGTAATAATTGTCAGTAGGCCCTCATGGGCTATAAATGCAGAGAATTGTAAATACTGTAAAATTACATTTTTTAAAAGTACTGTATTTTCATGATAAATACTTTAGTCAGAGAATAAGTGTATCTAATTTTCAAATCATTATTCTGTGCACATTTCTTCGCCAGGCAGGTACTTCTGACAGCACACCAACCTCTTACATTCACTTGGGTTAACTAAATCCTATTATCTAGTAATTTCAACAGAAAATATGCATACAAATAGTCTTACAGGGGGTTTATCATTTTTTACAATTTTCCACACTTCTACAGCACTAACATGAAAAGCTGTGATATCATTTCTGAGATACTAATGCTATAACTGGATGGAAGCATGTCCTGAACAATGCAGAGCATGGCACCACAACTCTTTCAAGCCTATGTTGGAAGGCACAACTTTTCAAATCTACAATTGAAATAACGTTTCAGTATGAAACCTTGGCTAAAAATAACCTTGGCTATTTATATTTAATGCTTGCATGAAAAAAAAATCGTCTATTTAGGGTACAGCCTGTTGTCTCAAAGATGACAAGAGTAAGTAGTACCATTTGAAGTGGAATGTTTTATTTAAATAGCATGCATAATGAAGCCAGGGGAAAAATATTGAAATTTCAGAAAAGAATGAAATGCCCATCACCATCTGACTTTTATTCCAGATTAGTGATAAATATTATCATCTGTACCTAAGAATACATTATAGGACTTACCTTAACCAAGGAATAAAATATAACATCCAGCTATTTCAATATTTTGTATATCACAGACAGTGAACCTAAATATCAACTTGTTTGTGTCAATATGACCCAAAAAAACCACTGTGAAGGAATCATTTACATCAACACAAAGAGTATGCTTGATGCAAATCAGCTCCAGAATGATCCAGTCACTCCTTTATTCTATCAACCAAGTTTCAGACATCACAAATGAAATCCTGGTACCAATTTGATTGTCTAAATTAAGCCTTTTTTTTCCTGAAGAGATGAGTCAGAGGTCAAAGAAGTTGAAATTTATACTATTTTCCCTTCATTTTTAGTGCATAAAACAAGCAAATCAGTGGTCTTTTAAGATAAAATATAAACCCAAAACCAAATTACATTAACCAAAAAAAGGTTATGTTACATCTTCTACAACGTAGTATAGTACCCAAATAGAAAGCTAGTGTTAAGAGTGGGCCTTTTCACAGAATCACAGAATCACAGAAGTACCAGGTTGGAAGAGACCTTCAAGATCATCGAGTCCAACCTCTGTCCTAAGTGTCTCCACGTCTCCTCCTGAACTGAGGGGCCCAGAACTGGACAAAGAACTTGAGGTGCGCCCACCAGTGCCGAGTATAGGGGAAGGATGACTTCCCTGCTCCTGCTGGCCACACTATTCCTGATACAGGCCAGGATCCATTGGCCTTTTTGGCCACCTGGGCACACGCTGACTCATGTTGAGTCGGCTGTCGACCAGTACCCCCAAGTCTCTTTCTGCCTGGGCACTCTCCAACCACTCTGATCCCAGCCTATAGCGTTGCAGGGGGTTGTTGCGGCCAAAATGAGAACTCGGCACTTGGACTGATTGAACTTCATGCTATTGGACTCAGCCCATGTATCCAACCATTCCAGGTCTCTCTGCAGAGCCCTCCTACCCTCCACAGATCGACTACACCCAGTTAGTCATCCCAATACTTAGATGAAGTACATTTTATTCCCAAAATCAATCAATAAAAATATTAAAAGAGCTGGTCCCAGTACAGACCCTGAGGGACACCACTGGTGACTGGCTGCCAGCTGGATGAAGCCCATTCACCACCACCCCTCTGGCCGGCCTTCTAGCCAATTCTTAACCCAGCAAAGAGTGCTCCTGTCCAAGCCGTGGGCTGCCAGCTTTCCAGGAGTATGCTGTGGGAGACAGTATCAAAGGCTTTGCTGAAGTCAAATAGACAACATCACAGCCTTTCCCGCATCCACCAGGCGGGTACCTGGTCATAAAAGGAGACCAGGTTGGTCAAACATACCTACCCCTTCTAAACCCATGCTGCTGGGTCTGATCCCCTGTCCATCCTGTAGGTGCTGTATAATAGCACTCAATATAAACTGTTCCATACCTTCTGGTACTCGAGGTCAGCTACGGCGCTTAATTGCCAGGATCCTCCTTCTACCCTTTTTATGAATGGGCGTCACATTGGCAGCTTCCAGTCATCTGGAACCTCACAGTGAGCCAGGACTGCTGGTGAGATGATGGAGAGTGGCTTTGCAAGCTCATCTGCCAGCTCCCTCATCACCTGGGATGGATCCATCCGGTCCCATAGATTTATGGATATCCAGGCAGCTCAGAAGTTCCCTGACTGCCTCTCTTGGATAACAGGGGGACTGTTCTGCTCCTGACACTATCTACCAACCCAGGAGGACAGTTGTCCTGACACCATGTGTTTTTTCAGTAAAGACCGAGGCAAAGAAGTCATTAAGCACTTCCGCTTCTTCTCATCTGCAGTTACTAAATTCCCTTCCACATCCAATAGATAACAAGGGTCGGTCTTGCCCTTCCTTTTTTCATTGATTATTTGTAAAAGCATTTTCTATTATCCTTCACAAGGGTTGCCAAATTGAGTTCATACTGAGCTTTGGCCTCCCTAATTTTTTCCTACATGCCCTAGAAGCCTCCTTAAATACTTCCTGAGAACCTGACCCTCCTTCCAAAGATGATATATCCTCTTTTTGTTCCTAAGTTGCTTCAAAACCTCTTGTCCATCCAGGATGGACGTTTGCCTCGCCCACTCATCTTTCGTCGCACTGGAACGGTCTGTTCCTGTGCCCTCAAGATCTCTCTTTTGAAGTATGCCACCCTTCCTGCACTCCTTTGCTTTTAAGGGCTGCTTCCCAAGGAACTCTCTGGATAAGTCTCTTAAATAGGTTAAAGTCTGCCCTCCTGAAGTCCAATGCAGAAGTCTTATTGATGTTCACCCTCCTTTCACCAATTATGAAAACTCAATATTCCATGGTCACTATGCCCAGTTGTCCTCCAACCACACATCTCCCACCAGCCCGTCTCTATTTATCAACAATAAATCTAGTATAGCCTCTCCCTGGTGGGCTCACTCACCAGCTGCAACAGAAAATTGTCTCCACCCACTCCAAGAACTTCCTGGACTGCCTCTTTTCTGCTGTATTAAGTTCCCAGCAGATGTCCGGTAGGTTAAAGTCACCTACAAGACAAGGGCTGGTGACCCTGAAACATTCTCTAGCTGCTTATAGAATAGTTATCCCTTCTTCATCCTGGTTGGGTGGTCTGTAACAGACTCCCAGTAGGATGTCAGCTTTGTTGGCCTTTCCTTTAATCTTTACCCATAGGCATTCAACTTCATATCATTAGTTGCAATGTCCATGGCATCAAAAACTTCCCTAATGTAAAGGCCACCCCTCCACCTCTTCTCCCTTTCTGTCTCTTCTGAAGAGCTTGAGCCATCCAGTGCAGTGCTCCAGCTATGTGAGTCATCCCACCATGTTTCCGTAATGGCAATCACATCATAGCTTTGCTGTTGACCATGGCTTCCAGCTCTCTTGTTTGTTACCCATGCTGCGTGCTTAGTATACATGCACTTCAGCTGGGCTACTGATTTCACCCTAACTCAGGCTTACCATCCTTGGGACTGTTCCAGAGAGCCAACTGTATCCCCTTCCCCCTTCGAACTTAGTTTAAAGCCCTTTCAACGAGTTCAGCCAGTTCATGAGCTAAAAACTTCTGCCTTTAACAGAGAGATGGAGCCCATTGGTTCTAGCAGACCAGGTGCTGTAAGTTTCCCCATGATCAAAAACCCAAAATTCTGCTGATGACACCAACCCTTGAGCCACTTGTTGATAACGTGGGCTCTCCTATTTCTTTTGTCATTTTCCTCTGACATCAAGAGGACTGAACAGAACACTACCTGAACTCCTGCCCTATTCACCACTTGACCAGTGCCCTAAAGTCCCTTTTAACTGCCTTGATGCTCTCCTCTCAATCTCATCACTGCCAGCCTGGAGTATCAGCAGTGGGTAGTAATCAGAGGGCCGAATCAGCCCAGGTAGTCTCTCGGCAATATCCCGTACCCCAGCCCCAGGGAGGCAGCAGATCTCCCTGTGGGATGGGTCCGGTCGACATATGGGGCCCTCTGTTCCCCTAAGAAGGGAGTCACCCACTACCCTACCCTTCTTTTCTTTCTAATTTTAGAGGTGGTGATCTGTCTGACAGCTGACTCACGACTGGGAGGATCACTGAACAGATCATTCTCCTCTGTGTCCTCTAGTTGATCTTCTAGATCCAGGGCCTCATACCTATTCTGAAGTGGCACCCGGGCAGGTGAGGGGGGTAGGGAAGAATTTCTACACCTCCCGAGTGGGACCCATTCCACTCCCCTTCATCTGCCGGGTGTCCTCTCAATTGCCTGACAGGGAGAGGCATAGGAGTCCTCTGACTCCTGGTGAGCTCCCTCAAGGATGGAAGCGCAGAGCTCCACCAGTCTATTTCCCTTTCACTTTCTCTAATACTCCTTAGTCTTTCTACTCCTCCCTGAGCTCAGCCACCAGTGAAAGCAAATCGTTCACACTGGTCACACTGCAAGCATGCTCCTTCCACAACGTCCCTGGTATCGCCGATAGGCTCAAACACTCCGCACAGAATGGGTCTGGACAGACACATCCTTTTTGGAGGGCTCTATTTGGCTACATACACTTGTAGCATTCCCAGGTCTCAATCGTGTAAGGACCATTACTTCCGAGCACAACAACTAACAACAAAAGCCCCACCAGCAGTAAACCTGCAGCCCTGCGTGCTTGTCCTGCCTGCGCAAATGCCTCGCAAACTACCGTGCCTCGCCTCAGAGGACCCGACCCGGGCCACCGCTCGCTTCCCTTTCCCCGCAAACCCCGCACGCGTTACCGGCTCGCTGCTGGCAGGCGATGAGCATCTCACAACAAAACCATCAACTTCAGCTGGATCCCAAGCCGGCTGCGGAGCCACTGCGAGACAAGCAGCAAACGCAGGGACGGCCCGATGTACCTGCGAGTCACGGCCCGAGCACCTCTCACTCACGGCACTTGCAAAGGCAAAGGCACCAACCCGCCAGGCTTTGGCAAGGGACACCGCTGAGCAACAGCGGGAAGGCAGCTCCAAACGAGCCCTTGGGACGGGACGGGACAGCACCACACGGCCACCCCCTTTCTTAAATAATTTAATACTTACCTTTTAAAAGTTGTAGTAGATCTGTGCACAGAAGACATGGTTGCAGGAGGAAATTCAGATGATCAAGGATGAATCTATTTTATTTTAGTGTCCAAGTGCCCACAATGGTCTTTGAAGAGCCCTTCTTTCACCCAAGATATATTTATTATTTAGAATTATCAATCATTAAACAACCAGGTGACCCCTCAGAAATAAATACCTATTTAAAAAAAGGCAAGAGTCCATTTACAAATTCCTCAATAATTCACTGATGTAATTTTATTTAACTAGTACTTGTTCATAGGCATTCATGCAACAAGTTAGTTGGGATACAGAGACATGTATATCATGAATTCTTAGGTTAGTTTAAACTTACTCTAGACTAAACCAGAAATCCAACTCCATAAAAATATATTGGTCTCAATTAGTTATTAAATTTAGACTGTTAATGTCAGGATTTGGAAATTAATCTAAAGGGAATACTACAAAACACATCAGCCTGCAATTTTTTTATAAACTTGGTGTTTGATGCCTTTTGAAAAAAAGATGCTTTTTGTATAATTAGTGACACCCACTTATATGCATTTATTTTGCATTTTCATGCTTATACTACTTCTAAGTAAAAAGAAGCACAAAGGTAAGAAATGTTTTCTAACGTTCTTTATTTTCTTTTTTTAGTTTGATACTACCTGTCCAGTTAGCCTTCTGGAAAATACAACTTAAGGAAATGATACAATCATGTAATCATATATTTTGGTTTAGGCTTTAATAGCAGCCCTTAACTTGGCCGACCTTCCTCTTGGGTTCATTTGAATATCCTTGGCCTGGGGTGTAGAACTTTTTTCTGTATAAAAATCCACCTTGAATTGGATTTTCCACAGGAAGATTCTTGCTTATCTTCTCCTTTGGAGGAATTTTTCCGAGCCTGTCTTATCTTCTGCTTGGAGCTGAGGTTGTGCTTTTCCGTCATGTCGATCCCGCGAAGGAAACGTTTGATGATGCGATCTTCCAGAGAGTGAAAGGACAGGGCCACGAGGCGACCTCCAGGTTTGAGAAACTTCTCAGCTGTCTTCAGTCCTATCAAGAGTTCATGGAGTTCATCATTCACAAATATTCTCAGGCCTTGAAAAGTTTTTGTAGCGACGTGGTGGGTCTCTGGAGCAGATCCTTCCTGGCGTAGAGCGCTGACGCTGGAAAAGCACCTGCCACACATTTCAAAATGTTAAAAACTCATTATTACATGTTCAAAACTGATTAGCACATGTTTAAAACTGATTAGCACATGTTTAAAACTGATGATTACACGTTAATAGCTAATTTTTTTCTGCACCTTGACATCCACTCATGCAAGATGACTTTAAAGGAAAGCAGAGTCAAAACTGAATGTGGAGTAGTGAGCTTCCTTCTTTCTAATATAACTTTATTTATGCTTTGAATTCACATCTCTGAATGTAAACTCCATCAAGCTGAGATGGTTTGTGCTTAAGTGTTGGGTTTTTTCCCCTAGAATCTTTTAGAGAAATTGCCTCTCTGAAAGCATCACAAATTTAAACTACAAGATAATGGCTGAAACCGAGATAAGGAAAAAAAAGACAGGATAGATAAGTCTCACCTTACAGCTCAGTGTAATCAATGTCAGTTCAGTATTTGTTGTTGTGTTATGATTTTAAGGAAATAAATTAATATACAACTTTACCTGTTGCCTTCCAGATAAATACATTTCTTCCCAGGCAGAGATAACCAAAGACAATATCTACCTGATAATAACTCTATTTCAATTAATTCCTTGAGGTTTAAATGAGGCATCCCTACTTGGGAATACTACTTGTTGAACACTACATTTGTGTTTCTTCAAATGTTCACAAAAATAGCTTGAGAAATGTAGAAAATGCAGCTGATACTGTAGTGTTTCACATGTCTATACAGTAGAATGTGTCAAGGTATGGGTTTGTCAGACCAAAAATCATCAGATTCATTTTTTTTGTCAGATTCACAAACAATAATCACTATTTAATATAACACAATTAATACATCAATATTTAATGTCTTTTAGCTTGAATTTTCATTACACCATGCAGAGCAAAAAGCTAGGGAAGCCTGATTTGATGGATCAGAGGGACTAAAGTGCAAGAATCCTGTAAGATCTGTGAAACCTGAGTAAATTTATAATCTATTATGTGAGTGCAGGAGTCTGGTGAAGATAAATTGAATGAATAATGCTGGCACATAACTGGAAGAATTATTTTTCTAAACAAGGGGGACCATTAGAGATAAGGCAATACAATTTATATATATATATATATATATAATGCCCTAATTTCATTTCAGTGCTAAGCTACAACATATGAAGCCAACAGATTGAAGTAATGCAGTTCATAATCAAGTAATTGCTATTCTACACAGTGAAGTAAAAGAGGGGAATATTGTACCTCTGCAACTAGTTGTCTAAATTAATATTTACATAGGTGATTGGAAAAAGTTAATGGAGATATCATTATCCATAATATGTTTGCCCAGAATAATTTATTAGTGGAATCCTTGAGAGTTTTAAAGGTAGGATTTACCTATGTCAAAAAGCATAAGTGCTCACAAAGCATTCACAAACACAAGCAATCTCAATGCTCAGCAAAAGCAGAGGATAATAATGGGATTAAAGATTGAATCATTATAAAAAAAGCTGTTACCATGTATGCTACGTCCCTAAGACATGCTTCTGCATAATTGATTTTCCTAACTACCTTCCCACCTCATCTGATCCCCAAAGCTGACGCTCCTAAATTCACTGAGGACACCATGGGAGCTGTGGCTGTTTCCTGTTCTTACAGTCGGAATCCTTGGAGCCAGGAGGTGGCAACAGGATCGACTTCTCCCAACAAACTGTACGGGAATTTGTGGCTTGAAGATGTCTCAAACAAAACAGAGTAAATAGATGTAACCTGCAGGAGCTGGGCTTCTCCATCATTTACAACTGGAGAAAAAGTCACACTAGCTAGTAAATTTAACTTCTGTCCTTGAGAACATAACCTTCTCTATTTACTGTGAATCATAAAAATAATATATACTCTCACGTAGGAGTCACAAAGCTCATTTTGATGAGAAACCTTAATTAAAAGGAGAACTAAAAATCACAGAGCATGAGGTATCCCAAGAAACCCACACAAGCTTGCACTAACTGGCACAATATCTTTTTCCATAGTTTTTACAACCTATAAAGATATTCTTGGAAGATGGAACCCTCAGAACAGCCACTGACTGCCACTTGTGTGTGATGAAAACTTACTCTAAATGCGTAACACAAAGGATTGTTGTGCTAAGCAAAATATTTCTTTAAAGGGTCAACAGCTACAAACTAGCAGAATGCTCAGAACTCTTGAATGAATAGATTAGAAGAAATTAGAAGAAAAAAATTAGAAGAAATTAGAAGAAATAATTAGAAGAAATTAGAAGAAATTCATTTCCGTAGTTATTTCTGTCACACTGGCCTTCATCTTTTCAGTAAAGGCCATAGATTCTGATCTATGCTCCTTGGGTGAAAAATTCCCTATCACTCTTACTCTCTACTAAGTTAAATAAAACTATTTGTGCTTTCTACTAAGGCACATCATCTCTCACCCAGGCCCTTCCAACTACCAAGACTCTAAAAGAAATAATTCCTGGTAACTGGCTGTTCAGTGAAAAAACATTAAAAAAATCTGTATGTGAAGCTTGTAAAATGAATTTCATTCATAAAAACACCACGCTGCTGGCTAGATGACTGCTTTGAAATCCAGTGAGAGAAATTATCATTTTTAGTTTTAGGATGCCCGATGATACTTACACTTTTAAAAATCTAATAGGTTCACACGTTGAAATGTATTGAAATTTAAAAGCTTGTGAATGAAATTAGTGATGTGCTGTGCCTGTCAATATGAACTATTAAAGTCCCAGAGTGTATGAGAGTGGGAGAGTTTAAAAATTAATTCAGATCGTGCACCTGTTTGCAGGAATTCGTCTGTTGAATTAGCACTGCATTTAATAAGTTTCTGTGACGCAGCAAATGTCCTTTTGTCTGGGCTCCCTCAGTACAGTGTTAATTCTCACCCATCTGAAATTCAGGCAATATTACAAAGTCCAAACGATAATTAAAGTCTATAAAAGTGAACCAGTTGGAATGGAACTGACTTCACCATTAAAGTTTTTTTAAACTTTTAAAGTTTCTTTAACATGTCACCATTAACTCCTTTCAAGTTGAGGCCAAACGATTACAATGATCTCAAAATTGTCTGTTAACAGATTATATATCTAAATAAGCTCAGAAAAAATAAATTTGAACAAAAATTAATAGATAAAGTATATTGCCCACTGGAAGGAAATCAAATAGATCATTAGTTGTACTGGAAAAGCATATTACGTTCTAAAAATTTCATCATTTTAACCAGTTTTCCTGTACATGCAGTTAGAATTTCAGCAATATAATTTCATGACAGCTGAATGAATGAATCAAAATATATCACAATTACCAAAATATTTCTTAAGTTTTTCTTAATCAGTTCAAAGCCAATGGGATCCACCACAGTGCTTCTTACTGGATGAATCAAACTAAAATTGGAAGAAGTCCTATGCAAACAGGGATCAGTGTAACAGCTCTAAAATTGTTCTAACTACTTGTGTATTCCAAAAAAGCTCTCAAAACATACAGATTTATTGTCTTGGCAGATGTGTGCTGGATCCATTGCTTTTGGCATGTGCACTACCTGATGCATACCTGACTCATGTATCAAGAAGCTCTTTGAATACAGCAGAGAATTCCAAGTGAGAACAAAAAATCCTTCTCATTGCCACAGAAAGTGACCATTAACTGATGACTCAATGCAGCACATTAAACATGAAAGGATCTCCAGTCTCTGTCTTTTATACACAAGTATTTTTATTTTCTTAGTTAAAGCTGTGGCACAAATTACTTCAGAATTGCTGAGTTGGTTGTATAAAACACATAACATGTTTAACATCTTTAACATAGTGATATATGGTTGCTTCAAACTGTCTCAATCCACCGTTTTCCAAAAAGCATGGGATATATATGACAAAGCCAAATTACTATTTCAGGACTTTGTTAATGATGATACTAAAAATGAAGGGTGTATGAAAGACTCATAGTGCCTTATCTCTTTGATTTTTGCTTTTCATTTTGTTGCTCCTCATATATTCAATATATTTACAGCAGGGGCTTAGAACAGCAAGCAGTGTCTTCAGGTCCTTTCATCACATCAGCTAAACTTGGGCCTTGGCTGACTGGACATTTTGCTAAAGTATTCTGACTTCTACAAATTCAAACCTTTTCATTTCTTCCATCATTAAAATTAAGGGCCTTAGACTTCCAGTTTAGGTAATACAAATTTTTAAGAATGCTGGAATTTTTTTAAGGATAATGATAAAATATTTTACTCTGTTCTTTAGCAAATGTTAATTTGGATTAGAATTTTAAAGGTCTATGTTTGAAGTCAGCAGTTTAGACTTACTCACTATGAGATTTAGTGATCTTCATTATTTGGTCAAAAATAAAACAACCCTGACACTACATAATATGAATAGGATGCGTGTGTTATATTTTTCCTTGAAAATTTTACTTAAGAACACAAACACAAAGGTTCTTGATGTAAGCAGTGCTCCTGCCTAACTGATTTTGCTCAAGCTGTTTACAGTGAGGAGCAGGGAAGATGAAGTGTTTCAACAGTGGCTTCAGGCTGATTTAGGCATGCGCAAGGTGAAGCCAGCTTCGTGTTTCCTGATTCTTTAAAGAGACAGAAATCACCTGATTTCACTCAGAACTGGAAACTACCGTGGCACCTCCCCTACAAATATTAAAATACAGAAATTTAAAACTGAGGGGGATATGACATATCTGGTGTTTGAAGGATAAGAGTACCCAGAGCTGCTGTCACTCTGTGGCTCCACACGGTCGACAAAATGATAAATCACTCCATGTAAAATCTATTATTAAACTAAATTGTCAACTACGTGCTTAAAAAAAAAAGGAAAAAGAGGGCTGACATCAGAGCAGAACAGGCAGGATTAGACCCTGCACGATTTCAACTACAAATAGATCCCTCTGGGACTTTGGGGATTAATTTATTTCCCTTCTCCTCCGCGCAAGCCGCCGCGACGGATTTAACGAGGGGTATACCTGCAACGATGCTGGCCAGCTGCTGGGTTCTGGTGATGGGGTACACGCTGCGTGCCTGCACGATGGCCCAGGCGATTTTCCTGGCGTGCCTCTCCTCCCGTACGCCCGGAGGATGGACGCAAGCGCCCGTTGATCCAAAGCGTTGACAACGTCGGCGGCGGTGGGCAGCTCGGGGTACCTACGCACGAGAGGAGCCAATTAGCCATCTGACGTCAGATTGCCTTGATGAGAAGAGGTGAAGCTTGGTGCTGCTGCCTTTGAGGTTTTCAGGTGGGAGGTGGCAGCCTTTTAAATGCTTCTCCTCGCTGGGTAGAGTGGGGTTTGCTCCTTAGCTTTGATTAGAGAACTTCCAGGTATTATCATAAAGGTGGTCGGGAATAAATGTATTCCAGTACCGTGCCAGGATGGAAATTATGTGTGACCTTTCTATTCAGCCAGCTTCAGAATATTAACTTGCCTCTTATGGGTTCATTTCAGCCACCTTGCATCATAAGCTGTTTGCTAGTCAGAACTGATTAAAGGATCTTTTCTTTCACATCTCCTGCCATGAAAACTATTGCTAATGTTAATATGCTAACAATTAAACACTGCTTTTTGCCAAAAGTCATAAGAATTTATATATAAATACTTAAATTTCTATATCTATTTATAATTTATAGATAAATACTGTTCTAAGACAATAGAAATGAGCTAGTAATACAAATTACAGGAATTATTACAATTTAACAGTGTAAGCCTTAAATCTATATATCTAAAACTCAGCCACTTTGCTGCTGGAATAGTCCAAGGTATTTTATGAACATCACCTACAGGTTTACTAATCAGAGAAAACATGCAACTACTTAATAAATCCTCTCCTAAATTCTCTTCTTCTCTTTCAGGCATTTTTTTACTCCCCTGCAGTATCATACAAAGATAACCAAACTTAGAGGCAAGTAGTATCATAGCAACAACCATAGTGTAGGCTTTTGTTATGCCTCAGGTATCGTTTGTTCTTATGCTCTTGTTCTGTGTTTGTTTTTTCATGATGCATCAGACTTATATTTAAGCCTGGAGTTCAGATTCTTGAAATCTGAGGACTGGATCCAGGGAGAATCATGGCAGCATTTTTGAACAAAAGCCAGAAAGAAAGTATCATGAAATTGATGTTAAGACTTCACTTTAGTATGATAAGCTAATTTCTTAAAATTGAGACCTCCCATTGGCTCCCTGTGAGCAATAAAAGAACAAATGGCATTTCTTAAGACTCCAGGTTCATCAAAACACCATGAAAAAAATTCATTCTCTGTCATGCCTCATGCAATTAAAGCCATCTTCTCTACA
>VKON01000103.1:2714582-2844067 GCA_009741485.1 Malurus cyaneus samueli
TAGATAGATGTCAGGGAGCAGAACAGTCCCCCTGTTATCCCGAGGAGGCAGTCAGGGAACTTTCGAGCTGCCTGGATATCCATAAATCTATGGACCGGAGGGATCCATCCCAGGCGTGATGAGGGAGCTGGCAGATGAGCTTGCAAAAGCCACCTCCATCATCTACCAGCAGTCTGGCTCCATGGTGAGGTTCCAGATGGACTGGAAGCTGGCAATGTGACGCCCATTCATAAAAAGGTGAAGGAGATCCTGGCAATTACAGACCGGTAGCTGACTCAGTTACCAGGGAAGGTCATGGAACAGTTTATTGAGTGCTATTATACAGCACCTACAGGATGGACAGGGGATCAGACCCAGCGCAGGGTTTAGAAGGGGTAGTAGGTCATGTTTGACCAATCCTGGTCTCCTTTTATGACCAGGTAACCCGCCTGGTGGATGCGGAAAGGCTGTAAGATGTTGTCTATTTAGACTTCAGCAAAGCCTTTGATACTGTCTCCCACAGCATACTCCTGGAAAAGCTGGCAGCCCACGGCTTGGACAGGAGCACTCTTTGCTGGGTTAAGAATTGGCAGGAAGGCCGGGCCCAGAGTGGTGGTGGTGAATGGTGCTCATCCAGCTGGCAGCCAGTCACCAGTGGTGTCCCTCAGGGTTGTACGCGGACCAGCTCTGTTTAATATTTTTATTGATGATATGGATGAGAGTATTGAGTCTTCATTAGTAAATGTGCAGATGACACTAAACTGGAGGTTTGTGTCGATCTGTTGGAGGGTAGGAGGGCTCTTGCAAGAGACCTGGAATGGTTGGATACATGGGCTGAGTCCAATAGCATGAAGTTCAACAGTCCAAGTGCCGGAGTTCTCATTTTGGCGCAACAACCCCTGCAACGCTATAGGCTGGGATCAGAGTGGTTGGAGAGTGCCCAGGCAGAAAGAGACTTGGGGGTACTGGTCGACAGCCACTCAACTATGAGTCAGCAGTGTGCCCAGGTGGCCGAAAAGGCCAATGGCATCCTGGCCTGTATCAGAATATGTGCTGGCAGCAGGAGACAGGGAAGTCATCTTTCCCCTATACCGGCACTGTGAGGCGGCACCTCTCATGTCATGTGTGTCCAGTTCTGGGCCCCTCAGTTCAGGACAGACGTGGAGACCACTTGAGCGTGTCCAGAGGAGGGCAACATGCTGGTGAAGGGTCTTGGAGAACACAAGCCCTATGAGGAGGCTGAGGGAGCTGGGGTTGTTTAGCCTGAGAGAAAGGAGACTCAGAGGTGCCTATCGGAGCCTCATCGGAGCTCGGCTGGAGAGGTGGAGTGTCAGTGAGTGGGGGTTGGTCTCTTTTTCCGGGCAGCAACTGGACAGAACGAGCGAGACACAGTCTGTAAGTTCGCGCCAAAGAAAATACAGGTTATATATTAAGAGAGAAACTTTTTACAGAAAGGGTGATGAAAATATTATTGGAATGGCCGCCTGGGAGGTGGTGGATCACCATACCGTGGACGTGATTAAAAAAGAGATTGGATGTGGCGCTCCGGTGCCATGATTTTAGATTTAGTTGAGGTGTTAGGACAGAGGTTGGACTCGATGACTTGATAGGTCTCTTCAACCCTGTACTTCTGTGAATTCTGTGATAAAATATAATTCTATAAGCCAGCAATACAACACCTGCATTCTCATGCAATTAATTTGGTTAAAACAGCCCAGAAATTATTAAACTTTGTGCTCAGGTAAATCAGCAAGGGTAGAACTCATCCAGAATCCTTACAGTGGTGGAGACCTTTGTGGAGATGAAAGAAATCCCACAGCCTTTCAGAAGGTATATTGCCACGTGCAGCACTCTTTATGTGTCACAACACCAGCTCTGTACAAATGGAATTTTCTATAAAATTCCCGGCAGAGCTTGCTCTGAATTTTGAAGAAAAATTAAACAGAGATGGAAAAAAAGTGGCCAAAACCTCGCGCATTATGTTTTTTTCCTGTATTTCATGGGGGTACAGAAAAGAAAACAAATTTTCTTTGCTCTTGCTGAGAGGAGAGTAGAGGCAAACCCTATGCCAGTTCGAGATGAGTAAATCTTTATTTTCCTTCAGCATTTACCTGACTGCAAGCACTTGCATTTCCCAATGGTCCACTCATTTTGAGGAGGTTGCAATATTCTCTTAGCAGTAAGGTTGCCTCCAACAAGCCTGCATTATTTCAGTTAACATGAAGAGATGACAGAAATGGATTTATTTCTGAAAAGGCAGAATTGGGAAGAAATGCCCCTGGCTCTTTGGAAAGCAGTGGACTGAAATGGCACCACCAACATGAAAACTGAGAGGTGTTTATCCCCTCATTTCCACATCTAAAGGACTTCAGCATCAATAAAGGACCTTAACAGTGTAATTAGTTATAAGATTTCAAACAAATAACGCGAGTTTGCACTTCATTGTTTAATTTGGAGCTTTCAAACTCAACAGGAAGGTAATTAATACGACGAAGACATAAAGCAGAATTGTATATTAGGAATGGGGTCGGTATTAGTTTTTATAGACAAAGTCAACTTGCTAATAAAGATGGAATTCAACTCTTGATCCCATTTGAGACTGTGCTGGTGTGATGGACAATTGTTGCAAGCAGAAAATGTTATTTGTAGTCTATATTAATAAAAGCTTTGTTCTTCAGGTCATTCTCTATTGTAATGCATTGGTAAATAACTATATTAAATGGTTTAAATCATATCCAGATATTATGATCATATATATTTATGCTATTTACCCTTTTTTCCTGGTCAGAAATGGCTAAAAAGATTAAGGAGATGAATGTTCCTCATCCCCTAATAAACCCTCAGTATCAGGTGAGGGAATTTTAAATACTTTATTTGCTATTTCAGAATAAACTAAACAGCCCTGTAGAATGAACACACACGCGACTTTAGCTTGCTTTCTTACTAGTATTTTTTTCCGCTCCAATCTGGACAACTGTACCTCCCCTGTGATGAGAGAGGAAAAAGTTCATGTGTAGTCTTGGAAATTCCTCAGAGGGGATTGATTATTAATCGAACAGAGCAGAATATGTATTTAACAGCAGAGGAACCACAAACTCTATTTAAGGGAAGACAAGATGGGTAATGAGCAGTAAAAAAAGAATACCCTGAAAGTTTAAGAACGTAGGCACTGCTGAAGCAGGTGATAACACTGTTAGTTTAAGACTTGGAAAGTTTAAATGAAAGAAGTGGAGATATTAGACGAGAGGCGCGGTGCCGTATAGGAACATAAAATTCTAAGAAAGAAAAAAATATAAATTCTGCAAAACATTTTAAACCCACACATGATACTATTCTTCAAGGAAAGGAATCTTTCCACAAAAAGCACTTGGTTAAATTGGGAGTAAATGTATGGAACTGAATCACAGAGCTGTATAGGGTTCACTTCAATATTAAAAGACAATAGAACGACCAACTTCAGCGTCCACTCTTTGTCTTCTGGTGATTGCAGGACGCAAACTTATTTATTTTAAAAAACTAAGCAGGTCAAAATTAATTTGTTGCGCGAGGTGAGTGTATGTTGACTCCTGTGAAAAACAACACGTGAGGCTTCCTGCCACATTTATTTTTAATTATTGTCTATAGGCTCAACATGCCCTGAACGTCACACTGGGATGTGAGCGCAGACGAAAAGGACATTGTGACTCTGAAACTTTTAACGTTTTAAGCTGGCTGCATCTTTAATTCATCGTGAGCGAATGCTTGTTTAGAAATAAACAGTGTTTTTCTAAGTTGCGTCGCGCACGAAATCGCATTGTTGTTGGATGGATTTGACATTGGAATTTCTGTCACCCACACATTACATTAAAGCCACCCACTGAGCAGTCTGTTGGGGCTGGCCACTTAAATAGTATGAAGCACCTGTCTGACCAACCCCACTGAATACAACAATAATACTCTGGTGAGGAGGATACCAGTATTTTTAACTTCTCTTAGAATTTGTGCGAAAGGAAGAGGTTCATAAAATAGACAACTGGCAAAATGCATCATTCTTAAAATAATTAAAGTTAATTTTGTGAGCAGCAGAGTAGTGGTCGATGAACGAGTGGGTTACATCGAAAAGAATCTCGCTAAGGGAATTTCATCTGTCCTTGAATATTTTGTCCTTCGCAGGTGTCCTGATGATGTGGCAAGAGCATTCCCGGAAATATTAGATTACAATTGGAAATATATCATAATATATATGAAACTTCTGGATATGTTTGCAAATAGGATTTTCATCTTATGTTTTCCTGCACACAGGGCCTGCCATGGGCACCAGTGGTTTAATAACTGGCAGGAAGATGAACCGTTCATATTATTGGCAACTTGTGCGCAACTTCGTGTTTGTTATTTTATTATAAACAATAAACCGTAAAGCTGAGGGATTTCCTCCATCCATTACTGCCATGTGTTGTTCTGCAGGACCAGTAGGCTGGATTTTGAACCGGAGGATTTGGATGGTCGCAGGATCCTGTACTTTATCCCTTAGAAAGAGCTTCGTGTGAATTAACTTATTATTATGGTGATGAGTGTGATGAAAGAAGGCAAGTGTAACAGGAAAAAAGCACACACTTCCAGCCTATTAACCCTGCTTTTCAAGAATGCTCCAAAACCCTCAACTTTCATCTTGTCCTCTGCTTAGATAGAAAAAAAACACTGTTTTATATTCAGTGTGGAGAGAGAAGTAAAATCTTTGCCAGCTAAATTTCTGCATGAGACAAGGCCCTCGTCAATGGGGTTTTGTGTTTTACAACATCTGCTGTGGTGTTTTATTTGGCCCAGTTTTTGAGGGGGGGGCCAAAAAGTATGGCGCCTGGAGAAGCTTCTGAGGCTTCACACGTGTCCAGCAGAGCCAATTGCTTGTTGGCATCTGAATGATGGACTGCCACTGACCAAACCTGGCCAATTAAAGATAGTGTTACGCCTTTGAAACATATTTAAGAGAAATCAAACAAGGAGCAACAGAGTATTTGCGCCAGGGAGAGGCTGAGAAATATGTGAAGGATGCAAACACCAGGTTGCAGTGCAGGAGGGGGAGGAGCTGCCTCCGGCGCGCGACAGCGACGCTAAGCGAGAGGAGCCCTTAGCATCCATTGCCATGGTGGAAGGCAGGCGTCGTAAGCCGCATGGTCGACATCGGGAGAGTCCTGACAGGTGAATGGAGCAGGCGCTCTGTGCGCGACGACGCTGCATTGATCTCAGACTGGAGATGAGCACAGGTAGCAACGAGGAAGGGGACATCGGGAGGAGGCTGTCCCCTGCAGCCCATGGTGACCATGGTGGAGCAGGCTGTCGCGCCTATCAGCGGCCATAGTGACCATGGTGGGCAGGCTTGTCCCCCGAGCCATGGTGACCTGGTGGAGGCAGGCTTGTCCCCTGCAGGCCATGGTGACCATGGTGGAGCAGGCTGTCCCCCTGTGCCCTGGTGACCAAATGGTGGAGCAGGCTGTCCCCCTGCAGCCCATGGTGAGCCATGGTGGATGCGCCTGCGTCCCCGCCCTGAGCCCATGCGGGAGCGCAGGTGGAGCAGGCTGCCCCTGCAGCCCCGGGTACCATGGTGGAGCAGGCTGATCCCCTGCAGCCCATGGTGACATTGTGGAGGCAGGCTGTCCCCTGCAGCCCACGATGACCATGGTGGAGCAGAATGTCCCCCTGCAGCCCATGGTGACATGGTGAGCAGCTGTCCCCTGCAAGCCCAATGGTTGGACCATGGTGGAGCAGGCTGTTCCCCTGTTGACCATGGTGGACCTATGTGGAGCAGGCTGCCCCTGCCCAGCCCATGGTGACCATGGTGGAGCAGGCTGTCCCCTGTGACTATGGTGACCATGGTGGAAGGCAGGCTGTCCCCTTAGCAGCCATGGTGACCATGGTGGAGCAGGCTCTCCCCTGCCGCCCATGGTGACCATGGTGGGAGGCAGGCTGTCCCCTGCAGCCCATGGTGACCATGGTGGCAGGCAGGCTGTCCCCTGCAGCCCATGGTGACCATGTGAGCAAGGTCTGTCCCCCTGCAGCCCATGGGGTCCACAGGAGGGTGCGGGAGCCACCCGCACAGCCCGGGAGGAGGGAGGTCCCGCATGGCCAGAGCGCGGAGATTGCCGAGGGAGGGGCTGGGTCCAGCGTGAGACCCATGGATGAGAGAGGCTTGCTCCCGAGATGGCAGGCAGCCTGGCCTTCTGACTGTACCCGGTGACAAGAGAGCCCACGGTGCAACAGTTCTTGGGATGACTGATTTGCCCGTCGGGGGGGTAAACTCACCCTGCAGCAGCTGTGTGTGGGTGACTGCTGCTCGTGAGAGGTGGAGCCACGCGAGGAGCTTCATTGGAGACTGTCTCCGGGAAGGGACCCCAGGGCACAAAGGGAGAGATGCTTCTCTCCCCAGCTGTCACAGACAGAGTCACTGGTGATGGAACTGGACCAAACCCCCATCCCTGTCGTCCTCGACTGGTTCAGTGGGGAAGGGGTGAGGGAG
Organism: Malurus cyaneus samueli; assembly: GCA_009741485.1. Taxonomy (NCBI): domain Eukaryota; kingdom Metazoa; phylum Chordata; class Aves; order Passeriformes; family Maluridae; genus Malurus; species Malurus cyaneus. The sequence continues at coordinate 2,721,052 of VKON01000103.1, forward strand.
TGGGGAGAAGATCGGTGTCTTGAGGGGCTAATTTATTTCTCTTCTCCTCCTTACCATTTGTTAGTAATAAATTCACTTGATCTATTAAGTTGTGCCGTTTTGTCCATATCAAGTTGTTTTCCTCCCTGTTCCTTAATCTCAACTCCATGAACCTTTTTGTTAGTTTTTTCCCCCCTTCGCTCTTCTCTACCTCGGGTGTTCGGGGTGGGGGAGAAGCGAATGAGCAGGTGTTGTGGGTGCTGGTTTTTGGCCAGCATTCTTAAACCGCAAGCACTGCCCAGAGACAAAATCCTCCAGCCAGATTAAACCCAGAGATGACAAATCAATGCTGGCACGCCTGATATTAGATGGGCTCTGTTACCCATTTCACGATGAAAGACTTCATGGTTCTAAGAATCTCCCACTTTCTTGGGCCACAAACAACCCACCAAAGCCCAAACTGTAGTATATTTGCCAAAAACCTCTGCTCTCTAACGTCGCTTTCCTGAATTTTTTTACGCGGCGCTCTCCTCCGCCGCTCATCACACACAACTTTAAATAATTCTGGATAGGAAGGAGAAAGCCGCCTATAATTGCTAAAAAAAATCTAATTGCAAGACACTGCAAAGCAAAACAGTGAAGAAGGAACGTGATTGGCATTTAATGACAGCTTGGCGTATTTGCAAGTCAGCTGCTGTGCTATTAAGCAGATATCACTGAGAGGAACCCAAGCTGCTGCGGAGTCAAGTTAGCCTCTTCAGGAAAAAAAGTTGGTGTTGAGAGACGTGCGCTTCTTTTGCCCCAGCTGCAGCATAGCCACTGCTAAGCTATATTTTTTGTTGAACAAGGATTAATAGCTGGGGGACTTGTAACTAATAGCTTTCGTTTCCTGGGAGTAACCTCATCTGCATCGTTTTGCTAAATCAGTTATTTAAACAATTCACAAGCAAGAGAAATTAATTACAGAATTGTGTGTATTTAAGATCATTATTTGAAGTGAAATCACATCTTTTCGTGTCACATTCAGGCATCTAAAATTCTCCAGACCTGCCTACATCCGTAGCTCTGCATTTTGGCTGAGATAGGAAAAATGTTATTTTTTATGCCATTGCCCCTTTTTGTCCACAAAAGCTGTCAGGGCACCAGTGGCGGGCTTACAACTCCCTTCTCCTTGGATGGAAGAAGCAGTGAATGCAATATAGAGCCAATAATAATATTAAAGGCAATTGGGTTCTAGTCACCACATTGCTAACATTTCTCACTTTTCTCCTACTAGCACTTTAAAGCCTCAGAGCTTTCAAAGCTTGCTGGAATTTCACAGGGAAGATCCCATATAATTGCTAACTGCCCACAGTGCAGGCATAATTTTGGGGGAAAAAAAAGGAAATGGAAACATGAACCAGGCAATTTGAAATTATATCTCAGCTCTTAATTCACTGTAATGATATCCCAGGAGCCATCCTTCAAATTAAAGGTTGGCAAATACACCCCTCCAATTCTTAACCTGCCCCAAGAAAAGCCACGTGCATTTATTTCTTTTGGAGATGATTAAATGATTCCCCTCATCCAACAATAACCTTCAAGTCTTTCTCGTTACCCAAGGGCAACTTTAATTACACCAATCACCAAATTACACCGTGCACTGCTGTTCCTCCAGCTCCCAAAATCAGGGAACAATCCTGGCAGCTGCAGGACCCAAAAAAAAACCCTCACTACTTTGTCATGCAGGATTTGTAGGCATGAGAAGATAATTAACCCATGGGCCCCCAATCTTTAGCTTCCCAAACATGCGTCTCAGCCTGGTTCTTAGCAAGGAAGCTCCCTGGAGATGTGCTGACCTGGCTACTAAAAAAATGGAATGCTCATTGGGAAAAAGGTGATTACAGAACGGTATTTGTAATGGGAAAAAGAGAAAAAAGAACTGTATTGTAAATATTTTAATGCAGTAGACTAATTGAACATCTGTTGAACAAGTCACTGTGTCAGATTCAGGTGCTTGATAACATTCCTTATCTTGTTATTAATGAAGCTCAAGTTTTCCCATGGGCTATGACGACAATATCACTATTCTGAAACATAAAACTGATTCCATGCCTTTTATGGCAGTGCAGAAAACCATTGCAAACTGTAAATCCTTTATCTTTCCATAAGTATGTTTGTGGTAGTCAATCTATTTAATCTTTCTGTATTTCCTTTTCATTGTTATTTTATTTTACATTTTATTAGGATATAAAGGGAACAATAGTACTGTTAAGGATGCACTTGTAAAGGTTTCATGTTTAAGAGAGGGTTTTATGCTTCAGAAGCAAAATTTTTCTGATAAGATGATTCTTAGCTAATTCACACACAACCAGAAAGTGGAAACACTTTTCTTCCACTTCCAAACCTTTGTACACACCGTCAGTAGTTGGCAGGAGGGCAGAGGAGGAGGGAAAGATGAAATTTTTCCAAAATCAGATGGTCTCAAAAAATGTCATGCTGTCTATGGAAATGGGAGGGAGTGGAGGTTGGAAGGAAAGGAAAGATAACTTGAAGGAGGGAAACTAAAAGAGGAAATGGAAGGGAAAATACCAGAAAGATTATTATTGACTATCACACATGCTTATGGGAGAGAAAAGGTGGCTTCAATTTGCAGTTTTCTTCAGTGCCATAAAGGCGGAAATTCAGATTTAATGTGGAGGAAAACTGATGTTCTCATGCCCATAGGAAAAACTTGGAGCTCTTAATAACAAAGGTAATGAGTTGATGTCGCATCCAACATCTCATTCGTTTTATGTGCAAGAATAAGCAAAATTACCCAATGAAGGTTTTAGCTTAGAGGAAGGAAAACCCCAGTTAAGCACAGATTGCTGTAGAGGCCTCACTTCTTAAATTAAGAGGAACAAACTGTGAATGCATGCTGAGGATGTCTGTAATTTGCAGCTCTGGGAAGTGGACTGTGAGTTAATTTCCCGTTCAGCCAGCACCTATGAAAGAGGAACCGATAATCAGCAGCATTATTTAGTAGAATGTATATTAATTCTGTACCCCTAATACCAAACCAATTAATTATTTCAAAGGACAAACTATGGCAGCAAATATTAAGATCTTTATTCCCTCATCAAAGTTAAAAAGTAAAAAAACCCAAAAATTTTAAAAAATTATGCTAAAAGTGCAGATGCTTTTCTTTTCTCAAGACTCTATTTCACAAAAAAAGAATGAATTGTCTTTTCTCAAGTGAAACAAACTATATTTTTAACCTTTTTTCATCTATAAGCAAAGATTCTAACAACACTACACAAAGATTGCTCAAACAAACAGAATCCTGACAGCAAAACTTGACCATGGGACAAGTAAATATTTGCCAGCTATACTATGGGAAGTGTACAAAACAGTGAAAGAGTATTTTTAATGTGCTGCTGAATTACTCGAGCTACTGCGGAAACGTGATATTTATGGAGGGCTGTGCTCCTTTGGTGTATACTTGGATTTAATGGGTCGCTGCAATTAAATTCATTAATTATTTTTTGTCTCAGCACCAATGTTGACTGCTGCTGTTGATTCCAGGAAGTTTCACTTAATTTTCAAAGAACAATAGCCAGCTGCCTGGAGGAACAAAGTTATCAAGTTGTTCAAGGCAGCAGCCAGAAAATACCCCCAACGCTCATCTTGTGACACGTTCTCTATTCCAACAACTCCAGCTTCGTATTAATAAGCCATTAAGTCAGTGCTCCAAAAGTGAGATATTGGAACATTTGGGGTGGCTGAGATTTTTAATCTCTCTGTCAGTCTATCACATGTTCAGCTACAGCAGCGTTCCTGCCCAGCTGTGCAGGATGCAGCCAGGGGCTGATGTGTTTACTTTAAAACACAAACATCGAAAAATTGGAGGGTCCTGGTGCGAAGGTTGGTGTGACAAATCGCCTTAATTACCTTTGTTTTAGAATTACTATTAAGTGCAGGGAATTTGCCAAGCTCTTTCATTTATCTGCTGGTTTATACTTTCACATCACCTTTTGCTAGTTTCTAATTGCCACCATAACAAGTGATAACTACAGCATGTGTGCTGTTTTAGGTTTGAACCCCTGCTTTTTTACAACAGCAAAAAAGATTTTATTATCTGTAATAGGGGCAGCAACACTAAACACCCTTTCCTCCAAATAAATTTTATTGCCATACCTCCTGCCCTCGCCAAAGAGAAGGCTGAATGAAAAGAACAGAAAATATATACCATTATAAATGAGCTTCAATCCATAGGATTTTTATTATTATTGTACTCCTAAACTTTTAGTTTTCCTCAAACCCCACTGTCAGACATTACTCAGCCATTGTGAATGCATTTGCTACACACCAGCAAACCTGCCTCCATCCCAAAACTTGCTTGAATTCAGCATCACCACATTCGAGTCATCCCATGTAAAGCTGGCACTCAGCCTGGCATGCCCCACAAGCTCAGTGGACCATATTTTGCAAAGTGTCAGATCCTTTCTGTTCCAAAGAGAGACCCAGGATCAGCCTACTGACCTCAACCTCTGCTCTGCCTACCAAGATTTCAATTTCATTTTGCATATCCAGCTGTGAAAATCAGGAAGGTTTTAAAAACTATAGATTGTTCAAGCAGTGGAAGAGGATGCCCAGGGAAGGGGCTGAGTCCACAGTCCCTGGAGGATTTTAAAGACACAAGATGTGGCACTGGGCACAGTTTTGGTGACTGGGTTTAATTGTTGATTCCATTATCTCTGGAAGGTGTTCCCCAAGCTCAGGGAATTCCATCATTCAGAGCAAAGTTGGAGCCACGAGCAAAGGGCTGCAGGATGAAGGCTTGCAGGCCCAGCATGTCTCAGCAGGCATTGATGGTCATTACTCTGGAGAAAATTACTTTTGCACCATGTTACAAAACAGTTTTTATGGTATCTCCATTTTCAGATATTTATCAGCCACGATTTCTCATTCAGTTCTTTGCAAAGCTACAGGAGAATGTTCTTATCCATGTGAAATGACTTCTGATTTATTAAAATAAGTGTACAATTTACAGATGTGGAGGGGATGAGCTTAAAAATACAGTTGATTTAAAAAAGCAGCTTTTCTTAGCCTGAAATTGTTGATGACTAAGTGATTAACTAGCTGCCAACACATATTTAGGAATACAAGTATATGATGCTTCAAGATTTTTTTACAGTTGCTAACTTGTGGTATAACCTTGTTAATGTTTTGCTATGTTAATTAATAATTATTAGTATAATTACAGCTAATACAAAGTTCTAATAATGTAATGTCTAGCAGAAACCTATTTCTGAGCTCTAGTAAAACAATCAGTGCAAATATAAACCACAAGACAGACGACACTTTTCTTTGCCAGAATCACATCCACAGACGGAACTTGAAAAGGATGACAATGGAGTACATAAAACCTTAGTTTTTATTTTAGGTATCCCAGCTGTATGGATTTTAAGAGGTGATTTATAGTGTCATTAATTTTCATTCCTTTTCTGTCATATTCCCTAATTTTCACTGTTCAGGCACATTATTTTCCACCATCACAGAACTTTTTGTTTTAAATGAAGTTCAAAAAAACGTGAAGTATATTTGCCCTGTTACATTCTGCAAAAAATTGGCATGGCACTTAAAGAAATCTAGAATTTCTATACATTATAAATTTTATTGCAATAGTAATCTCATTAAAAATTTTTGAGAAAACTTACTGTGCCAACTTTAGTTGTTTCTGTCTTTTGAAGTTAGGCATCTTCACTGAGTATCTTCAGACGGGCACACGACCTTTCCTCTTTAAAATTCCAGTTGGAGTAACCTCAAAACAACCACTGACCTGGGAAATAAGTTTTTATCTTTCATTTTCATGTTTACAATAAATATGCTCTTCCTGTGATCCTTGCAGGTGCACTCAGAAGACACCAGAGCTACTCCCAGGCACAGACAAGGGAGCTGTAATCTCCAGTTTTTTCCTCCTTTTCAAAATGGGCACCTAAAACAAGCTTCGGAGTTTAAAACTCACAACCATAAAAAACTAATTTAAAAACCCTCCAGCTTGTTTTCTACCATTACAGCCAATCAAATTAGGGCTTGCTTAAAAGCAACAGGAAGATTAATTATTTGCCTAGAGATCAAGGTAAACAAAAAGTTGAGGTTGTTATAATACAGCATGTCTGTACATAAGAAACTTAGGAACAATTGACAACTGATGTTTTTTCAGCTTTGATTTCCTGAACTGGAAATATTGGCCCTTTTTCTGACCTGAGTGATGTCATAGTGACACTGAAAAAACATGCATGCATCAGTGAAAAATGTCAAGCAGAAAAGGATCAAATAGCATTAATTTTGAGAAAGTTCTAAAGGACAGTATCACAGTTTGCCAAAATAGAAAAGCCCTCCTCTCATTCACCACGGATAAGCTGAAGAGGATCAGAAAGGAAAACACGATTGTAACTGCAGAGGAAACAGGGAAAAACACAGAGATCATATTCAGAAGCATTAAATCCTTCCACTATTACCTGGGATTATGCACGGAAACAATGCTCTGCATCCATGTACAGACACTAGCTTATTCCCCAAACAGGCAAAACGGAGCAATCAACAGAAAAAGTAACAGAAATATGAAATATTTCATACATGCATATATGAAATGTTAAAATTTGACAGCAAGCCCATAAAATTATTTGTTAAAAAAACTTCAACTTTACTGCCTATTTCTTATTTTTTAATTAAACATATATTGTCCTCTATCTTCTACAGCATTGGGTGAAGGGGAAGAGAAGAAGTTGTTCTTACATTCATCTAAATTATTTGCAAGATTCACTTGTAGCAATGAAGTATCTTATTAATCCACAAAATTCCTGCTTCAATTCCGTATAACACCAGTGTTAAAAAGGCCTCCGCATTTGATTACATTCATAAATTTAATTTCATATTATTCGAACTTACAGATAATTTTGAGCAAGGGCTTTATGAAAAAAAACGTATGGCTATAAAGACTGGCTCCATAATCCATTGAATGCTCTTCATAATCCTGGTGTAAATGGTACTAAAGCTACTAAAGGCTCTTTCTTGAGAAGTTGAGGGCACAGAAAATCAGTTCTGAGCCACTCCTTACTCTTGTCCTAGAGGTAAAGATGTTAAGCTAAGATGGGCCAGCAACAAACTGACTTCTGAGTTCATTACTTCCTTGTTTATTCAAATTGTCTCATCTTTTCACCAGTACTTTCCGCACACTGATACTCCAAAACAGTGAGCACGCCTGATTTTACAACAACTAAGTTATTTAAATTTAAATTAATCAGATCACCAACAATCTGCGTCTAGGCTTCTTATTGCCATCCTCCACCCCTGCACATACACCTTTCCGAGGGCAACAGCTCTCCTCGCTGCTGTTACACCACTTCAGGAGCAAAAACTCTCCAATTAATACCACGTCTCTCCAGCACAGAAAGTAATCTTAGGGCATTCTATGAATCATTAATATCACAGAAATGCTACTCTAGAAAGCAGAATGCAGCACTGATACGACGCTCGCTGCGAAGAAAGCGAACTTTCTAAATGGTGTTCATTGAAATCAGCATTTTCCCATTCCGACTCCGTTAGGAATCTCTCCTCCAATATCTCCACCAATCTTTACCAAAACCTGAGATTATTTCAAGCCCGTGGAATCTTGGCAGTTGTGACTAGAAAAGACCACTGATAAATACTCAACTGCGAAAGTTAAAAAAAAAACCCAACAAACAAAAACTGAAGAAATATTAATTTCTTATATTTACTTGTTCTCAAGCAATGATTGTTTTTCTTTAGGAAGCAATAGGGAAGTAATAATTGTCAGTAGGCCCTCATGGGCTATAATGCAGAGATTGTAAATACTGTAAAATTACATTTTTAAAAGTACTGTACTTTCATGATAAATACTTTAGTCAGAGAATAAGTATCTAATTTCAAATCATTATTCGTGCACATTTCTTCGCCAGGCAGGTACTTCTGACAAGCACACCAACCCTTCTTACATTCACTTGGGGTAATAAATCCTATTATCTATAATTCAACAGAAATATGCAACAAATAGTCTTACAGGGGGTTTATCATTTTACAATTTCCACACTTCTACAGCACTAACATGAAGCTGTGATATCATTTCTGAGATACTAATGCTATAACTGGAGAAGCATGTCTGAAACAATGCAGAGCATGCACCACAACTCTTTCAAAGCCTATGTTGGAAGGCACAACTGTTCAAAATCTACAATTGAAATAACGTTTCAGTATGAAACCTTGGCTAAAATAACCTTGGCTATTTATATTTAAATGCTTGCATGAAAATCGTCTATTAGGGTACAGCCTGTTGTCTCAAAGATGACAGAGTAAGTAGTACCATTGAAGTGGATGTTTTATTTAAATAGCATGCATAATGAAGCCAGGGGAAAATATTGAAATTTCAGAAAAAGAATGAAATGCCCATCACCATCTGACTTTATCCAATGTTAGTGATAAATATTATCATCTGTACCTAGAATACATTATAGGACTTACCTTAACCAAGGAATAAATATAACATCCAGCTATTTCAATATTGTATATCACAGACAAGTGAACCTAAATATCAACTTGTTTGTTGTCAATAGACCCAAAAAACCACTGTGAAGGAATCATTTACATCAACACAAAGAGTATGCTTGATGCAAATCAGCTCCAGAATGATCCAGTCCACTCCTTTATTCTATCAACCAAGTTTCAGACATCACAAATGAAATCCTGTACCAATTTGATTGTCTAAATTAAGCCTTTTTTTTCCTGAAGAGATGAGTCAGAGGTCAAAGAAGTTGAATTTATACTATTTTCCCTCATTTAGTGCATAAAAACAAGCAAATCAGTGGTCTTTAGATAAAATATAGAACCAAAACCAAATTACATTAACCAAAAAGGTTATGTTACCATCTTCTACAACGTAGTATAGTACCCAATAGAAGCTAGTGTTAAGAGTGGGCCTTTTCACAGAATCACAAGAATCACAGAAGTACCAGGTTGGAGAGCCTTCAAGATCATCGGAGTCCAACCTCGTCTAACACCTCAACTAACTAAATCATGGCCGAGCGCCACATCCAATCTCTTTTTAAACACGTCCAGGGATGGTGACTCCACCACCTCCCCAGGCAGGCCCATTCCAATATTTTATCACCCTTTCTGTAAAAAAGTTTCTCCTAATATCTAACCTGTATTTTCCTTGGCGCAACTTAAGACTGTGTCCTCTCGTTCTGTCAGTTGCTGCCGGAAAAAGAGACAACCCCACCTCACTACACCCACCTTTCAGGAAGTTGTAGAGATGATAAGGTCACTCTGAGTCTCCTTTTCTCCAGGCTAAACAACCCCAGCTCCCTCAGCCGTCTTCTCATAGGGCTTGTGTTCCAAGCCCTTCACCAGCCTTGTGCTCCTCTGTGACACGCTCAAGTGTCTCCACGTCCCTCCTGAATGAGGGCCCAGAACTGGACACAGCACTCGAGTGCGGCCTCACCAGTGCCGAGTATAGGGGAAGGATGACTTCCCTGCTCCTGCTGGCCACACTATCCTGATACAGGCCAGGATACCATTGGCCTTTTTGGCCACCTGGGCACACGCTGACTCATGTTGAGTCGGCTGTCGACCAGTACCCCCAAGTCTCTTTCTGCCTGGGCACTCTCCAACCACTCTGATCCCAGCCTATAGCGTTGCAGGGGGTTGTTGCGGCCAAAATGCAGAACTGCACTTGGACTGATTTAACTTCATCTATTGGACTCAGCCCATGTATCCAACCATTCCAGGTCTCTCTGCAGAGCCCTCCTACCCTCCAACAGATCGACACACGCTCCAGTTTAGTGTCATCTGCAAATTTACTAATGAAAGACTCACATACCCTCATCCATATCATCAATAAAAATATTAAACAGAGCTGGTCCCAGTACAGACCCTGAGGGACACCACTGTGACTGGCTGCCAGCTGGATGAGCACCATTCACCACCACCCTCTGGCCCGGCCTTGCTAGCCATTCTTAAAACCAGCAAAGAGTGCTCCTGTCCAAGCCGTGGGCTGCCAGCTTTTCCAGGGTATGCTGTGGAGACAGTGTCAAAGGCTTTGCTGAGTCTAAATAGACAACATCTACAGCCTTCCTGCATCCACCAGGCGGGTTACCTGGTCATAAAAGGAGACCAGGTTGGTCAAACATGACCTACCCCTTCTAAACCCATGCTGGCTGGGTCTGATCCCCTGTCCATCCTGTAGGTGCTGTATAATAGCACTCAATAATAAACTGTTCCATGACCTTCCTGGTACTGAGGTCAGGCTAACCGGTCTGTAATTGCAGGATCCTCCTTCTTACCCTTTTTATGAATGGGCGTCACATTGGCCAGCCATCTCTCTCTATCAATCATTAAACAACCAGGTGACCCCTCAGAAATAAATACCTATTTAAAAAAAGGCAAGAGTCCATTTACAAATTCCTCAATAATTCACTGATGTAATTTTATTTAACTAGTACTTGTTCCATAGGCATTCATGCAACAAGTTAGTTGGGATACAGAGACATGTATATCATGAATTCTTAGGTTAGTTTAAACTTACTCTAGACTAAACCAGAAATCCAACTCCATAAAAATATATTGGTCTTAATTAGTTATTAAATTTAGACTGTTAATGTCAGGATTTGGAAATTAATCTAAAGGGAATACTACAAAATACATCAAGCCTGCAATTTTTATAAACTTGGTGTTTGATGCTCTTTTGAAAAAAAGATGCCTTTTTTGTATAATTAGTGACACCCACTTATATGCATTTATTTTGCATTTTCATGCTTCATACTACTTTCTAAGTAAAAAGAAGCACAAAGGTAAGAAATGTTTTCTAACGTTCTTTATTTTCTTTTTTTAGTTTGATACTACCTGTCCAGTTAGCCTTCTGGAAAATACAACTTAAGGAAATGATACAATCATGTAATCATATATTTTGGTTTAGGCTTTAATAGCAGCCCTTAACTTGGCCGACCTTCCTCTTGGGTTCATTTGAATATCCTTGGCCTGGGGTGTAAGAACTTTTTTCTGTATAAAAATCCACCTTGAGTTGGATTTTCCACAGGGAGATTCTTGCTTATCTTCTCCTTTGGAGGAATTTTTCCGAGCCTGTCTTATCTTCTGCTTGGAGCTGAGGTTGTGCTTTTCCGTCATGTCGATCCCGCGAAGGAAACGTTTGATGATGCGATCTTCCAGAGAGTGAAAGGACAGGGCCACGAGGCGACCTCCAGGTTTGAGAAACTTCTCAGCTGTCTTCAGTCCTATCAAGAGTTCATGGAGCTCATCATTCACAAATATTCTCAGGCCTTGAAAAGTTTTGGTAGCGACGTGGGTGGGTCTCTGGAGCAGATCCTTCCGGGCGTAGAGCGCTGACGCTGGAAAAGCACCTGCCACACATTTCAAAAATGTTAAAAACTCATTATTACATGTTCAAAACTGATTATCACATGTTTAAAACTGATTAGCACATGTTTAAAACTGATTATTACACGTTAATAGCTAATTTTTTTCTGCACCTTGACACCCACACATGCAAGATGACTTTAAAGGAAAGCAGAGTCAAAACTGAATGTGGAGTAGTGAGCTTCCTTCTTTCTAATATAACTTTATTTTATGCTTTGAATTCACATCTCTGAATGTAAACTCCATCAAGCTGAGATGGTTTGTGCTTAAGTGTTGGGTTTTTTTCCCCTAGAATCTTTTAGAGAAATTGCCTCTCTGAAAGCATCACAAATTTAAAGTACAAGATAATGGCTGAAACCGAGATAAGGAAAAAAAAAGACAGGATAGATAAGTCTCACCTTATAGCTCAGTTTAATCAATGTCAGTTCGGTATTTGTGGTTGTGTTATGATTTTAAGGAAATAAATTAATGTACAACTTTACCTGTTGCCTTCCAGATAAATACATTTCTTCACAGGCAGAGATAACCGAAGACAATATCTACCTGATAATAACTATATTTCAATTAATTCCTTGAGGTTTAAATGAGGCATCCCTGCTTGGGAATACTACTTGTTGAACACTACATTTGTGTTTCTTCAAATGTTCACAAAAATACCTTGAGAAATGTAGAAAATGCAGCTGATACTGTAATGTTTCACATGTCTATACAGTAGAATGTGTCAAGGTATGGGTTTGTCAGACCAAAAATCATCAGATTCATTTTTTTTTGTCAGATTCACAAACAATAATCACTATTGAATATAACACAATTAATACATCAATATTTAATGTCTTTTAGGCTTGAATTTTCATTACACCAATGCAGAGCAAAAAGCTAGGGAAGCCTGATTTGATGGATCAGAGGGACTAAAGTGCAAGAATCCTGTAAGATCTGTGAAACCTGAGTAAATTTATAATCTATTATGTGAGTGCAGGAGTCTGGTGAAGATAAATTGAATGAATAATGCTGGCACATAACTGGAAGAATTATTTTTCTAAACAAGGGGGACCATTAGAGATAAGGCAATACAATTTATATATATATATATATATAAATGCCCTAATTTCATTTCAGTGCTAAGCTACAACATAGTGAAGCCAACAGATTGAAGTAAATGCAGTTCATAATCAAGTAATTGCTATTCTACACAGTGAAGTAAAAGAGGGGAATATTGTACCTCTGCAACTAGTTGTCTAAATTAATATTTACATAGGTGATTGGAAAAAGTTAATGGAGATATCATTATCCATAATATGTTTGCCCAGAATAATTTATTAATGGAATCCTTGAGAGTTTTAAAGGTAGGATTTTACCTATGTCAAAAAGCATAAGTGCTCACAAAGCATTCACAAACACAAGCAATCTCAATGCTCAGCAAAAGCAGAGGATAATAATGGGATTTAAAGATTGAATCATTATAAAAAAAGCTGTTACCATGTATGCTACGTCCCTAAGACATGCTTCTGCATAATTGATTTTCCTAACTACCTTCCCCACCTCATCTGATCCCCAAAGCTGACAGCTCCTAAATTCACTGAGGACACCCATGGGAGCTGTGGCTGTTTCCTGTTCTTACAGTCGGAATCCTTGGAGCCAGGAGGTGGCAACAGGATCGACTTCTCCCAACAAACTGCACGGCAATTTGTGGCTTGAAGATGTCTCAAACAAAACAGAGTAAATAGATGTAACCTGCAGGAGCTGGGCTTCTCCATCATTTACAAACTGGAGAAAAAGTCACACTAGCTAGTAAATTTAACTTCTGTCCTTGAGAACATAACCTTCTCTATTTACTGTGAATCATAAAAATAATATATACTCTCACCGTAGGAGTCACAAAGCTCATTTTGATGAGAAACCTTAATTAAAAGGAGAACTAAAAATCACAGAGCATGAGGTATCCCAAGAAACCCACACCAAGCTTGCACTAACTGGCACAATATCTTTTTCCATAGTTTTTACACACCTATAAAGATATTCTTGGAAGATGGAACCCTCAGAACAGCCACTGACTGCCACTTGTGTGTGATGAAAACTTACTCTAAATGCGTAACACAAAGGATTGTTGTGCTAAGCAAAATATTTCTTTAAAGGGTCAACAGCTACAAACTAGCAGAATGCTCAGAACTCTTGAATGAATTAGATTAGAAGAAATTAGAAGAAAAAAATTAGAAGAAATTAGAAGAAATAATTAGAAGAAATTAGAAGAAATTCATTTCCGTAGTTATTTCTGTCACACTGGCCTTCATCTTTTCAGTAAAGGCCATAGATTCTGATCTATGCTCCTTGGGTGAAAAATTCCCCTATCACTCTTACTTCTCTACTTAAGTTAAATAAAAACCTATTTGTGCTTTCTACTAAGGCACATCATCTCTCACCCAGGCCCCTCCAACTACCAAGACACTGAAAGAAAATAATTCCTGGTAACTGGCTGTTCAGTGAACAAAAACATTAAAAAAAATCTGTATGTGAAGCTTGTAAAATGAATTTCATTCATAAAAACACCACGCTGCTGGCTAGATGACTGCTTTGAAATCCCAGTGAGAGAAATTATCATTTTTAGTTTTAGGATGCCCCGATGATACTTACACTTTTAAAAATCTAATAGGTTCACACGTTGAAATGTATTGAAATTTTAAAAGCTTGTGAATGAAATTAGTGATGTGCTGTGCCTGTCAATATGAACTATTAAAGTCCCCAGAGTGTATGAGAGTAGGAGAGTTTAAAAATTAATTCAGATCGTGCACCTGTTTGCAGGAATTCGTCTGTTGAATTAGCACTGCATTTAATAAGTTTCTGTGACGCAGCAAATGTCCTTTTGTCTGGGCTCCCTCAGTACAGTGTTAATTCTCACCCATCTGAAATTCAGGCAATATTACAAAGTCCAAACCGATAATTAAAGTCTATAAAAGTGAACCAGTTGGAATGGAACTGACTTCACCCATTAAAGTTCTTTTTTAAACTTTTAAAATTTCTTTAACATGTCACCATTAACTCCTTTCAAGTTGAGGCCAAACGATTACATGATCTCAAAATTGTCTGTTAACAGATTATATATCTAAATAACGCTCAGAAAAAAAAATTTGAACAAAAATTAATAGATAAAGTATATTGCCCACTGGAAGGAAATCAAAATAGATCATTAGTTGTACTGGAAAAGCATATTACGTTCTAAAAATTTCATCATTTTTAACCAGTTTTCCTGTACATGCAGTTAGAATTTCAGCAATATAATTTCATGACAGCTGATGAATGAATCAAAATATATCACAATTACCAAAATAATTTCTTAAGTTTTTCTTAATCAGTTCAAAGCCCAATGGGATCCACCACAGTGCTTCTTTACTGGATGAATCAAACTAAAATTGGAAGAAGTCCTATGCAAACAGGGATCAGTGTAACAGCTCTAAAATTGTTCTAACTACTTGTGTATTCCAAAAAAAGCTCTCAAAACATACAGATTTATTGTCTTGGCAGATGTGTGCTGGATCCATTGCTTTTGGCATGTGCACTACCTGATGCATACCTGACTCATGTATCAAGAAGCTCTTTGAATACAGCAGAGAATTCCAAGTGAGAACAGAAAATCCTTCTCATTGCCACAGAAAGTGACCATTAACTGATGACTCAATGCAGCACATTAAACATGAAAGGATCTCCAGTCTCTGTCTTTTATACACAAGTATTTTTATTTTCTTAGTTAAAGCTGTGGCACAAAATTACTTCAGAATTGCTGAGTTGGTTGTATAAAACACATAACATGTTTAACATCTTTAACATAGTGATATATGGTTGCTTCAAACTGTCTCAATCCACCGTTTTCCAAAAAGCATGGGATATATATGACAAAGCCCAAAATTACTATTTCAGGACTTTGTTAATGATGATACTAAAAATGAAGGGTGTATGAAAGACTCATAGTGCCTTATCTCTTTGATTTTTGCTTTTCATTTTGGTTGCTCCTCATATATTCAATATATTTACAGCAGGGGCTTAGAACAGCAAGCAGTGTCTTCAGGTCCTTTCATCACATCAGCTAAACTTTGGGCCTTGGCTGACTGGACATTTTGCTAAAGTATTCTGACTTCTACAAATTCAAACCTTTTCATTTCTTCCATCATTAAAATTAAGGGCCTTAGACTTCCAGTTTAGGTAATACAAATTTTTAAGAATGCTGGAATTTTTTTAAGGATAATGATAAAATATTTTACTCTGTTCTTTAGCAAATGTTAAATTTGGATTAGAATTTTAAAGGTCTATGTTTGAAGTCAGCAGTTTAGACTTACTCACTATGAGATTTAGTGATCTTCATTATTTGGTCAAAAAATAAAACAACCCTGACACTACATAATATGAATAGGATGCGTGTGTTATATTTTTCCTTGAAAATTTTTACTTAAGAACACAAACACAAAGGTTCTTGATGTAAGCAGTGCTCCTGCCTAACTGCATTTTGCTCAAGCTGTTTACAGTGAGGAGCAGGGAAGATGAAGTGTTTCCACAGTGGCTTCAGGCTGATTTAGGCATGCGCAAGGTGAAGCCAGCTTTGTGTTTCCTGATTCTTTAAAGAGACAGAAATCACCTGATTTCACTCAGAACTGGAAACTACCGTGGCACCTCCCCTACAAATATTAAAATACAGAAATTTAAAACTGAGGGGGATATGACATATCTGGTGTTTGAAGGATAAAGAGTACCCAGAGCTGCTGTCACTCTGTGGCTCCACACGGTCGACAAAATGATAAATCACTCCATGTAAAATCTATTATTAAACTAATTGTCAAACTACGTGCTTAAAAAAAAAAAGGAAAAAGAGGGCTGACATCAGAGCAGAACAGGCAGGATTAGACCCTGCACGATTTCAACTACAAATAGATCCCTCTGGGACTTTGGGGATTAATTTATTTCCCTTCTCCTCCGCGGCAAGCCGCCGCGACGGATTTAACGAGGGGTATACCTGCAACGATGCTGGCCAGCTGCTGGGTTCTGGTGATGGGGTACACGCTGCGTGCCTGCACGATGGCCCAGGCGATTTTCCTGGCGTGCCTCTCCTCCCCGTACGCCCGGAGGATGGACGCAAGCGCCCGTTGATCCAAAGCGTTGACAACGTCGGCGGCGGTGGGCAGCTCGGGGTACCTACGCACGAGAGGAGCCAATTAGCCAATCTGACGTCAGATTGCCTTGATGAGAAGAGGTGAAGCTTGGTGCTGCTGCCTTTGAGGTTTTCAGGTGGGAGGTGGCAGCCTTTTAAATGCTTCTCCTCGCTGGGTAGAGTGGGGTTTGCTCCTTAGCTTTGATTAGAGAACTTCCAGGTATTATCATAAAGGTGGTGGGAATAAATGTATTCCAGTACCGTGCCAGGATGGAAATTATGTGTGACCTTTCTATTCAGCCAGCTTCAGAATATTAACTTGCCTCTTATGGGTTCATTTCAGCCACCTTGCATCATAAGCTGTTTGCTAGTCAGAACTGATTTAAAGGATCTTTTCTTTCACATCTCCTGCCATGAAAACAATTGCTAATGTTAATAATGCTAACAATTAAACACTGTTTTTTGCCAAAAGTCATAAGAATTTATATATAAATACTTACAATTTCTATATCTATTATATAATTTATAGATAAATACTGTTCTAAGACAATAGAAATGAGCTAGTAATACAAATTACAGGAATTACTACAATTTAAACAGTGTAAGCCTTCAATCTATATATCTAAAACTCAGCCACTTTGCTGCTGGAATAGTCCAAGGTATTTTATGAACATCACCTACAGGTTTACTAATCAGAGAAAACATGCAAACTACTTAATAAATCCTCTCCTAAATTCTCTTCTTCTCTTTCAGGCATTTTTTTACTCCCCTGCAGTATCATACAAAAGATAACCAAACTTAGAGGCAAGTAGTATCATAGCAACAACCATAGTGTAAGGCTTTTGTTATGCCTCAGGTATCGTTTGTTCTTATGCTCTTGTTCTGTGTTTGTTTTTTCATGATGCATCAGACTTATATTTAAGCCTGGAGTTCAGATTCTTGAAATCTGAGGACTGGATCCCGGGAGAACCATGGCAGCATTTTGAACAAAAGCCAGAAAAGAAAGTATCATGAAATTTGATGTTAAGACTTCACTTTAGTATGATAAGCTAATTTCTTAAAAATTGAGACCTCCCATTGGCTCCCTGTGAGCAATAAAAGAACAAATGGCATTTCTTAAGACTCCAGGTTCATCAAAACACCATGAAAAAAATTTCATTCTCTGTCATGCCTCATGCAATTAAAGCCATCTTCTCTACAAGACAGATCTTTGGTTGCTGCTTCAAAAAGCAAAATGCTGCAGAAATACATCAGATTATTTAAAGATGAAAAACACTTCACAAGCGGAAATTATCATTCCATGACTGACTTTCACCCTCTTGAAAACACTAAAACACCAATCCAAATAATTTAAAAACAGGTGATTTACACATTAATCGTTAATTTGACAATTAAGTAAGCCTGATGTGCCTCCTACACAAAGAGAAAAGACGTTCATAATTTTGCTGAGTAAAACTTACACCTGATCTATGGGCATGGAAGACAGAAGCTGTCTGATTTACAGGTATAATGGATATGATTTTTTTTATTTATTTATTTTTATTATGTTCCTTTTACAGAGAGGCAATTGGGTCAGATGTTCATCACACAAAAGAGGGATGCTACTCCTTTCCTGAGGGAGCAACTGAACCTGCTCAAATGAAATTTCCACGAATAGTAAGCGTGGCAGGAAAGGAAAGGGATTGCAGCGAGAAGTTGTGAGCCTGTAGATCAAGAACAGGCTGAGAAACTCTGGAAATAACAGGTCTCTGAAAGGGAGATGTGCCTGAGACTGCCATGCACACAAAAAATGTGACAGTTCCATGGTATGGTGAACAAAAATGTTACTCGTTTAATTCCCCATCACTAGAACTTTCCTCTTCTTTCAAAGAAGGCAAAGACAAGAACCAGGACTGAGCACTGAGTTGGAAAAAAGCTTTTTGGCAAAAGAAACAGAGTATCCTCATGCAAAATCAGACATGGTTCGATGACAAGAATTCTAATTTTAAGAGGAAAGGAAACTCACAGGGGCTGCTGAGCCGACAGCTTTTGACATTCAACAGAAATATTCTGTTACCATGTACCTGTCATTATCCATCCTCATGTCCAAAGGGCCATCTTTCTGCAGCGAAAAGCCTCTTTCAGGTGTATCAAACTGCATGGAGGAGCAGCCAGCATCCAGCAGAACGCCATCCAGAGTCCCTGGCTCCACCCCAGCTGAGCTTAACAGAGCCTCTGACTGGCTAAACTGTCCTAGAAGAGGATGAATCTGCTTCCTGTAAGAAAGGTACAAATAAACAGCCTCAGGTTTAATTATAGCAATGCCATCTCTCCCCCTTGCATAGCAGGAATTAGATCATTGCACTCAACTCGTCTCAGAACCAACAGGGCTATTCCCAAACTAACAGTTTATGTATTTTGGAGAAACAAGACTTGTAGGGTTTAATATTTAATGACTTGAAGATACCTTGTAGAAAGCTAAGACAATATCAGAGAATATGAGGATGTAAAAAAGCAGAAAACACCTGTCATATTAGCCCTCATTTGTGGGTATGTGTATGGGAGGTAATAGCCTGATAATTTTTCCATAAATTCCCAACTGCTACAGACGAGCAATCTCTAACTTCTCAAAATATTCAGCATGTTACCTCCCTCTGTATTAACCTTGACATTCTACAAGAAAAAAGTATACAGGATTTTAAAAGGACACTGGGAACATGGACAATCAGCCTATTGTAAAAAGAATAAAAAGCTATTTCAGTGGCTACATATGTTGTTGGGGCCTTAACAGATTTTCTTGTGCAACAACTTCAAAAGCTTGCAGAATTCTTGGGAAATAACACAGCTGGAAAACAATACAGAACCTTGGTTCAGGTCTTTTGTTCAGGTCATAACACAGTATTTTATTATGATATATTATGACGCACTTGATCCACACATCTCAACACTATGAAAGAGCAGAATGAGAAAGGGTTCAATTTCAGGCTCTATAGGTTCTTTCAGTTAATCTCTGGTATTCTAAAATGCTTTATAAAAATACTTTTTTTTTTTTATTTTACTCAGTTGAGGGGGAGGCACGTAGGAAAAAAAGTAAAGCATTAACACAGCTTCAACAAAATAATTTCTTTCTCTCATCTAGTTTCTCTCCATTGTCACAGACATTGATGTGACATCAATCATCCAATTTCACAGAGATGTACAATGATGCTTTGTAATTGTATATATGTAAATATATTAATACTTGTTCTTGATGTTTCACTATTGCTCCACTTAAAAATTCTCTGTATAAATACACTAAATTCCCTTGTCAGCAGTGAAAACTTAACCAGAACAAATGGTTTCTTCGGGACAAAAGGAAAAAAAGAAGTTTTCCAGCTAACTCTTGGCACTGCACATCAAACAAGGAGAGCAGCCCCTGCTGTAATGGGGATAGTGGTACAGACCTGGTTTGACACTGGCTCACCCCACTGAGGTCACCCAGAGCTGTCACAGAGCTGCAGCTTTCACTCATGGCTGCACTGCTTCAGGCACACCTGGAAGCAAACTATGAACTATTCCTGCCATAAATCCCTGGAACTTCCTCTATCCTGCCTGGAAACCATTTGGAGTGTTCCTCTGCTACAGTGTAATATCCCTTTGCAAAAAAGGGATCTGAATATTCTGTAAAAATCTTTAAACTACCTCTGTCAAATAGAAATTTGGCAAGGTTTTCATGCTCACCAGGTGTGTTGGTTTTGCTTGGCCTGGTTTTTGATAGCAGGGGAAGCTGCTGAAGCTTCCCCCATGTCCAACAAAGCCAATCCTTGATGGCTCTGAAGATGGACATGGCCAAGGCTGGAGATGTTGGTAACACCTTTGTGATATCAGATTTGAGAAGAAAATCAAACCAAAGTGGGCGCAGTTTTTTTCCAGCCAGAGAAGAGGAGGAGGTGAGAACATGTGGGAGGAACTCACCCTGCAGCAGGTTTGGGGTGACTGCTGCTCGTGGGGTTGGACCCACACTGGAGGAGTTCATGGGGAGCTGTCTCCTCTGGAAGGGACCCCATGGCACAGGGGAGCAGCTCCTCCCCCTGAACAGCAGGAGAAAACCTGGGGTGATGGACGGACCAAAACCCCCACACCCTGTCTCCATGCACGGTCAGTGGGGAGGAGGGAGGGATTGGGGAAAAAGGTGCTTTTGAGGGCTTATTCTCCTTCTCATTATCCTGATTTTGTTAGAAATAAATTCACTTTGTATCTCTGAGTTGAGCCTGTTTTTTGCCTTTGGATTGTTTTCTCCTGGTCCCTATTTCAACCTATCAATCCTTTGTTAAATTTTTTCTCCTCTCTGCACAAATATCAAAGATGGTTTCCATTGAGTACCAAAGATGGTTTTCCATTCCATCCAAAATGTCCAACTCATCATTCAAGGTCTGAGATTATTTTTTCACTGTAAGCAGACACAACAAAGCAAGTTTTCTTAGAGCTGATAAATCTTAATTCTACAAGTCTTAATTGGAATAGAGAAGTGTTAATGGCAAGACTTCATCCAGAGTGTGGAATGTCCTTACAGGAGCCGTTTCTAAAAGAGAGCAACTCAGAGTGGAATGACACAGAGCAGCTCAAACAGGATGAGTGGAAGTGAGAGGTTATGAAATAAGAGTATTAAAAAAACCCCAGACTTGTTTTGCATACAAAAAAGAAGAGCAAGAGTAGATGTCAATATTCTACAGTGAGTGTTTTAAATGCCAAGGAGAGAAAAGTGCTAATAGACATTAATAAACTATTAGTTAATTACATTCAACTAAAATTAAATTAGGTAACTGCTTTAACTGGAAATTTTTTTTGAAGTTTCATATAATGAAAAATTAGACTCTGGAACAGCCAGATCACTGCATATAGAGCTCCTAATTACTTTTAAGAGAGAGCACACTGAAGGAGATTAAATTATGCAGGGGCTTGTAATACCATGCAGTTGGATTGGGTGATGTAGAAATCTCTCAGAGCATGTTTATATCTGAACAGCTATTGTAACTCTCCATTGAAAAGTTCACCCCGAAAATGTTTATGTAAACTTATCAAGACATATACACATTACACATTTTCCACGTGTATAAACATACTCCAACCTAAGAATAACTCACCCCATTTGGTATAAACCATTCCTTTTATTTTTAGAAACCCCTAAACTGAATGCATAAATACAACATTGGCACTGGAAAGGCTTCTTTCCCTTAATTTTTTCCCAAAGTGGTTACTGGGGAATTTTTAGGCAAACATGACACTGATATTGACTGGAAACTGCTATTTTCCTGATAGAAAACTCAAAAAAAGAGTTCTCAGATAAAATTACTTTTAGTTTTTTTTATTTTTTTTTAATTCAGAAGATGGGAAAGGAACTTCCAAACTCCTTTGCTGACACAAAGTGGAATCAGACAAGAATCCAGTTGATCAGATTCAGACTGTTATAGCAAATTTTTTTTTAAGTGCCATCATCTTACCTGGGAATCACAGAACTGGATAATAACTTGCAAAAGAGACCTCCAGGTGTCTTCTAGTCCAAAGCTCAATTAGACAGATTCCTCAAGGCCAGGTCCAGCTGAGCCTTGAAGATCTCCGAAACTGTTCCACAAGTTCTCTAGGAAACCTCTTCCACTATATTACAACCTTCATGGCCATTTTTTACCCTGCACCATCTAATTGGAATTTCCTGCCTTTTAATTCGTGTTTCAAAAACTCCAAAAGACTCCAGTTCGATGGCAGCCCTTCAGGCAGATGAAAAGCTTTAGTGCAAATTGTTCACAAAGCTGGCAGAGGGTTTTAAACTATTTAATTCTTAAAAAATGCTACAGATCATTGATCCTGTTTTTAAATTTTTTTCCCAGTACTACTAAGCAAAGTTGAAATTTAGATATAGCAACTGTGTATTTAACCAAATTATAGAAGAGCAGTCTGACATACCCCTAAAAGATTCATTCTCAGTTGTATTTTGTCACATAGAAAGCTAAACAATTACTCCTGAATCATTTACACATTCTCTACAAGCAGACTCTTTTCCCATATCAGGCTGCTAATATATGACTTAAGAGTTTTTGATGTTGGATCCTTGGCAGGATATGATATAATTGCTCATCGTTACCTGATGACATGAAAAATTTAAGAATCAAGCTCTAAACACAAGCTGGGTTACATCTCAGTATTTTGCACAGTCTCAAAACAGCTGATTTTTCAGTTTCTATTATGGATTTCTTTGGAAGTGCCAGTAAATTGAATTTCATTGCTCTCTGTTTGCTACAATACTTCTAACCAAAAAAAAATTCATTACTGGGTAGAGTAACTCTCACTGGAAGAAAGCCTCATTTTTGTTACTACACAAATATATTTGTGCTCCCATTCACAAGCTGAGCTCCTGAAATCATTATAAATACCAATACCAGCATTTCAAGTGAAAAATTGGAAAAAAATATGAAAAACTGAAAAAAAATGGAAAAAAAAAATAACCTTTTATTTTGACTAAATGTCTCTTTGCCATGGCAAATCATGGGTAATTCATCAAATTCTTCAAAACACTGTAGATGGCTCCACTGGTGCTCCTACAAGGTGCTCTGGTAACATTTCAAATATCCCATGGGAGTTACTAAAGAAACCTCACTATTTCATTTTGGCAGTATAATGCCTTACCTGGGTATACTCTTCCCTAAGGTGGCACACCATAACAGCAAGAATAACTCCATTTGAAAAACTTTAAAAGAAACTTAAAAGACACCCTGTTTCCAAGAACAAAATATCCAATAAAATCAAACAGAATTCAATAGAACCATCCATGGAAGTTGTTAAGGTCAGGACAAGCAAACCTTTGGTTTTGTTCTGCAAAGCATTGCCATGGTGCAGTAAATTTCATCCCCACTCACCACCTGCAATACCAATGACTTTTGGGTTATATTCACAGTATGGTTATTAGATTTGTTACAAAGTGTGCAGCTCAATTTGATTTATAAAAGTAATCCTCAAGTGATCCCAGAGCTATTGTTCTGTCTCAAAAAAGAATCCAGAAACTGTTACCCAGAAAACCTTCCCCCGTGAGCCTGACTGCTCAAAATTCACCCATTTGGGCTGATTTCTCCACGTAAAGCAGTTCTGACGTCACAGTCCTTTTGTCCATAAAATGAGAGAGTTCTCTGATACACAGATTAACACTTTAAGGAAAACACTGCCAAAAAGATTATCAGAGAGTTCTGGTTCTGTTAGAAGGGGGAGATAAAAACATAAAAATGTTCACTTCATTATAGCTGCTTTGCATCACGCTTCTCACAAACAAGCAGAGAAAAACAACTCAGGCAAAGGTTTAAATCATGCCAAAAACATAGTGGGGTCTTCTCAAAATATGCAGATCATTCTGACAAAAACCAAGGTCTGCCTGAAATTAAGAAAAGAGTAGAATCACATTCTGCACAATAAGAGTCTGGCATGGCTTCTTTATGGATGTGTCCACCAGGAAAAAATGCCAACATGTTCACAGCATAATTAGCAAAAGTTTGATAATCAAAATTAAGAGCCAAGTATTCCACACTAATCAGGTATCACCTGAAGTGCTGGGCCAAATTTTACAGTAAGTGCTTTAAAACAAGCAGTCAATGAACTGAAATAAATCCTGAGACCAACAAAAAAGCAGGGAGCAAACGTGACTCATATGGAAACACTGAATGTTGTGCTTTGTTTTGTTTGTGTTTCTGAAGAAGGCTGGAAGGGATCTGATGGTTATCTCCATAAGAAATTATTAAAAAGACATCTGTATTCAGCCATTCTGCATGCCAAGCCAGAGCAAGCCAAGGAATACATGAGTAAAGTGGTAGAAACAGAGGTTGGTGATGTGTTGCACCCAAAACAAATATCCAAATTACAGGAGACAGAAGTGAGGGGCGTCAAAGGTTCCACACATGGGAAATACAAGAAATAGAAGCAGAATACCCAAAACGTTTCCCTCTCGTGGCTGCTCAAAAGATGACTGTCCACCTGGAAATCATATTATAACTAAATTACACATAAATGCAGATTGCTGATACTTTAAGATCAAGCAGGCTCTATTTACTTGGAAAATTAGGATGTAGCTGCCAAATTTAGATCGTGGCCACAACCTTTTACGCAACATATTAAAGTTGCCCTATTAAAACAAAGACCAGAACCTTAAAGAGAAGCATTTTTTTTGCAGGAAACAACCTATGACAAAAGCTGGTAATTTCACTATGATATAAAGGACACAAAATCATAAATAAAGTGCAGGAATGGAATAATAGATACAAGAGCATTCCCTGCAAAAGACATCTACAGCACAGTAGTAAAGAAACATGTACAAACAAGCATTTTGTAACTTTTGTTGACAGGCAGCTCCAAATTCACGCCTGAATACACAGCACACGTTACCAGGCCCTCAGGAGATCACCAGAAATTGCACAGGAGGAAAAGGTGTCTGTTGTAGGTTCTGTTTGTAGACACAGACATTTCTTGTTGCCAGAACACAGGCAGTGAATCAACAAGCAGCAATCACATCCTGGAGCACCCTCTCACAGTGTTCCACCCCACTCTGTGGGTACCACCTGCAAACACTCTTAAGTCTGGTTTTCCTTAAGTTCAGCTTTTTGAGGGAAAAGGCAAAAATTTCTACTGAAATCTCTCCATTTATTTTTGACAAGCCCACCCCCTTCACCTGATTTCCCTCCACACTTCCTGTACCTCCCCAATTCTCTCTCCCTTAAGTCACTGGTCCCTCTAAGATCCCGCTGAAGCTCCCAGACTGACCTGGGTGGATGACTCAGCTGTAATTACATTAAATTCTAATAAAAGCTCATGCTTTTGACAAGGCAGCCCAGCTTAACCCCTGCCTCCCAAACATACAGGGAGCAGGCGAGCCAAGGTGTGGCTCACCAGAACGTTTTGGGAACTCTGAGTGCAAGAATTCGTATTTTTATTCTGTTGTTTCTGGAAAGCTACATTTAGTAAGTAATAAAAAAGATCTCTTCCCTTATTTCTATCTTGAGAAAGAATCCTAATTGGCTGGCCCCAGTCATAAAAATTTAACCATGTTTCTGAAAACACGAGTGCCAAAGGGTAATGCATCGCTAATGGCTGCCAGTGGAATAAATAGCAGTTCTGACGTCAAAACTTTGTTACACTCCAATAACTGGCTCACTTGGGGTTTCAGGTACAGCAAGTTACATGTCAGTTTTAAATAAAGTTATAAAAATAGAATACACAGTGAACCATATTGCCACTATGCAGCCTGAAACTACATGATTTATGTCTAATAAAATGTTAACAAAGGTGACAGAGGGTATAAAAATAGTATTTCTTACCTTATAATATCCTTTTACTTAGATTTGAGAGAGCAAAACAAGGCAGGTATAATTTCTCTTTTGTTTTTCAAAACATATGGCCAAAACCAGAGTAAGCAAATTTGAGTGGAAGTGACATTTTTAAAATATTTATAGTACCTTTACCCAAAAGACAGTATAGTAAAACTCGAGTTGTAAAAATCTGCATTTCAACAGATCTCTGAGTCCCGCTTGAATAAACACATGAAGCAGCAAGAAGCTTCCCCTTCAATTCCTTCTGCAGTGCAGCTATTAACCAAAATACTCTTTATTTCTGTAAAAATTTTTCAGTAAAAGATTTCTGTAAACCTTGGGCTGTGCTTGTACAACCAACGGTTCAGTGATTCAGCCACCCAGAAGATGGAAAAAACTATGGTGCTTGTATGGAGCTGAATATTTGAATTTAGGAACTTGAACACCTGATGCTTAACACTTGAATTTAGAAACACGGTGGACTTGGGTTGACAGAGGGACTTGGAGGTCTTTTCCAACCTAAGCAATCCTACAACCCTTCCCCTATAAAAATGAAGGTTTAGATGTGCAAACTATGGCTGCATTCTGCAAAGGAGTGTGAAGAAATCAAGGTCGGAATGGGGATAATTGCAATTTTGACCTGTAGGCTCTCCAGTGTTTAGTTCAAGAAAATTAAGTCATTTATGCCATTACCTGCAGCTTCCAAAGCAAAGGAAATTCGAGCTTGAAGCACTGCAGATCAAAGATCCCATACATGAAACCCTATCCTCACAAAAGGCTGGTGATGGATTTACAAGGTACCTACATTAAGCCTAAACCTTCAGCAGAAAAGATTTAAGAATTGTCAGAGCCTGTAGAAGCAGGGGAGGAAATTGTGGCACCAACTGCAGTAATCTATATTAGCAATTAATTTATGTAAGTATTGCTGTATGAAATCTATGATAAAAATTTTGCAGTGAGAAAGGAAATTCTGTCACAAGTTTTGTTTAAGAAAAAAAGATTTGCCTGTGTGTAAGAGAATGCAGTCAAGCAAACTGGAGAAGAGTGTGGGTAAAAGAAAAAAAAAAGTCCCCTTTTTTCACATTCAACAAAATTTTGTCTCTTTTGAAGGCACTAGCTATCATACTTAAACATTTATTAAAGATTCACTCTTATTTGAAAGGATCCCGAGGTTTAAAAAAACATGAGAACATGAGAAGAAACGAAACCTTTTAGTCAGAAACCTTCAATATGGCCACAGAAATGGACAAGCACTTCTAGCCCTGTAGTATTTGAAGATATAATGCCTTCCTGCTGTAATGGCAATCTCCAGAGTGACTTAGAAATAGGAGAAACAGAGAAATGAAAAAGAAAAAAGAAAAAAACTACATAATACTGACAGCCATTTGAGTGAATGCTCTTGAGCAAAAGCAATGCAGCAACATTTGATAAATTGAATAATCATTGTGTTAAAGAGGAAGGTTTAGGTTCTATATAAAATTACAACCAAAAAAACCCATTTATTTGAATTGGTTCTTTGTATTCCCTACAAAATCCAATTTTTTATAGAATCAAGTGCAACCAATACTACTTATTTTGACTTCTATAATTTATTTTCTTTGTTCATCAGCATCAACTGTACCACAGGCTCCTGCTGCTTATTGTCCTGGTCGATTTTAAGCCCTTAGGTGACTTGCTAGCAAATGATTTGGAAATAAAAAGTGACGCAAAAAGCCACGTAAATCCTTATTAATTATTAACTCACTCAACCTCCAAACCACCTGCAGTACCTCCTAAAGTTGATTATGGGACAGAAAGACGTCAGAAAGCCAAAACAACGGGAACATTCTGGTTCCAGTTAAAAGGTGCACATTCTTTTTCATACCAAGCTCGATTACGATTGTCATTCAAGATTAAAATATTCAAAGAGTTTGACTAAAACACTTTAGAGATGTGTTAAACCCACAACAGGTTGTGACTGGGTTGAGCACTGCAGATGAGCCTTGTTGACTTAGGGTATGACCCAAACCATGAAATCATGCTTTTCTTTTCCCTTTAAATCATGTAATTCTAGAATTAATTAAAAAGTAAGCATTGAATCCCCTCTTAACTTAGGTAAAAGCACATGCTAAGACCACACACCAGCAAGGAATATGCCATGAAGGCATGGGAGACTGGAGAATGACAGAGGTGACCCAGTAATAAATTTCTCTAAAAAGGCCAAGGCAATTAAAGCCTTTAGCTAAGTATTTACTGGCGAAATCTGCCCCAAGTGCCCACTGTCACAGATTAGGAGGGAAATAATGCCAACAGCACCCAGGTGGTCACACAGAGCAGCTACAGGATCAGATGGCCAACCCCAGAAAGTGTCACAAGAGCTGGCTGATGTTACCATGAAGCTCCTCTGTTAGTTTTGAGATGACCATGACAAAGTCAGTGCCATGATAACTTCAAAAAAATGTCAAGAAGGGTTTTCCTGAGCACTATAAGCTGGTAGAACTTCCTTCATAACTGTGCTAATTACACATGAAGTCCTCATGAAAACCACGCCCCAGCATTTGAAGAGCAAGATAAGAACAAACCACAAAGAATTATTTAAGTTAAAACACTCCACTATCAACCTCATTTCTTTCTAAGACAAAGTATCTGGCTTTGTAGATAACAGGTAAGCAGTATATTTAATTTAATTTTAATACAGCTTTTGATTTTTCTCCTTTATTACCTCGGCAGACAACATTAGAGCCCCAAACAAGGGATGGGCAAAAAGCTGTATTCAAAGGTTATTGGTGCAATGGATCAATGTGACTTGCACCTGAAAGTCCAGCAGGAAAAAACAGCTTCCTTCCAGTGACAAAAACCTGCCCAGCCTGCCAATTTTGAGCTGAAAACTATAAAAAGCAAGATTCGGTAATTACAGGGTTTGCACTGCATCTCTGAATGCAGGATTAATGCATAAACATTTTGATGTACCATAATTTTATTACATATTTATCTGTTTCTATTGAATATGCAACACTGAGTCACTGAGAAGTTTCCAGATTGGCACCCAAACACTGACATTTCTTTCTGTAGCAATGGTTTGAGAGAGGGGAGAACAAGACATTTTTAGTTCTGCACACTTCTATTTTCCAATGTTCAATTTCTTATTAATTATGAGAATTAAAAATGGAAACATATTCCTTTGAAAGCAAGAAATTCCCCTGATTATACAATGAGATTCTGTTCTTGTTTCGAGCCATGAAGCCATTGAATAGAAAGAGTATAGAATTTCAAGTTTTTAAAAGTCAATAAAATTCTGTTTTATTCATAATTCTTGCTGCAATAGATCTGAATTTACAATAAGCTAGTATCTCAACTAAACAGCTATGAAAAAAAGACATCAAATTAACATCAAAATCCTACAGAGATTTCTTTTTCAGTCCATTTTTTAATCTGCAAAATATCCAAGGAAACAGAATTCAAAGTTTCCTTCAGATTTAGTTATAGTGCCCTGTCCATCAAGTACATGATGCTGCAAAATGAAGAAACAGAGACCAAGAAAAGCAGTGCTTTCCATGTCTGCTGCTCTATTTGGCTACATTCCCCAAAAAACCCGAAATAATCCAAATACCTGGGAACAAGGTTCAATACTGGCTTGTTTAACTCACCCATCAATGCCTTGGCAAAGGGGCAGTGCCTCCTCAGTGAATTTGCTGGTGACAGAGATGGGACAAGTGGCCAAAACCCCAGGGCAGCCTTTCAGAGGGACCTCAACAGACTGGAGAGATGGGCAGAGAAGAAATGTCTCAAATTCAGCCAAGGGAAATGCAGGGTCCTGAATTTAGGGAGGAATAACCCCAGAGACCAGCATGGGCTGGGGGCTGATCTGCTGGAAAACAGCTCTGGGGAGGAGGAACTTTGTACTCACTCAGCCTTTCTTCAGCTTCTGGTATTGACAACTACAACAGAATCACCTTAAGTTTCTGCATAAGAACATTTCACCTTACATACCCAAATAAGAAGTTGCCCTTTATATTCTCATCCAAGATGGTCAATTCACTGTGAGTAAAACGAGCTTTGTTGCAGCATAAAGTTCAACAAAGTGGCAGCACTGATTATTCAAAATGGCGACACATCTTTTGGTCCTGCTAGTTGGAAACATGACAAGCTACACATTCAGTTCTGTTGTGACACAGAATTTTTACTTACCTATATAAGATTATTTCAAATTATTTCTTTTTAGAATATTAAAATGTACCAGCATCATTTCATACATTATAAGTTCTTGGCTTCAACAGTACTAAATGCCAGAAGGTCCTACCTTAATACTGTACCTAATATCTTACCTAACATCCACTTGTTTCAACAAAAGCTGTCAGAAGGGTTGAATCCGCTCAAGAGTTTGATGTCACAGCACTCCAAACTTAGTCTAGACAATATTGCAAGGAATCAAAACTCATTCTAATACTCAGATTATTAGATTTTTGCCTTTTCTTTTGCTGAAAGTCTCTCTGTTCACTAGGAATAGCTGCTAGGCATGAAGGAGATGAGGATAAACTACTCCCTTAAATTGAGAGAAGATAATGCAGTATGTGTCATCTGAAAGGGTGGCAGCAGCAAGGCAGCAGTGGATTAAACCTGCCCTGACACAGAAAAGTTGGGGCTTTAGCTGCTGGTCTCCAAGCTTTGCAGTAAGCAAAGTCCCTAGTTTTTTTTGAGCGGCAAAGATGGTGGTTTTCAGCAATTTTAAAAAAAAAGGTGCTTTCCCAGAGAAGGTCTGGGGGAAAGGAGTGCTCCTGATCCTCCTCTTTCCTTTCCCAGCCAGGTAGGTGGCACAGATCTTCTTGAAGACTGAAGAGCCAATTTGGATGTCTTTATCAGAAAGGATTTGGTTCTGTTTTTCTGATTTATATTTAAATATTTAAATTCCAGCAGCCTCTAACTTCTCACAGTAAGACTGACAGTGCAAACAATATCAATATTACAGATTGTTTGTGCTGTGGAGACACGACACTTGTATTATTTCTTATAAACCTGTGTGTGTCAAGACCACTTACAAGCCAATATTGGTCTCAAACACTTGCTCCCTTCAGTGGTGACAAGGCCACAGGCAACTTCCATTCCAAATTACATGTTTTCTCCACTGAGGCTTTACACAGAAATTCTCTGAAATCGCTCCATCCAAATCTCTGCTTCTTGATCAAGCTAAGTTGATGTATTTTCCAGGCATCCAAACACAAAGCCAGCAATTAACTGCCTGATTTTACTTTCATTCCTTTCAATATTCTGTACGACACTTGGCACAGCTGAGTCACAAAGACTAAAATCAAATTAAAATGCAAATTATGTTTATTATTATGACAAGGAAAAAATAGAATTATGTAGTCAAAGTAATTCATTTTTATGATCTGTGTCACCTATATGCATAATCCTAATGCATCTAAGAATAATAGTATTTGAAGCACAAGGACTCAATCAGAAAAATAATCTGAATTTCTCTATGCAGTTTTATATTTCAAAGTTAAGTGTGATGCTCAATTCTGATACAAAAATGTGTTTACAAACATTTCCATTTAGTTACCAGTTTTCCTTTTTATCAAAGTAGAGAAATAAGATTATGAATCAAAGAGACTATCAGCTATTTTTTCTTGTTTAATATAGCTATTTAGTAAATTATATGTTTATCCTAAATACCAACAAGTCTTGAGCTTCTCTTAGTAAGTGATAAATATCTTTTTGCCTACACATTTATATAATTACCATCTTCACAGTAAAATGCTGGTATTTTCTACCCTCAAAAATTATCATCTATCTACTGATGAAATAAACTTCCATCTGTATAGTTTGATACAAGAAGGAGTATTTTAATGCAGTTTATGTCCTCTTGATTTGTGCAGAGTGCCTTAATGCCTCCTGCTGTAAATGTGAACAAAAATAAGCTGAATATACAGCTTATTGCTGAGGAACATGAAAATACCATTTTCTCATCAAGACAAAAAGATCTGTAAACAACCAGCTACTGGGTACAAAATCCTCCTGATTAGAAACTTTGATTATCTTCCCTTCCTCCTCCTCATCAGAAAGAACATGGTTTAGTGGTGAATTTGGTGGTTGGAATCAAAAGTCTTAGAAATCTTCTGCAACCTAAGTGATTCTATGATTTTAACTGCCTTCTGAGAATCACTAACCCTTCCAGAAAGGTGAAGAAAGAGAAAAAAAAAAAACCCCAACAAATACAGAAATACATGAAAACTGGATTAAGGCTGTATGTTTATGCAGTTAGAACATTCTGGGCCAGTTTAGTACAGCACCAGAGGGGATGCCTGGAGTAAAATATACAAAAAATGGTAAAAACTTAGTGTAAAAGCAGTGTCAAAGGCTTTAGCAAAGTCCAGGTAAATGACATCCAAAGCCTTTCCCTTGAAAACTGACAAGGTTTAAAAAAACCATGAAAGGTACAAGATATCCAACAATGTAAAAAGTAAAAAATGAATAGAACCAATTGTCTTGTATGTGTTTTCCATGTCAGGGCAATTTTGAATTTGAACCAATTTAAACCTTCAGTGCATGGAAGGATCAGATCATGTATGAAAAC
Source organism: Malurus cyaneus samueli (assembly GCA_009741485.1). Classification (NCBI taxonomy): domain Eukaryota; kingdom Metazoa; phylum Chordata; class Aves; order Passeriformes; family Maluridae; genus Malurus; species Malurus cyaneus. Next base: position 2,753,429 of record VKON01000103.1, read on the forward strand.
AAGCAGAGGTTTCCAGTCATTCTGAAACCTGCACAGCTGGGACTTCAGCAACAAGAGAAAGAATCCTATTCCTCGTGCTTTGATATGGAAACATATTTGGGTTTCCTACCCAAATCTTTTGGGAAACGAAATAAATATCAGAAAAACAATATTTTAATATAATGGCATCTGAGGGTCTTTTTTACTACTATCAAATGAATTTTTCTACCTCATATTTAAGGTAACTCACTTATCTTTGTTGCCTGCATTTTGAGAGACAGCCAGATGTTGACATACATGGAGAATTCTTTAGAAAGAAATAATCCTATAGGTAACTAATTAAGTATACTTATATGTAGTCAAAACATCATTATAATGAATATGCACATTAATTATATTCCTTATGCACTACAGTTAAAAGTTACATAAAAATAATATATGGCAAGAAAAGCACCAATATATAATTCTCAGCTACAATTCATAAGCACATAAAATAAGCTTCTCAAAACCGAAAAAAACCCCAAAAAACCTCTGTTTTCCTTAGAACTGGAAAAAAATCTATTTTCCCCAGAGCATACAATGAAGAGCTGATCTTTCTGCAAACTTAGTGTAACCCTGAAAGCAAAATCCACAAGCCCCCTCACACCTCAAAATCACTTAAAAACTATAATAAAACAGCACTCAAATTGCATGAGGAATTTTATACTATTTAACCACACTTTTGGGGCACAATTCCTTACTGCGCCCAGAGAATTACAAAGCACATATTTCCTCCTTCGCATTGGCTTTGCACGAGTTTCTCATACTTAAAAATTTTCCATGATATTGGTTCATTGCCAGATTTCAGCCACCACCCTAGCTTCTTCCTTTCAGTGGGCGTGAAAGGGTTTACTTGTAAAATATATTGCTACTGACTGGATTTTATCTCCTTCTCCCGGATTCTCGGCAGCAATTCCCAAGTTAGCGGCTTCCCCAGAAAGCACGTCAAAGGATTCCCACCCACACACTGAATATCTAACAGACCCTGACCCATTTTCTCCTTATTAAAGCAGCACTGCATGTTTTAAAAAATAAAAATAATAAACAGAAACGCCAAATGAATGTGACAGATGCAGTTGGAACTCTACCCTCTTCTGATTTAAGTTCTGACAAAATCGCTATCAAAAAAAGAGACATTTAAAATGGAAACATCAAATCTCTTTTTCCTCAGTTTTCTTACTCTGTGACTTATTACTCCAGCTATCTTTCAGTTAAACACAAGGAGCTTTTCATTTATAAGTTCTGAACATAGAAAAATCCTTTATTTAGCCATACTTGCCACAATATCTTCGGGCATATTTCACAGAATGACGGAATTGTTAGGGTTGGAGGGACCTCTGGAGATCATCCAAGGCAGGGTCACCCGGAGCAGGTGACATAAGAACTTGTCCAGGTGAGTTTTGAATGTCTCCAGAGGGAGACTTCTGTCACGATCCGTTCGAGTGGAAACGGGAGTCATGATAGGTTCTTTTTTGGAATCTCAGGGTGCAAAAGAGAACGAGAAGGCAAATGTATATGCTTCAAATAATCAGAGACAATTTATTTGAGTATTTTGCGATAGGAGAGGGTGTGAGAGAGAGAGAGGGAGAGAGAGAGAGAGAGGGCCAGGGAGCAGGTATAGCTACCAGCTGACGGGGTCTTCCAAGGTCCCACGATGGTCGTCAGGCATCTGGTAGGGAGAAGTGTCTCTCGGGGTGGTCTCTTCAGAGGAGACTTTTTATAGTCTGTCTCAAAGCGAGTGGCTGCAGGCCAGGAAGAGGGGGTGTTGCAAGTCCAGACTTGCTGGCCAGGTGGTGGAGAAAGAATGTCTATTGTACAGCATGAGCAGCGGCCTGTACCGTTCTCCTCAGGAACGGTGCGATCATCCGTAGCTCACATCCATTGTTCTCAGCAGCCTAGGAGCTGGGAACCTGGCAGTTCTCCCACTTTAACCTGGCTCAGACTCCTTTGAGCGAAAAGCCCCCTTTTCTCCCGCCTTGGGGTTAGTCAATCGTGAGACAGTCCAGGGTCTTCCATAAGGACTCTTACAAGACTTCACAACCTCCCTGGGCAGCTCTGCCACTCTTAACGTGAAGAAGTTCTTCCTCATGTTGAGGTGGAACCTCGTGTGTTTCAGTTTATGGCCATTGCTCCCTGTCTGGTCACTGGCCACCACAGAAAAGTCCTCAGCCCCTCCACACTGCATTTCTGTGCAGTGGGAGATCCCCTCTCCATTCATAAAAGCTCCATATCTCATAAGTAAATCCCTAATACTCAACTGATTTGTAAACAAACACTAGCTTTACCTGTTATTTATAGATTACATACCTTTACCTCCTTTCTCCTTTGAATTTGACCATGGTTTATGCAACTGACTTCCAGGGAAAGCAGATTAATGATTTGCACATGAAGAACATTCTTTTGTCAGAATATTCAACGCTATTACGAGGAAAGATATATTTACCTTCTGAAAAAGGACACACTTGCTCTTTCTGATAGGAAAGGCAGAAAATGAGGGAAAACACCAGAGAAAATAAGAATACTGCCAGGTGACATGCAGTCATCTTTCAATGAGCAAGATTTTCACCAACAATATTACATTACTTAGGACACCACTTCATTCTAAGGATAACTTACATCTATAAAGGTAGACACCACCACCAAAAATAAGATCTAGGAGATGTCCTCTGTCCATTAAACCACAGAAAGTTACATCAACTGTTATACTGTATTCATTAAAGTCACAAACCTAAGTGAGCAGAAAATTAACAATGTCAATTATTGGCAGAAGAGTATCCAACACTGGTAAAATCTCCTCATCTATCTGGAAAATAACTTCTTTCACACCCAGGTTTGCATTGGATACTTTACAGATAAACTTTGTGTTGAGTCAGAGGACTGATAATTGTTGTCTTACATTGTGTGAATGTTTCTAAAAGACTAAAAGGTTCTTTTCTACAACACAAAGAGCAGAAGGCTTTACAACACCCATGATATTTGGCAAAACATGTTTGCAGGCATAGTTTAAAAGAAAATGGACCTTCCTTGACAATATTCTCCACGGATTCTCCAGAGAAATAACAGCGGATAACACGGAGAAATAACACGGATTCTCCAGAGAAATCAGCATTCTCCAGAGAAATAACAGCGGAGAGAGGAATTCCACAAATTTGTAAGGATACATTGTGTGTCACTTCAGCCCACAAAGAACTGAAAATTTAGAGAAATATATGTAAGTGGTCTTAGAGAGTAGGATGAGTAGAAACTGAGCTGTGCTGTCTTGTCACATGCTTGCATCTCTCCCACTGGGCCTGTCAAACACACTTGAAGAAAAGAATGCAGAGTTTGGCCTTCTGTCTCAGAAAAGATGAAGGAACACCTTCTGCATGGCTTAAATATTACTGCTGACTTAGAACTTCTTTTTATGTGGGAAAACATGACTGAACAACCAGGCGTTTCTTTATCCGGCTCTTCCAGATTTCTTCTTGCTGGAAATATTTGCTTTTCTTCATGTTAAAGCTCTTTTGAAATAAATAAACTTTCAACCTGACAGTGAGCATTCTCTCCTTACTACCTTACCTAAATTTCTTATGTCTTGATTACTTCATATTATTCAATTTTCTATCTACGTATTTTTACTTCTTGGTCAGCTTTGAAAATTAAACTTTCTGAAAACGTCTTACTAAACTCTATATATTGCACACTTTTGCATGAATGCACTGCTGCTCTGGACTCTTTCTAGAAATAAATAAAGAAACAAGAATTCTGCATAACTACAAAGAGTGTAAAAATTTGCATTTAGCAATTATTCATTTAGCAAATTCAGCACTCTTATTTAAAAAAAAAAATGAAACATAACCTGTACACAGAAATCATAGCTTATTGAAGTGTTCAGTAGTTTTTTAAGCCAGTGGCAAAATACTTAGCAAACCTAATACTGAATTACAATTACTTGGGGTTTTTAAATGAAAATATTAATATTCCATATTTAAATGACCTAATTATTTTTAAATTTATTATTCCATCATTTTGGTGAAATATTTACCACAAAGGTATGTTTTTGTACTACTTTGCAATCAGAATCATCTCAAGGCAAGCAGAACACATGAATCATTTTTAAATCCATTTTTAAATAAAAAAAATTAGCAACTTGATGCATGCTTAAAATCAAGAGCACAAAATACACATTTAACTCCCAAAACCTAAGAGGAAGGTGCATTCAAATACTCATAAACAAATTGGATCTCTTATTTTACAGGTTACATACGGCACAGAATGCTATTCTACAATAAGCTATGAAAAACCGTAAAAATACATTAAACTACGTAAAAATTACCAAAGAATCAACCTTATCAGCCATAAATGAGAGAGGAGAAGACAACTCACGGGTAGGATTCTGCCAGCTGCTGAGCTATTTTATAAGCTGTGGGATCCCTGTCCAGTGCATAGACGGTGATGCCGCTGGCTTTCTCCAAAAGAGCCGTTGTGTGACCTCCCGCTCCAAATGTCATATCCAGGAAGAGCTGCAAAGGGAAAATTACAAAACCTTTACCATGCAGCAGAGATAAACTGATGGCTGATTTAAAACTTATTTTACTAATCTCCCTCAAATACTAGAGGAAAATATATCCCTGCCTTTTTTGGAAATATTTCTGTATTTTGTGCAGAATTGTGGTCATGTCAGTATAATCTTTTACCAAAAAAAACCCCAAAAACAAACATCAACAAACAATACCAAAACAAACAAACAAAAAAAACCATTCTATTCATACTTGGGTCATCAAATTTCATATTGAGAAAAAGTGACTTGAAAAGGCTGCCAACTCCCAGGCACATCATGAGGAGTAGGTCTGGAGCGACCAGCTGGCCTGCAAAGAGGGGAGACTGAGGAACTGCTGAGCAGGGTCCAACTAGTCCCAGCTCAAGAAAGAAAGGAAGAAGTAGCCAGGAAGCTGAGATACGACTCTGGAAAGGTGAACACTACTCTCCTGATGGCTCTGCAGTTTCTGAAGATTCATTCTAGAGATGTTTCTATGGTCAGCGTCCATATGACCAGCAGGTTTTTAAGCACAAAACTGAAACGGTCAGAAAATGTGGTTGTTTCTTTAATACGACGGAACATAATAATTTAGCTACATTTTGAATATATTTGCATAGGCTAAAAATCCCAAGTATTTTCTCTGTAAGTTCTTACATTCGACTAAGATTTAGAGAAGGTCTCTTATTACCAAGGGTCCAGTCAGTCTGGGATTTCTCTGCATTGTACTTTTACTTTGCCAAAAAAACCCCAATACTAGCTATTGAGTGGGATATTAAACCAATTAGCCACTTTTTAACTCTCCTCAATGAAAATTATAATATAAAAATGTAATTGTTAACTCTGCATTTAGCTAAGAAAACTGCAAAAGTGAATATGAATTCTGGAAAACATACAAATCCTCTTAAATTAATTTTAAAATTTCCAAGATATATCTGGTATGCTCTGATTTCCACTCAAGTAATTTCCATTTAATGCTTACCAGAAGTAATGTACATAGCAATAAAGAGACCTCTAACTTTTATCTTCTAGTTCTGTAGAAAAATCCATTTGGAAAAATCCCTTTAGAAAAATATGGAGGAACAATGGAAAATTAAAATCACCTTTTTATTTTTTTGCATAGGATTAACCCACTCAGAAATGCACTCAAAAAACTTAGTCACAACAGTCCCAAGTGTCATTTAGGATTGCACTTATTCTGCAGTAACACATTACAATCAAAACTAATCTAAATTACATCATAATTCCTCTCAGCAAAAAAAAAAAAAAAAGTTTAATCAGCATGAGTCACGTCTTCATGGTTGGGTTGGTTGTTTTGTTTCATTTAAAAAAAAAAACAAACAAATGTTCTTATTCTATATCGTAGCTAGAAAACTGAGATGAAAATTTTCAAAAACCTCAATATCGTCTTTTGTGGTGGTTTTACTTGGCCCAGTTTTTGGAAGTGGGGGGGCCAAAAAGATGGCCCTTGAGAAGTTCTGGAGGCTTCACCATGTCCAGCAGAGCCAATTGCTGTTGGGCTCTGAGGATGATGGACATGCCACTGACAAACCTGGGCCAATTAAAGATAGTGGTTACGCCTCTGTGAAAACATATTAAGAAGAAATCAAAACAAGGAGCACACAGAGTAGTTTTGCCAGAGGAGGAGAGAAATATGTGAAGGATGCAGCACAAGGTCAGTGCAGGAGGGGAGGAGCTGCTCCAGGCGCCGGAGATGGATTCCTTTGCAGGCTGTGTTGACCATGGTGGAGCAGGCTGTCCCCTGCAGCCCATGGTGACCATGGTGGAGCAGGCTGTCCCCATAGCCCATGGTGACCATGGTGGAGCAGGCTGTCCCCTGCAGCCCATGGTGACCATGGTGGAGCGGCTGTCCCCTGCAGCCCATGGTGACCATGGTGGAGCAGGCTGTCCCCCTGCAGCCCATGGTGACCGTGGTGGAGCAGGCTGTCCCCCTGCAGCCCATGGTGACCGTGGTGGAGCAGGCTGTCCCCATAGTGACCATGGTGGAGCAGGCTGTCCCCTGCAGCCCATGGTGACCGTGGTGGAGCAGGCTGTCCCCTGCAGCCCATGTGACCTGGTGGAGCAGCTGTCCCTGCAGCCCATGGTGACCATGGTGGAGCAGGCTGTCCCCTCAGCCCATGGTGACCATGGTGGAGCAGGTGTCCCCTGCAGCCCATGGTGACCATGGTAGAGCAGGTTGTCCCCCTGCAGCCATGTGACCATGGTGGAGCAGTGTCCCCTGCAGCCCATGTGACCATGGTGAAGCAGCTGTCCCCTGCAGCCCATGTGACCATGGTGGAGCAGGCTGTCCCCTGCAGCCCATGGTGACCATGGTGGAGCAGCTGTCCCCCTGCAAGCCCATGGTGACCATGGTGGAGCAGGCTGTCCCCTTGCCCATGGTGACCATGGTGGGGCATGCCTCCATGCCACGTGACCACGGTGACCATGGGGAGCAGCTGTCCCCCTGCAGTCCATGGTGACCATGGTGGAGCGGCTGTCCCCCTGCAGCCCATGGTGACCATTGATGGAGCAGGCTGTCCCCTGCGCCCATGGTGACCATGGTGGAGCAGGCTGTCCCCTGCAGCCCATGGTGACCATGGTGGAGCAGGCTGTCCCCTGCAGCCCATGGTCAGCGTGGTGGAGCAGGCTGTCCCCCGCAGCCATGGTGACATGGTGGAGCAGGCTGTCCCCTGCAGCCCATGGTGACCATGGTGAGCAGGCTGTCCCCCTGCAGCCCATGGGACCATGGGGAGCAGGCTGTCCCCCTGCAGCCCATGTGACCATGGTGGAGCAGGCTGTCCCCCTGCAGCCCATGGTGACCATGGTGGAGCAGGCTGTCCCTGCAGCCCATTGATCATGGTGAGGCAGCTGTCCCCTGCAGCCATGGTGACATGGTGGAGCAGGCTGTCCGCCATCAGCCATGGTGACCATGGTGACCATGGTGGAGCAGGCTGTCCACCATCAGCCCATGGTGACCATGGTGGAGCAGGCTGTCCCCTGCAGCCCATGGTGACCATGGTGGAGCAGGCTGTCCCCCTGCAGCCCATGGGGCCATGTGGAGCAGGCTGTCCCCTGCAGCCCATGGTGACCATGTGTGGAGCAGGCTGTCCCCTGCAGCCCATGGTGACCATGTGGAGCAGGCTGTCCCCTGCAGCCCATGGTCAGCGTGGTGGAGCAGGCTGTCCCCCGCAGCCCATGGTGACCATGGTGGAGCAGGCTGTCCCCCTGCAGCCCATGGTGACCATGGTGGAGCATGCTGTCCCCCTGCAGCCCATGGTGACCATGGTGGAGCAGGCTGTCCCCATATAGCCCATGGTGACCATGGTGGAGCAGGCTGTCCCCTGCAGCCCATGGTGACCATGGTGGAGCAGGCTGTCCCCTGCAGCCCATGGTGACCATGGGCCATGGAGGAGGCTGTCACCCATCAGCCCATGGTGACCATGGTGGAGCAGGCTGTCCCCCTGCAGTCCATGGTGACCATGGTGGAGCAGGCTGTCCCCTGCAGTCCATGGTGACCATGGTGGAGCAGGCTGTCCCCCTGCAGCCCATGTGACCATGGTGGAGCAGGCTGTCCCCTGCAGCCATGGTGACCTGGTGGAGCAGGCTGTCCCCCTGCAGCCCATGGGGTCCACAGAGGGTGCAGAGATCCACCCGCAGCCCGTGGAGAGGGAGGTCCCCACGCCGGAGCGGGCAGACCCGAGAAGGGGCTGTGTCCAGCAGGAGACCCATGGAGAGAAGGCCTTGCTCCCGAGATGGAACAGCCTGGTCTTCTGACTGTACCCGGTGGACAAGAGAGCACGGTGCAGCAGTTTTGGGATGACTGTCTGCCCGTGGGGGACTCACGCAGCAGCAGATGTGTGTGGCTGCTGTCGTGAGAGTGAAGCCACCCGGAGAGGTTCATGAGAACTGTCTCCCGTGGAGGACCCCAGGCAACGCAAGGGAAGGAATCTTCTCCCTCAGCGCAAGAGATCGGTGATGAACTGACCAACCCACACCCTGTTCCGTTCATGCTGCTTTGTTGTATGTGGAAGGGGGAGGGAGTGGGGAAAGATCGGTGTCTTTGAGGGTTGTAATTTATTTCTCATTTCCTCCTCTGACTTTGTTAGTAATAAATTCACTTGATTATTTAAGTTGTGCCTGTTTTGTCCATCAAGTGTTTTCCTCCCTGTTCCTTATCTCAACTCATGAACCTTTTTGTTAGTTTTTTCCCCCTTCGCTCTTCTCTACCCGGTGTGGTGGTGGGGGAGAGCGAATGAGCAGGTGTTGTGGGTGCTTGGCTTTCGGCCAGCATTCTAAACCGCAACATCTTTCCTAAAACAGATCCCCAGAGTTGGCAGGAAAAAGTATAGGAAGTGTCAGAAGATTTACTTCTACCATTTAAACAAAAATCTTTGGAATAATAATTTTATTCCCCTGAAACTCACTAGCAACATGCATTTCCAGAAAAAAAAAAAAAAAGTATTTTCCCACTAATAAGTTTAACTACTCATGTATTTCTTGCATGTCTGTTTGTCTTCTAAACATCCTACTCTTCTTTGGTCATCTCTAGAAAGGATTGAACAGATTTGATCCTTCTTTCACCAACATTTCCACAGTGTGGAGAAAGCCCGTTTTTTCACCAATTTTGAATAGCAGAACATGAAAAGATGAATTAGGGACCTTTGTTTTTGCCAAATCTCCAGACCATTTTGCTTATTTCAGTGAATATTTATTATTGGGTTGATTTTTTTTTCCCCACATGAGTTTTTGAAGACCTTATAGCTCATTAAAGAATACTTTTTTTTTAACATCTCATCTTTCCTCACATCTTCTTCTGCTTTTATTAGTTTTATTAATTTCTCATTAATTCCATCATTCACATTCAATTCCTCATAGCTGTTCCACTCAAAAGCCATACTTTGCACCTACAACCTAAAAAAAAAACCACCTTAAGTTACCCAATAGAATGATTATGTTCTTAACATGACAATTTTGGAGCAGTGATCAGATTTGAAATTAATCACTGTAATATCCTGCTTCATAATACGCTTCTTATATATTCCATTCATCTTTCATGCCTGAAATAAAAGATGCTTCACTTTTTTTCTTCCTCTTTCTCTCTTGCCTACTAGTTTTTAATCAAATAAAATTAAATGACATTTTATCCTCCTGGTCCTATAAATACTGGAGAAGATTATTACATGAATTCCTCCTGCAGTGACTCACTGCTCCATTGTTAAGTTATGATAGTCCCATCAGAGTCCCCCTGGGAATTTCATAATCAGTTTGTGACTGTACATTTTAGAAACCATTTGGCTCTTTCATGACATACCGACAGCAACAAACAAAAATTTCACAGCTTTCATTTTACAACTAGCTCTAGGACAGAGACACAAAGAGTTTATCTTCACCATTTTAGTGTACAAGACTTTCTACTGGAAAGCTCTCATAATAAATAACTTTTAAGCATTTCATTTTGCTATGACTGAACTAATCTGTAATTCCTCTAACGACTATGTTCCACATGTAATAAAGTTCACTCCATGATACTTAATAGCATTTGTGATTATTTTTCCTTTGATGCGTAACAAAATAATTGCAGAACTTACACAAAATTGAAACTCAAACATGACACACATAAATTGAAGCTACATAACTTATTTTTAAAAACTCACATATTCCAGTATTTTCCACTCTCCTCTTTCTTTCTTTTTTAAGGCAAGAACTTTACACTCTTTTTAAAGTAATTTGATCCTTGACATGTACAACTTTATTTTCCTCAACTAACCTTCATTATTTCAAGCAATTCATCAGATGATCTTTCACAAAATATTTTTGCTTCCTCTCACAACCCTGACATTGTCTAAAAGAGGACTCCAGCTTCTTGGGTATCAGCACTTCATGAGTCCCTCCCTTTTCCATCACTGACCATGTGACAAACTTCTGCCTTTTTACCTTTCTGTCGAGATAAACTGCCTCACCTTGTTCACACTTAGACAATATCAAAAGATCATCAATGTTATGATAAACTAGCACACATAAGGCCTTTATTACAGCTCCTTCCTACAGATAAGAATTTCTCCTAATAACACAAACCCTGTTATTCCCCTAAAAGGACCATCACACTACAAAATTATTTATTCAATCAGAATAAATAAAGTTTATTCACTTTATCATTTAAAAAAAAAGTTTAAAATCTATACAGACAATGACCATCTTGCCTGCCTTCAGCAAATATAATCACCTAATCCATTTCACTTCCAAATTCTCTGATTTTAAAAAAAAAATAAATAAATAAATATCAGCCTCAAAGCAACCATCCTGGGAAAATGCAGTTCCTTCCTCCAGCCCTGTTTTGCACTTCCTGCAATGATTTAACACAATAGTCCAGTTATTCTCCTCTGATACTCTTGCATCCTCTAGCTGGCATTTGTCCCCTTTTTGTCTAAAGAAATGTTTCACTGAATGGCAACCATTCAAGTACAGTGAGTAGAACATTTTGCAGTACTCCTCCCAAATTAAATGCTCCTAAGACTCATCAGACTTAGAAGGTAATGAAGACAGCTACCAAGTCATGGAAAGACAAACTGACACTACATAAATTACAGTGCATGACCTGTACATAATGTAAAAGTCATTAAATTTTGTCATTTGCAATATTATGGATCAAAATTGATCCAGATGGAGTTTTCAGAGGAAAAGGTTACTCAAAGCTTACTTAGTGAGCCAAAAAGAGGAAAAAGAATCTACCAAATCAGTCACCTCTTTTACCACCTAATGGGAAAGACATACTTCCTGAGGTGCAAAAAAATAAGTAATGCCATTTTTGGAACAGAAAACAATATCAATGCTAAGTTTGAAGTATGAGCAGAAGAACAGAAAATATGAATGCCAAAATTAAAATATGAGCAGAAGAAAAATTAACTTGCAAAGACTACACACTCTGCCAGTACCATATCAATACTACATATGAATAGAATATTTTAACAGTGATACATGCCTGGTGGAGGATTTTCCACCCAAAACTGGGGTGGAATGAAAATTACAAACTAGAATCCCAGAACTTTCCTATGGGAGAAAGGAAATATATCCACAAACCCTGCTGCAACAGCCAAGAACACAGCCCCAGTACTTCACTGTTCATGTTCCATCTTCCAGAAGGAAAAACAGAAGTCAGGAACAATGAAAATTATGAAAATAGTATATTTTCAGTTTTATCAATTATGGAATTAGAATATTTTCAAGAAATTTGCATAACGTATTTGTTTTGAAAATGGCACTCTTTCCCCTTTTTACAGGCTTGAAATAAAAAACCCAGAATACTGATTTATTTAAAACATACTACAAAGAAAAACTGAAGAGCAGCTACCCAGCATCCAAGCCAAGTTGCCCAACTTTTTAGCTCGCTAGAAGTAAAGGTAATACCTGAAAACTGCTGCCTAAAGAAAGAAAAATAAAACAGAGATGCTTTCATGCAATTGTGGCATCAAATGCCAAAGTAATATTCTTTCTTGGAGTATCATTATACTGAACAGTCTAACAAAAATAAGTTGACAAAAGTGAATGGTTACTTGATGAGAGATATTTCTACAATATTAAAGCCACCATCAGCTGGTGTATTCCAAGCCAATCAAAGCCGGGTCACAGTGCTTCTCTCTGCTCTTGCTGATCTTTCTCAGTGGGATGACAAGCCAACAATTTTCACAATAATAGAGTTTTCATACTTGAAATGAGAGCTAGTGTTTGTAAATGCAAAGAAGGTCAAACTACTAGGATGCTTGTTAAGGCTAACAATAAATATTTATTAAGGCATTGCCAGGCACTGTTGGTCCGTATCAAAGGACTTATTTTATTTGTATCTATTCCATTTCTTTGTGTGAAAAAAAAATCCTGAGAACAGAAAAGTAATATCATAAACAAAATAATCAACACACTGCAAGATGCTTTTTGCTACTTCATTCTTCTGGTGTTTCTACGATGACTCATGTTCTCTAAACTTGTCTGAATTTCCTTGTTATTCACAACAGAAATTGTTCACTGTCACAACACAACTTGTTTTCCACTCTGCTTTATTTTTCAAATATCAACTCTGAGTGCAATAAGGTATATCTGACCTCTTGTTCAAACACCTTGAATTTTCTCTACAGCTGACTATTTTAAGACACTCCGCTATTTAATATACACTAAGTAGAACAACAAGCTGAATTGAAGTGGGGAGCAGTGACAACAAATTCTACAGGAATCTTTTTCTAGCAGTGCCTTTTTCTTTTCCAAGAAACAGTTGATGTGGTGTGTCCTTTTATAACCACATCTTTCACAACTAATCACTGCAAAGGTATGAATAGAGATATTTTAAAAATAGTTACTGGTGCCAATGCTTCTTGAACAAAGCACACAGACTATTGTTTGGGCACATATTTTAAGGTCCACTGTGAGAGGAGGAAGTTTCTTCTCAGTTCCTCAGTATTTTGCTTTCCTTTGACAAAGCTCAAAATTGAAAAGTAATTGAAAATTAATGTTCAGTGCTGGCCTTTGTTAAACCAACCTCACTGAGCCTATAGTTTCAACAAAGAGAGAAAATTAATCAGGACAAATGAAATTCATTCTCTTTTCCTCCTCAGAGGAAGGAAAAACACAACCAAACTTCAACTTATTTTCTTCCAATCTTCTAAATACAGGGATTCTGTTAAAAAATTATGATGAAGTACAACTTATACTACAGGGAACCACAAAGCAGACTTCCAGTCCTATTGAAAGGAAAATCAACAGCCAACAGATTGGACTGGACTTAGAATATCCAAGATCCTAAACAGGTATCTGGTAAGAGATAGTGGCAAACACTGCTGTAAGAAGGGAAGTTTCCCAAAAGCACAGCTCACTCCACATCCAGCCTCCTTGCAGAATTACAGATGATAAGACTGGTAAGCATGGAGAATGAAGGAAAAGCTCTGGGAGCAAATACACCAGTTCTGACCCCACAGACTATCAACAATATTGCCTTTTTCAACCTAGGAATGAAACTCGAGATGATTTCAGTACAGGAGGTGATATAAAAGTGGGTCTTTATTGGGGCAGCCATGGAGGAATATCCACAAAAGCCCACCAACAGGGGTGAATGCAGTTTGATGGGTTTTAGGAAATTAGCCTCATTGATAAAAGCACCAATTAGGAGGACAATGATGATGTAATTCCCCCCTTCTCTGGATCCCCACCCTCGGTCCCAGCTGTCCTTTTTGTGACAATGTGCCACAGACCTTGTTCCCAACCTTGGCTCCCAGCAAGAACCAAGACAGGACAGGGACCTTGTGCCCCCAAGGCTTGGAGCTCTGCAATGGGTTTGGTCTCCTGCCTGGGGAAAAGGGCAGGACAAAGAACTGGGAAGGTGACAAATATATAAAAGGAAAAAGGCAAAAATCACTCCAGCATCAACAATAACTCAGCCAGTGCATGCATAAATCCACGCACATATACAAAACCCTAACAATATGAAGAACTATAATTTGAAAAAGTTTTGCATTTTAAGTTGCTCACAATTATTTTTGAACCAAGTATGGTGTTCATTATGTACTGTAGAATGTAGTAGAACAGGAACTTTGAATCATTCCCCATAGGTCACTGTGAACATTTTTACGTAAGAATAAAAATAAAAACCACTTCTTTAAAACCTTACCTAAATGAACATTTACAAACAAAAAAAAAAGCCCCAAACCTATTAATTGCAATGCCAGTGCAAAGTCACACACAGGTAAAGTCACTTGCACCAGCTCAGTTACACAGAACAATCCAAAAGGTCGGTGTTGACTTTGGAACATCTTATTATGGTAACAAACAATCTATTTAAAAGAGACTAATGGAAGTGGGATCACTTTTCGTCTGAAAGACATATGGAGTCTTTTTTCTGTCAACTGAAGTTCATGGCTGGACTCAGTTTACAACTCTGGTCGGACTAACATGCTTAAAACCCTACAGTGTGTAGAAATCTCACAAATATTCTCCTGTCAGTAGCTAGGAATTGTATTTGTAACAGTCCATCCATCTAATTGTACATTTATATGAAAATAACAATACAAATATACGCTCAGTTTGCTTTGAGCATACCAGAGTACTGAAATAAAACCCCAACCAATTAAAAGAAAAAACCAAACAAAAAAAAACCAACTAAAACCCATAGCATGCTACAGAAGAATGAAATCTCCTTGAAAATCTATGTATTTTTATAGTTCCTCTTAGGCTGAAGTGTAAATCCAAGATTACAAGTTGTACAAAATTACCAATCTAACCACACTATGAATTAAATTTTCTGTTAAGAGTAACTTATCCTAAAGATCAAAACATATACTCATCCAAACATTTTAAACAGTTTTCTCTTAGGAATATTATTTCACTTAACATTCTCTCCTGATTTAGTAATTGTTATTAAAAATAATAAAATCTCACAGCAGATTTTCACATACAAAATTTCAAATACATCATTGTTCTACAAGAGAAAGTCAAAAGGCAGTCATCTGGGAATAATTTCCAATTCAGTTTTAACATTATTAATGAAATAAGCTTATTAAC
This sequence comes from Malurus cyaneus samueli, assembly GCA_009741485.1. NCBI lineage: Eukaryota > Metazoa > Chordata > Aves > Passeriformes > Maluridae > Malurus > Malurus cyaneus. The sequence continues at coordinate 2,768,502 of VKON01000103.1, forward strand.
TTTTTTCCAGTAACCAACTCAGCAAATTCTCTTCTCTCCTTCTCTCTCTACTTAATTTCATTCTTTGTAAGTCATATGTGAACATATTAAAAATAGGCTTCTGGATCTCACCATCCAAAGGTGAAATTTTTAATTACACATGCAGCAACCCAAAGTAACATGATCTGTGATCTTTTTGGAAAGGTTAGCCCCCAAATATCATGAAGTACCATTCTTTGAAGTGCAACAGAAGTCCCATTTCATAAGAAAGTTATCATGTAATTGAAGTCTTTGCCACAGCATAAATTCAGAAAAGACCACGATGTTTGTCTTTGGCAAGATCAAGTGTAAAGTGGCAAGGGAAGAAGAGACACTGCTACCAAGAATGCAGGTTACACTAGTCCTTTTTCAAAAAATTATTACATTATTTTTGGACCGTGGTAGAGTTCAGCCAGGTATATATGAAACGCTAAAAAAAAATTCAAATAATTGATTTTTTTACTTTACACTAAAATATCTCCAAACTATTTACAATTACTTTCTTAAAATAATATTTGCATTTTTATAGCGTTTTTTACAGCAATTGTTTGCCATATTGTAGAAAAACCCTCTGCCTTTACTTATAAAGCAACTCCACCTGTAGCTAAATGCAGTCACACTCTAAAACAAGCAGCACCATAGTTCATTTTCCAGTATTTAGAAATGCAGTGCTACTAAACTTCATGGAGCAGAGAAGATTTAATGACCTCCAACACTCTGTAACTGGAGATGCTCATATTCTCATCTTGTATGCAGATACAATACACTACTACATAATTAAAGAACAGGCAGTTACTGATTTATATTTATGTGAGATCAGCTTTACAAAAAGGAACATACTTCAGACTCACAGGCAATTAAAACCAGATTAATTTCCTACCACAAATATGAGTTCAAACTCCTAGTGAGAACAGCAGGACTTGTAATTTACTTTTATACTCTTTATCACATTAATACAGCAATCAAAACACAATACAGACCCTGAGAAAAATCATCATTCACCACTGGTAAAAATAATGAGCATAAAAACCTTGTAGAACCATACAGTTTTCATGTAATCTATTGATTAGAGAAGGCACCTACTCGGCCCTTCAGAGCATAAAATTGAACACCAGGAATTCCCAACCTCTTGTGGAAACTCTACAGGTGGTTTGATGGAAGTATAAGAAGTGTTAGCAGCATGCAATTATAGTAATAAAATACCTTTAAAGAGTTGATATAAGTCAGTAAAAAAGAACATGCATGCACAACATGCTATCTGAACAAGGGTCCCTTTACTTCCTTTTTAAAGCAAAAACATTCTCAATTCTATCACCTGTGTACTTTAATATAGAATGCCACAGTGGATATCATAGAACACAATGGCATGACTAAATTACACCAATTTTTGAAGTACAGGTTTTGTTTTTTTCACAAATAAGATGTTCAGCTGTTAATTACAAAACTAATAAACAAGTGAATTAAGAACATGATACACTGAAGTTGTTGAACTAATTGGCTGCATTTCAGCACAGATACTGTCATAAGCCAAAAGCTGGGAAGAGGCAACATACCAAACTCAACTTTTTGATAACACTCTGTGTTTACCAACAAAGCACTGCCTGTGGCAGCGTGTTACACCAGGAGGAGCTGGTTTGGCTCACCTCTCTTAGTTCTGAGTGGCTGAAACGAGCACAGAGCAACTACATCTAACTTAATTACACAGATTAGATACACACAGCAATTTGATCAACCAGTTCCAACACAGCATTGCTTGAAAATGCAACAAATGGGCCCAGTGATGCTTAATATCATACTGTAAAAAACTGTTTCAAAAATCTCTACAAATACACAGAAAAGAAACAGCTTTTACCACAAGAAGAGTATAAATACAGTAAACTTTCTTGCTCCTTTTGTCTATTATTTATTGCCTGCAAACAAATTGTTTTACTCACTTTTGTATGGTGATGCTTGTATGCCATCATTAGAGACCAAATTACCATTAGCAAAACTATTGCTTTATGAACTGTATACACACACACACACACAATACAGTTCTTTTCAAATAAACCTGTTATTTAACTCGAGATCAAATAAATGAGCATGACAGAGTAGGAAAGCCCATACAGATAACAGCATCAATTCTGTGTAATTACAGATAAGCTGCCATCTCCCTCAGAGCAAAGCAATTAAACACATGTTTATCTTCAGAACTAGAGTGCTTGGCTGCCTTGGAATCAACATGCACAACTAGATGGGTCTGGGAGGTTTGTAATTGTTAGTTTTACCCTGTGTTTTTGTCCAGAAGTTAGTTACACAAGAAAAGAAAAATAAAAAAGCAATTATAGCTTTTAAATTGTCTCTTCCACAATCGGAATCTCAGCCACCAAGTGTGGTCTAATCCATGTTAGACATTTAATAGCTTTAACAAGATACAGGATTAAAAATAAAAGTTTATCTGGCATATATTTTTCCCCAATAAACTCTTACATAATTCCTTATGTTATTTGACATGGGAAGATTCTTCTGTTTTCAATACAGCCTATATTTAGCCACATAACATCCTCATCCAGGTGGATGCACCCAGTTACTCTGCCTATACAAGTAAGATACAAATGAGAGCACACAAGAGGTGCTGCTGACCCTTCTGAATTGTCTTTAATTTTCTTTCAATGAGTAGAATCATTCAATGGCAATGCCTACTCTGAATACCATAGGAATGCCATCCTAAAAATCACTATATGGAAAAGTGAAACACCTTAATGCAAACCCCAGCACCATTATTTCTTTTCTGTCCAAGTCTGTGATAAATCATTCACCATCTTGCAGGTGTCATTCAGAAAAAGGCACAAAATGACAACATAGCAGAGTTACAGAGAAATTCCAATACAACTTGGAATTACCAATAGCTCAGAAATTGCACCAAAATTCATGAAAAAAAAAGGGCAAAGTCAAGTATTACTGATAAAAAAGAGAGGAGGGGCGCAGAGATCACAAAAATCACCTAAGTGCAGTTGAACAAGTCTAAAGGCAAATTAGAACTCAGTAAAGGGTCCCTGAATAAAAACCCACCAGATCCTTGCACCTCAGACCAGTCTGAGCTTTCCTAAAAGCAATGCACAAGACAGTCAGGTTTGCCACCACAGCAGTCACGACCTACAATTTACACACAAAACTCAATTTCCATAAAAACAATGTATATGTACATTCTCCCTGGTAGTATTTATAGATATATTTTTTAATTTAAATGTATAACACTAAGGAATGGAATTATGTCCACAAAAATCTGAAGGTCAGAAATATATGCTTCATTGAGTCCACTCTGACAAACTCTTACATTACTGAAACTTCAGCTGACCCTGTTAATCAGCATTTTCTCTTACCAGCCTTTGGAAAAAATGACTGTGCAAGATTTTAAATTTCCACTAACAATAACCTGCTTCAAAAAGAGCAGGTTTTTTCTATCCAGTCCCATTTTGCTTCTTAGAAAAAGCTGGAGTACAAATGCAACAACAGAAAATGGTCTGAAGGTTAATTTAAACATGATGCCTGCACCACAGACATTTTCTCCAGAAACCATTAAATAACATTTAATTCAAAAATGGGCATAAAGAGAGGAGCGGTTTCCTGTTGCTATGTTCCTGTTGCTCAGGTTTAAAATGAAAACAAACCAGAGGATATCAGGTATGAAAACAGGATCAAGTCTCACTATCAGCATTCTTTACAGGATGCAACATGGGAGAGAAGCTTGTCAGTGTCACTTGCACATCTACACCACAAGGAATTATTACTGCCAATCTTTCTTAAGAGGTCACATCCCATTACCAGAAAATCCATATCCCTTTTCACCCCAGACTCTGCAAATTACTTCTGACAGCATCAGTGATCATAAATTTTATTCTTAAGGATCTGCATGAAAACAGCTCAGCAGAATGAAGAGAGAGAAAATTTCACCCTATTCTATCCAACTGATTCTGAAACTTATATATAAGAACAAAGACTGAAAATGTCCAAAGTACAGTAACACAGAAAACGTGCCTCACTTTGATGGAGAGACAGCACTCACACAGGTTTTGCAAAATTAAACACCACATGTGGAACACACCAGTAAGTCTCTTAACTAACAGGTAAGCACAAAAACTTTCTCCAACTATTCTGGTCAAGATGTATGGGCATTTTATGTCTTGGAAACTAAGAATATAAACAGTAAAAAAGGGACAGCTCTAAAAATAATATAAACACGAGAATCACAAAAAAAACCCACACCATAGAAATGCTAATTACCACCAAATTATTAATAAAATTCAGACGTTGAAAGTCCTGAATGCAACAGATATTCACATCAAAACTGCTCAGCAGGCAAATGTGTTGAACATGACCAAAATACTACGAAACAAGACAGCAAAATGTATTTACCGAGTAAATTTGACACGTGTATATATTTTAATAGCTTGATGAAACAGAAAACAAGCAACCTGACTTGCTGAGCAAAAATAATGGCATTCCTAAACTGCACAGGAAAATTCTCTACAGAACCATAAAAACCACAGAACTAACAATACGTTTCTAAGCACACTTACTGGACTGTTTGTTAAATTATTTTAACTATCACAGCCTTTGAAACTATTCTAAAATTGGTACCTTAATTATTTCATGCCTTAGTAGGTGTTAAAATTTATCTTCTGGATTTTCTAAATGCCAGCTGCATCAGGTTCTGAGCACTTACTCTTACCCACTCAGAGACAGGTCAACAAGAAAGAATTTTTTATAACCTTTGCTGAAATGAAATCTTAAGTCTCTAATTATTCCCTCTACCAGCAGATAAAAGACTAACAAATGCTTCCAAGACTGGTGCTACTGATACCACTTAATGACTTTATTTTTTGCCTTTCCTGCCTGGAAGAACAAACTAATTGGGGAGAAATTTTGTGCAACATTTGTAAAAGCAATCTATCTACCACAGCAAGGCAAACCCATTGGCTGTACCATGAAATATATCCATGTACACACAAGACCATCTCTAAATATTTAAGTGTTCTACTAAATCACGTTATCACCATTTATTATTTGCTTGTGTTACGAAGAAAGCATTGTCCCACACAATTCAAAAAGTGTGATTTATTAATCAGTGTATGTGAGCATTCCTGAAAAGTCCCTGTACCTAAAGAAAATGACAATCCCACTGCTGGTGAGATTTCCCAGGCTTTTGCACTGAGATACAAAAATCCCATTAACAGGTGAGAAATCTTGTTTCTTCATCTTCAGTGCTCCAACGTAGAACAGACTCTGCCAAGTAATAACCTAATCCAAGGAATTTTGAAGTGCTAAAACCAAAAAAATATATGTGCTAATGGTGTGTGAGAAATGGGATGAGAACAAATAGGAACTCCTATAACGAGGACTATATGAATCATGTTTTACAAAGTAATCACATCGCTCACCTTTATCACCAAAACCACTGCTGTAGCTTGTACTACTCTACAAACCACAATACAACAGTTCCCAAATTACTAAGTTTAAAGTCCAAGCTACAAGTCTCCACCACAAAAATCTTCTCTTAAGCCTCTGACATAGAGCAAGAAAAAAAAATCTTCCATTTCAGAGAAACTTATCTGATTTCATTTTATCTAGAAACTGAATACTTCCAAGTAAAGCTTCTCCTCAGTGACTGTAAGGCAGGTGAAAGCTTTGCTTTAAATCTTTACTGTTTCTTTCAAATTGAAAAAGAAGCTTTGAAATATGCTGCATTTTACTCTTCAAGAACTAATTTTATTGCTAATCTCTAGGATAAGTATCATTTTGATGACCATATTCAAAACATATAAGCACCTTCACAAACATATGAAATAGAACAAATACCTCCATAAAAAAGTTATAGACATAAACTTATTTAAAAATTTAGGTTTTGAAATTTAGATAACATGCAAAACCAAAATAATAAACGCTTTGATGGAGAATAAGAGTACAACTAGGGAAACATTAAAAACTGTTTAAAAAGAAGCAGAACCAGATAAAGCCAAGATAAAGACAACAAAGGAAAAATGGATGAAGGAGGAAATCCTTTAGAAAGGAAGGAGGCTGAAAAGGAACTGCATCAGTAAGCCTTGCATTCCTAGGGGAGAGTTGATATGAGGGAAATCTACAACCCAGAAAAATAATAAAATCACATTCAAAGAATAAATTTCAGAGCCAGCTGATCATTTCAGGAGAGAACGGAACACCTTCTGCTGTTTTATATGATACTGGGCTCAGATGAGGACAAGAAAGGAAATGTGGAAAAGGATTCCCTTAGGACAGATCTCTCTGGTCCAATAAAACATCCAAAGGCTCCAGCAGTTTTCTGTGGAGGACTATTAACATTGTTTTTATACAGCTGCAGCAGATGGTATGATTCACTTATCTCAAAATACAAGAGCACAGGGAACTTGATGATAATATCAAGCATCAAGTTAGAACAAATAAAAAAGTGCCTTTCATGCAAATATTGAAACTATGAATAACGTTGTGGGGAGAGATCTAGTATTTACCACATCTTTCAGAGAGATCAAACTTGAAAAACACAATGCCAGTGATATTATACAAATGCAACCCTCAACTTTCCCCCTGCAAGGATATCCTTAACTACTGTTGTCAGGTGAAGCTACAGCAAGGTAGAAAACAATCATTCTCTCCCTTCCCCTTCCTTTAGGTTTCCATTAGCACCTGCTTTGGGCACTGCCAGACTGGACACCCTGGTCAGGTACACTCCTGATGTGAACCAGAGCTGTATTACCGATGGGCTTGGGCTTTAGCAGAATCTTTACATCTTCAGTGAGAAGGAAAGCTGTTCAAGAGAAAAAGAATATATAATCAAAAGGTCTCCAACTCCTCCAATCTCTAAGAAGACATTTGTTCACCATCCCAGCTTCAGTATTCATCACACATGGAAGTAGCATAGACCTTTTTCAAGGTTCAAAATTACTGTCTCAGAGGTTTTTAGAAATAAGAAACTCAGTTGCAACCATCCCTTCATGTTTTCACTCCTCTGTTCTCAGTGGGAACAAGTAGGAGTCCTGCACAAAGTCAGCAAGGCTTGTTTTCTTTAATAATGCAAATGACCAAGAAGAATCAAACCTTGCTTTTCCCCCAATACCTTTAAGTTGTTTTATTTTCCTTAACGAAAGAGACAGCTCCAAGACATGTCCTGTTCCTTCATGTCCCCCACACAGCCGTTTGCCTCCTCAAGCTGCATGATGGTAAGAAACACACACACAAAAGAACTGAAGAACAGGAGAATAAAAGGCACCAGTGATACTGGAAACCACTGCCATCACCTGGAGATGGTGGGCTTGCACTGGGAGAAAGAAAAGCCATTTATTATTATAAAACAGGGCACAACACAAGATGAACATTAGAAGTGAAAACTAGCAAATCTGAAAATGTAACCTGCAAGTCAACACAAAAAATATACTTATTTTGAAGTTTGATTTTTAAGAACTTTTGAATGATGTTTTAAAGAGCTTAGGAACAGTGAAAAAGCATTCATCATTACTAACAGGACAGTTCTTAATGAAGAAAACTTTAAAAAGTCCTCCAAGGACTGTAAACATCTGTAAATGAACAGGCATAGTAAAAAGCATAATTCCTGAATATGTGACCTCACACAGGGAAAAAACTCAAACTGAGTGCGACAAAAATCATAGAGAGGATCGTAAAAGATAATGGCAATGGCAGGTCTATTCAATGGAAACGAGATCTTCAACCACACAAATTTCAACGGCAAAGAACAATTAATCTAAGTTGCTAAAAACAAAATACTTCAGTGGGATGTCAGTCAGTAACATAGATCTGACAACTGCGCTTTAATTACATTTGAGACTGTTACCAATTAGTTAGTCTACAGCACTACAGGCTTCATGCTGCCTATGACTCAGTGCACTGACTCATTCCCTCAAACTTTTCCTACAGAACTACCCAGGCACCCACAAGGATGCAAGATCAAAAGGAAAGTAGTTACATTGACCTTCTTAGCAAAAGTCTTGTTTTAAATTTAGATGACCAAAAGCGTATACTGACACAACTGTTCAAGTAGGTTTTTTGAAGGAGAGGCTTTCAGGAGCGCTGTTTTAACTCCATTGCAGATAAACATCTCAAAAAATCAAAATACGAGCAATGCTTTGTACAGTTTGGGGCTGAAGCAGCACATTTTTAAATCTGCTTTTTAAATAAGCTGCTCAAGTAGCATTATTTATTGTTAATAAAAATATCTACCATTGAAACATCTGTTTTCTGTCCCTAAGAGTCCTGGCTGATTTTAACAACTGAAGGCTGAAATCTTTTTTATGTCAGAAGTATGGCCACCAGCTGATGGGAAGGGTGGGACAATGACAAAATGTCTTCAGTAGTTTCCCTATTTTGGGGAAAAAAATCATCTTTGGTTAGATTTTTGAATTACAACAATTCTACCATTGCAATAAGCAGTAATGGCTTTTTTCTAGTTTTCCAATGAAAATAACAGGAAGAAGACTTCTCATAGTGAAGTCAGAGAGCGACAGCCTACCAAAGATTGGTACCAAGACTATGGTCCCACAAGATGTAAAGGGTTTGGTACAGGAGTAATCAGGCATTATTTTCTCATGTTTGTTTTCCTCCTTGCAGTTAATTTCTCTCAGCACAGGTGCTCACTGTGCACTTCCATAGCCAAATAAACTTAAAAACTAAACCAGAAAACTAAAACAGAAGAAAAAGCTGTATTGTTTTCTGCCATATTAATGTGTTTTACCTGATTTGCAGAAGTCAGAGAGGAACAGGAGCTTATGGAGGTGGTGATATGTGGGGAGGAGCAATGCTGGACTTGTCCCCTTCACTGCCTTACCTGTCCAGTTTGGCTCTTCCAGCAAATCCAAAGGAAGGAATCAATCCCTACCCCTTCAAGTTTTCCTTCCAAATGTGAAGTAACACTGGAAATGGCACTATCCAACACAGTAACTGAGAAATGCACTCAGCTGCCAGATGGACACTGGAATTTTGGCCACGCAGCTCCTGTGATTCTCAGGTCACTACACTAAGCAGGTAGGTCACATTGTGTCTCACTTTCCTGTCTGTAAAACTCAGAAGCCCTGTGTCTGCTTCCCAGACATACTGTGACCTCAACAACTGCAAGTGGAGTCACTCCAATGGACTGCAAAGCTCTAAACCAAAATGCTAACCTCTTAAAAAAAAAAACAAAAACAGGAAAAGGAGCATTTGCACTTGGATGTTTCCACTTCCGAAGCATAAATTTGGTATCGTTGCCTCTAAGTTCTGCAGTGTAGAAGTAATATTACCATGCTACCTTATACCAGACCTGTAAACATAAATTCGGTCTAATGAATTAGAATGAATTAACCCATAATCTGTTGTGTTGGTTTTGCTTGGTTGTCCCAGTTTTTGGAAGTGGGGAGGCCAAAAAGATGGCTCCTGTGAGAAGCTTCTGGGGCTTCCACCATGTCCAGCAGAGCCAATTGCTGTTGGCTCTGAGGATGAAGGACATGCCACTGACCAAACCTGGGCCAATTGAGATGATGGTTACACCTCTGTGAAAACATATTAAGAAGAAATCAAACAAAGGGGCACCAGAGTAGTTTTGCCAGTGGAGGAGGCGACTGAGAATGTGAGGGAATGCAGACACCAAGGTCAGTGCAGGAGGGGAAGGAGCTCTCCAGGCACCGGAGCTGGGATTCCTTTGCAGGCCGTGGTGACCAGGTGGAGCAGGCTGTCCCCTGCAGCCCATGGTGACCATGGTGGAGCAGGCTGTCCCCCTGCAGCCCATGGTGACCATGGTGGAGCAGGCTGTCCCCTGCAGCCCATAGTGGACCATGGTGGAGCAGGCTGTCCCCCTGCAGCCCATGGTGACCATGGTGGAGCAGGCTGTCCCCTGCAGCCCATGGTGACCATGGTGGAGCAGGCTGTCCCCTGCAGCCCATGGGGTCCACAGAGGGTGCAGAGATGCACCCGCAGCCCGTGGAGGAGGGAGGTCCCCACGCCGGAGCGGGCGGATGCCGAGAAGGGGCTGTGTCCAGCAGGAGACCCATGGAGAGAGAGGCTTTGCTCCCGAGATGGAACAGCCTGGCCTTGGGACTGCACCCAGGGGACGAGGGACCCCACGGTGCAGCAGTTTTGGGATGACTGTCTGCCCGTGAGGGGACTCATGATGCAGCAGATGTGTGTGGACTGCTGCTCGTGAGAGTGGAACCACGCCGGAGAGGTTCACCGAGAACTGTCTCTCCTTATCTGGATACAGGCCAGCAAGTTTGACTGCAGACCATAACCCAAGCTCATTTTACTATTTTAATACCTTCCAATTGTGAACAGTTTGCTTATAAACTCAATGCCAGCAGAGGTCAGCATTCAATCCTGCTGAACAATTACCCATGTACAATTTTTGCTGATGGTAATATATTACACCATAAATCCTGGGGGTTTTCTGGCACTTACTAAAAAGAAAACAAAAAAAAATGAATGAAGTACACAGCAAAGAAGAATTTTGGTTGAAAGCAAAAAATATCTCTGATCAGTTCTACGCAGTACATGTCTTTCATCTACATAAAAAGTTATCACTTGTAATTTAAAAAAATAAGGACTGATAGGTAAAACATAACTGGACTAATTTTTTCCAAAAGTACTTTTGACAGAAAATGAAATGATAAAAAAGTTGTTTACGCATCAAGTCTAACAGTCTACATCACAAAAAAAATATAAACAGTTGGCATTTTGAAGGAAAACAACCTTCTCAGATCATGTATTAAGTCAAATATAAAATGATTTTCCAGTATTGGTCTATTCAACGTAATTCAACCATTATTTCCCATTTCTCACATTGATACACTAATAGAGGATGCTACTAAATTGTATTAATACACACCTGAAATATCTGTAAAATCACTAAGTTTGCATATTTAAGAATTTCACTAGCTTGCACTATCAACCATCTCTTTAACATTTTACAGAGGAGAAAAAAATTGCTATGAACATGCTTTGAATCACCCATCAGTCATAATCCCTTACTGCCTCAAAATAGTTCCAAATATATTTTCTTCACAAGGGTTCAATTTTCTGATTACAGCTAAATATGAAACCACATATGATCACTAATGAACAGGTATTGCATTAAAACATAAAAAGGCATTTTACCTCTTCTTTGCTATTGTTTTGCCCTCTTCACTTATTCTAAAGACTCATACCTTCATCTGTGGTCTTGATTTCACAGAACACACTGAAATATTTCACCTGAAGAGATCTACTATTTATCTTAAAGTACATGACATCTTTCTCAGTCCTCAACTGTAGGTCCTGCACAGAAGCCTGGCAAAAGCCCAGTCACTGGCAAACCACTGTGATCTTCACACAGCCAGAAGCAAAGGGAGCCACGTCCTGCACCCTCTCATCTGTGCCAAGTGGCGTTCCTTGCCCAGTGTGAAACCTGCAGCCAAACACTGCATTTCATGTAGACGAGTGGAACACCCACAAAGATTACTGGGAGCAAGTTTTTTTGATGTAAGAGAGCACAGATGAGCCCCTTCCCTCTTGAGGTAAGAGAAGCAAATAAAAACCAAACCAAAAAAAAAAACCAAAAACCACTACCACCTGCCTTTGTCACCTGCTTTTAGACAGCAGTGGCAGACCTTGTTCCAGTATGCATTATTTACTTTACTCATTTTCCTAAGAGTAATGTCGTCTGGAATTAGATTTAATGACATTATGACTCAAGCACACCATTATTAACATTTCCATAGGAAATTAAAATTTCAATGTCTGAATGACTTCAGCTAATCATCAAACTTAACAAGACAAAGTCGATTTCCTCAGCCATCTCAGAAAAAACTTCTTCCCTCAGTTATAACTGAGGAGATATTTAAGATGCAATGAAAATTTTACAAAGGCTCAAGTAAAAGTCCAATTCTTTATTACTTATGGTTAGCCAACCCGAAAAAAAAGCCATGGACATGTTTTGATAAGCTTTGGCTGCCAGGTGCCTACAGTAATTTCATATTAAATAACGTAATTTTTGATACAGAGTGAGCCTCAACCAATACTCATTTATTTCCGTGTTTAAAACACAATTTCTAGAAAAGTATTCCCCCAAGATGCTAAGTGTCAGCAAACATCACTGGAATGAAGACAACACGCTCAGAAAGTCTGGGGAAAAGTATTTAAAAAAAACCCAAAAAACAGAGCATGCATTTGCATGACTTCAGCTACCCATTTAAATGTCAAATTTAGTAGCTTAACCTTTTAATTATCTCTTTATCCAGAAGAGTTCTGTGCAAATTACTCACAACAGTATAAAACACAAAATAAGAAAACAAAAGAAACCTATAGAAATTTCCCACACTCCAGTTGTGATCTTCAACTGCAAGTAATATTTTGTGTGATAGAAAAAGTCTGCATTCCTGTTTGCAAACTCAAATTCAAATATTTAATAAGAAAGCTCAGCCAAAAGGCTGACTAAAGACACACAGTACTAGATGAGGAGGAAATGAGTAGCTACATATATTAATTATCACCCTTTCTGAGAACACAGGCTCACTCAAGTTAAAATTTAAAGGGCTTAGATTACTTTCTGGCGAATTTTATTAGTTTTCCCCAAGAGGTGCAAAGACTAATGCTGTCACAACAGAAAAGGAGAGCATATACAGCGTCATTACAAGCTGAGTCACCCGAAAGCACTGAATCTTGCTTTATTATAACACAACATCTTAAATAGTCTCCTGAAGCGCTATCATTTGTTATGTGATAGAACGGTAACAGCAAGCTAAGCCAGTATCACCATAAAACGAAATCTGCACATCTGCGGAGTCGTTCTCAGTAGGCAGACCCTGGTCCCTTGCTGGTCTCTTTGGATAGAGCAGCTGCAGGCTTCCCTTCCTCTACTGCAATAGAGATGCAGAACAAAGCTGGTGAGAGCTGCTGATAGCATTTAGATATGCCTTCAGAGAGCCATGATGCAGGTGGGAAGATGAGGTGGTCAGGCGGATGTGCAAGAGCTACTACCTGAAGATTCTTCCCTGTGCAGCTGTAGCCATCAACTTATCCTTCCTCTCTTCCGAGTATTCCACTTATTTTTTTTTTCTCTAAAGACCAAATTCGTGAAGGATAAAAAAAGTAAAATCTGAAAGGACTTCTTCACCATGCCTCATTCATATCCTGCCATCATTCAGATCCCAATATACGGATATCTTTCATTTCCTGCTACCGCAGTCTAATCACTCAGCAGTACCAGCTCCAAAATAGAGAAGAGTTATGCAGTACTCTCAAATAAATCACATGTGTTTTAAGTCAGCTGTCAGTAAGGAATTTAAGATCCCTGTATTTTTGGAGGGCCCACTACAGAAGACAGCAAAACAAAAAGACAGTTGAAGAGTTTGACTGACTTTCTCTGCCTCCTCAGCTGGCAAGCTGCTCATGAACACCACCTCCTGTCCTGTTTTCTTCCCAGTCCCCTTCTTTCCTCTCCCAACTTGTGATGGAAGTCACGCAGATGCAGACACTGTAGAACATATATGACATTTATTGGCATTACACTGTTAAGTAATTTTCCTTCTACCTTATTACTTTTTATTTCGGCTGCACATCACCGCAGAGAGCAATTGGTCAGAAGTCAAGAAACCTAAGCAAATGGGGTCTGCTTTTCAAAATCTGAATGGATTCAGTAACATCATGAAAACAGACATTATTTAAAATAATAATAAAATTTGAGGTACTAATCTTTTGCACACCTTAGTCAAAACTGTTTTGAAAGCATTTCCCATTTTCATGCACTAAGTTCAAACGCTAACTTCACCAAAAACATCCCTCTTAAAGTATGATTTTAGCCAAGTATTTTAAACATTGCTATCTGATGAGAATCCATTTAACTAGTTTCCTATGAGATACCTCCAAAAATGAATATACTTTGCATATATATGCACTCTATGCACATTTTATTACATACTTCCATATACAACTGCAATCTGAAGCCTGGCTAGCCTCTACTGTAAATTGACAAAATGTGCAGCCAGGACATCAGGCAAGATAAGAGTGACTGAAAGAACACACAGGAACTACATGATCAACTGAAATGACTCTCAATATATCCCAGTAACACACAAGGATCATGAGAAAAAAAGTGTGTTCTGTAATTCCCAGAGTACTTGCAGAATTACTCCATATTAATTTAATGACTCTTGCAAGTTTCTGTAACTTCCTATTTTACAACAATCACTACATATAGATCACTGCGCTGCTGACAGAAAAATCAGTCATAACATTTGCATATGGAAAGACATTTTCAGCATGCTTCCCACAAAAAAATATACAGTTATTTCTACAATAAAGAATACTACACAAATCAATTGCTTTATGTCACCTTACTAATTTTAAAAGTCCAGTGGAATACAGGTTAAACAATAAAAATTTTTACTTAGTCCATGTGTGTATTCTGCTTTTCCAAAGTAAGTATTTTAGCATTTATCTCACAATGCAATAAATATTCCCTTCCAAACTTGATATTTTGGCTGCATTTTACAAAAAAAGAAAATTACAACTTGAGAACTCCAGAATTTTTCCAGCTCCCTTTTCAATTCCTGTTTATTTTGGACACCCTGCAGAAAACTTCAATTTTGAGAACCTCTGGCATAAACGGGTCATTCCAGTTATAAATGATTTGCAGATGGCTTTGGAGGTACTATAAGAACCCTGGTCACCAGCACAGACATGTAACTATTTATATACCACAGTACTTGGAAAGCTTTATCACAAACAGAAGTCCCCTCTGCAGGGTGCTGTACAAAAAAAGGTTATTTTTGTCTTAAAGTACTTATACTCAGTATAAGGCAGAAAGAGAATACTGATGGATGGACAAGAGTACACAGAAACCAAGACAATTTCAGAACTGACTCTGCTTTCACACACCAGCAGTCTACCTCAGCTTTCTTCAAGTGCCATCTACTACCTGACTAACAAGCTCTAGAAAAGGAAGGAAATAACCACACTCCAGACCAACAGCCACCAGCAGCAAACAGAACCTCCAGGAAGTGAAAAGCTGCTGTCTCCAAACTCGAACTGCAGAGCTCAAACAGCACTTCACTCACAACAGAACAATGTCTGTCAGCAATGTCTCACACTTTCTTCTTGCTACTTTAGAAGGCCATAAACCATTTGATGTTTGGATGTGTGAAAAAAACTACCCCAAAGCAATAGATATCTGAAAGACCAAAAGGAAAGCTGATGGCAAAGCTGGATGTTTCCAGGAAATACCTGCCTCCTTCTAGAAAGTAGGTATCACACATTATTCCCAAGACAAAGAGGGTACCTCCTTCAATGAATGCCAAGTAACAAAAATAATCTGAATTACTTTATGGAGAATCAAAACGGAAATCTCCGTTTAGTTCTGGCTAACTCAAGATGTCAGACAAGATCTCTTTGTGGAACATTACTGCCTGGTTTTGACACAAATTAACATAATGAGATAAAAAAATCATCTGCTATTAACTCTTTCTGATGAACCACTTAAACAGTGGAGAAAACTGAAAGATCTCATTCTTTCTCTTCCTTTTTCCTTCCTCAAGTTTGACCACCTACCATTTAACCTACCGATACTTAAAAATAAAAGCTTCTAGAACTATCATAAACCAAATAATACTAGCAGAACTTACAGTATCTCCATTTTAGTCTATTCTAGATCATACTCAACCACAAACCAAATCATAGAAAAGCACAGATGTCATCAGATTGCAGCCTTCCCCATATAATATGAGTAGGGCACAATATTTGCTTCTAGTGGGAGTTTAAATATTGTGTATAGAAGTATTTGTTGCTGCTGGAGCATTATCATTTCCTGAAGCTTGGCAACTCAAAAACCTTTAAGATCCTCATAAGAACAGTTAAAATTTCATCCTCTGGCATTCATACTAGAACTCACTGCTAATGAAATTCTTTCACTGTACATTATAGCGACAAGATGTGGAAGAGATCCACATCTCTAGTTAAAAAGCAAGTGACTATTGCAAAGGAAAAAAATAGCAAAAGTAGGCTGAAAACAGGGGAAATGTGCTTCTGAATGTCCAAACATATTGATTCAAAATATGTTCGGTTCTTTAAGAGAACAGAGAAACCTTAATTGTCCAAACAACTGCAAAAACATTGGTCAAGTATTTGCAAACAACATTCGTGGACTGAAAAGATTAAAATGTAGTTTAATCAATACAGTAAACTTAAAGAGGAAATTACTTGTGTGTGGACTTACTGCAACAGGCTTTTCATTGAGAAGTGAGGTAGATCGGTAAAATCTAATTTGTAGTCTGTGCTTCAAAGACAGGACTACTACAGGGACTTTGCGAAACAAGGCAATAAAAGAAGATTCAAAGATAACTGGAAGCATTATTGCTCAAAATCCTGACAAACAGATTCCCCAAAGGACACAGTCAACAAGAATATTCAGTAGGAGGGCACTAACATCTTTATCTCAGCTGTGACTCACTCTTAAGTAACATTTATTTTCGTAAGAAGCCCTATAAGTAAAATGAAAATCCCATTCAGCGACCATAACTATAGGGAGAACATCATCTTTCTAATTAGATTTTCTTTATATTGGCAACTCCTTGTCTTAGCCCACAAGAATAGAGGCCCAAATCAGCTATTTTATAACAAAGAATATAACTATATTAAAGCTCAGTAAAGGAAATCTTTTATGTGCGTAGGAGAAAATAAAGCAGAAAAACTAAAAGATCAGAGCACTACCTTTCCTGCCCACAAAATAAAGTCTTTATAGACTTCCCTGTCATGACTATAATCTTAAAAATGTAAATTTATACAACACTCCCAGTTGATATCTATGCTAATACAAACTGATTACCACCACTCAGGTTAGTGAGAAACAGTCTCAACCTGTGTTCAAAATTTCATGTACAACAGCAAAACTCAGTTGACACATTGCAACCATTTGCACCCTACTTATTTTTAGGCTTCAGAAAGTGCTGCAAATCCATACAGAAAAAGAAAAATGGAAGTACTGAACAGCTTCCAGTTTCAGTCATGCTGAACAGGTTAGCAGTATTGTAAATGCTTCTGTTTGAGACAAACACTTGGGCTCTCTTACAGCAATCATTAATGGTTCACTACTAGCTTGGGAATCTGCAAAACCGTGTATACACAGACCTGAAAAGATCTCACCCCAATAATAAGCTGTTTTACATTCATAAATATTTAAATTACAAAAAAATCTCCAGGGGCAGTAACAGTTACTCCCCACAGTTTATAACCTCAAATAGTTGCTTTTACAAGATCTGTTCCCAAGTAAGGTTTTTCTGCATCAACAAAGAGTTTCATCAGGCTCGTCTTATCTAAGAAGAAACTTACACAGCTGGAAAAAATATTTTACTTAATGTATCACAGTTTATATGTTCATTTATATCCTAAGTAAAGACTTCGAACCATGGAAATAACCATGTCAGAACAAGGATGGTGATGATGACCATTTTTAAAATCTACATACTGATACCTCTTATACAAGAGGATTAGAGCTCTTCACAAACTGATGAGATAACCATACATGAGAAATCCCCACTACTGTAATTCACAGAACCTTACAAATGCACAAGTGCAATTCAGAAAGACAAGCACAAAAGCAGCAGAATATTCAAATACAAGTTTTAACAAATACTACCTACCTGGGGATTCAGGCACACAGACACCAGAATTTTATTAGTTTGAACTTCAGAACAATTTAGAACCTTTAAAAGGTGCAACTGATTCTTAAAGAGCATCCCTTTATTCCTCTCAACAAAAGTTATTCCTACACTGCCCGAATTTTTCTGTGGACAAATGTTAATTAACCATTTAACTCACCTGACCTGGCTGGGGAGATAAAAAATTAACAACCTCCTCCAGCATCACTGGTATGTGCAATCTTCCAAAATCACTGTTTCCTGTATTGTGATGCAACTCTTCAGTTTCACATTTCTGGCCAGTATGTTCCTTTGACTCAGAGTCAGAAAGCTTTTTTGATGAAGAATGGATCCTTCTGGCCAAACTAGCCATGTTTACTGAATTCAGTTTCAAGTTGCGCAGAAATAAACATTTGCAAACTTGGCACAGACATTGAGATAACATTTTGGAGTTGATCAACCTAGAAGAACAATAGTTGTTGGCAATTACTTTCAAACAAGTATTTGAAACAGTGTATTTGTTTAAATAAGAGTGGAAATGTTACAAGTAAAGTAACACACACCCAAGACAGGCAGCTTTATAGATAGGTCATGTCTGCAAAATGTTTTCAGAACTTTCAATATTATCTACCAATCAATCATGTTCAAGCAATAAGCAGATTACTTTCACTATCAGATTTTAATACATGGTTCTCTTGAATTTACCTTGCCAGAGGCTACAGACACTTTGCCTGCATAAGAACATGCTGAGGAAGTTATTCTCCTGATAATTTAAGCCTCAGCTGGGCAGCAATTCCCCATACCTTAAATCTGAAAGTGTGTAGCACTCCAGCTCCGAACAGACATGCAGATGTGAGGTTTTACAATAAATCACAACACCTCTCCAGAAAACTTATGTACCACCATGGTATGCTGTGCTGGTTTTGGCTGGGGTGGAGTTAATTTTCTTCACAGTGTGGGGCTGTGGTTTGGGTCTCTGCTGAATACAGCGGGGAGCAGACACAGCTGGGGCAGGTGACCCAAATGGACTGAAGGGATATTCCAGGACAAATGACATCATGTTCAGTATAGGACTGAGGAGGAAGAGGATATTTGATAGTGGGGAGAGGAGGAAGGGGGATATTTGAAATGATGGCAAGATGGCATTTGTCTTCCCAAGTAACCATAACCTGTGATGGCTCTCCTGGAGATGGCTCAACACCTGCCTGCCCTTGGGAAGCAGTGAATTAATGTCCTGTTTTGCTTTGCTTCTCTGCTTTGACTTTTCTATTTCTGTCTTTATCTTAACCCAAGAGTTTTCTGGCCTTTTTACCTTTCCCCAATCCCCCCGGTGAGGGAGTGAGGAGCACATGCCTGGGGTTAAACCACCACAGGGATGTCCCACCATCCCACTCACACTGACCAACACTACTACGAGCCCAAGACGTGTTGTTAACACGAGGGACACACTTCTTGCTTACAGCCTCATTCTATGCAACTGGAGATATTTTTTTTCTTAGAGCTAAGCAGAAAGTGTACTTCACAGCACATGTCCAAAGTGGCGGCACTCGGGCATAACTGGAGGCTGCCGCCTGAAGAGCGGGACTTGTAAAGGCAGCAAGAACAAAAATTTCACCCGCCAACACTTTCTGCCAGAGGAGGATAGAGAAGCGTCAGCGGCCCGCATGGGTTACGCGGCGGGGTGAGGGAGGAAGAGGCGGAGGGCTGTTCACCGACTGAGCCGGGCTGGCGGGATGTATGGAACTGAAGGGATATATGGAACTGAAGGGATACACGGAGCTGGCAGGATACACAGAGCCGGGGGCAACGAGCACGGGACACACGTAGCACGGCTGAACACATGAAGCCGGCTGAACACACGGAGCCGGCTGGACACACGGAGCCCGGCGGGACACACGGAGCCGGCGGGACACACGGAGCGGCGGGACACACGGAGCCCGGCGGGACACACGGAGCCCGGCGGGACACACGGAGCCCGGCGGGACACACGGAGCCCGGCGGGACACACGGAGGTCCCCAGTAGCCCCGGTAGCCCCGGACAACCCCGAAACAGCCCCAAGCAGCCGCCGCTCCCTCCAGCCCCCTCACGCACCGCCCGCTCCCGCCAGGCCCCCTCACGCCCCGCCGCGCGCTCCCTCCCGCGCACTCACCGGTGGCGCCGTCGCAGCGCTGACGTCACTGGCGGCGCAGCCAATGGGAGGGCGCGGAGGGCGGGCTGCAGTATTTGAATCGGGCGGGCGGATGGCGGTTGGCGCGGCCTGCGGGTGAGTGCGGGCGCGAGCCCCACAGCGGCCATGGGCACGGCCCCGCTCTGAGGGGCGACTGCCGGGGAGGGCAGCCCTGCGCTGGGCACGGGGTGGGAGGGGGGTTCTGCGGCCCTAGGGCCGAGCTGCGAGGCGTGCCCCGAGGAAGAGCTGCCTGCGGTGGGGTAAGGAGGGAGCTGACAGCCGGGTAGGGCAGGGCAGGGCTGGGCCGCGGTCCCCCCCTTACCTGCCCCAGGTGTCCCCTTCCTCCTACGCTGCTGAACGAGGGTGAGCCGTCCTAAAACGGTAAAAGCGTCACCGAGAGCTTTTACTGTGTGTGTTGCTGTCCGCTTTTAAGGGGGAATGAACAGCCCTCTGTTGCTAACAAAAATGGGCTGTTTAAAGGAAGTTCCGTTTTGGTGTCGGTTACTTTACCCCTTGCAAATTTCCCTTTAACTCTTTAAACCTACGTGACTTAATCAGTAAATTTCTCTTTGACTATTTAAACCTGCGTGACCTAATCAGTAATCCAGGGAAAGCAACACAGGCAGGTCCTCTTTTTTCTGAAGGACAAAAAAGGCTATTCGCTGTAGTCTACAGAAATGTGGTATCTCATCTGAAAGCTTGGTCTGCTGTAAACGAAAGCCAGTAGGTCATTTAGTAGTTTAAACTGTAAAATAAATTTAAGAATTTGCTGGGAAAGTGCTCGTTGGCTTTCTGAAAAAGGTGCTGAATTGTCTTTTCCGGACAGTTACAGTGTTTCCCAAAGTCGCATTGCCGTTGTAGCGGTTCATTGGCAAGTGATGGGTGGATCAAATGCGTGTTTGAAGGAGTGAAAGGCATTTTAGTAAGAAAAAACCTGTCTTGCCAATTGCACATTCAGCTCGGTGGTGCCTAACCAAATGTGTGAACTGTTGGAAGCAGTGAGAGTCATTAAATTTCGAATAAAACCTGTCTTGTCGATTGCAGATTCAGCTGTTCCATCTGAAAAAGTCTCGGAAGTGAAGCTGGAGGACCGAAGAGATGACTTCTGCTAAGGAAGAAGATGTCTGTAATCATGTAAAAGTGGTGGTCCGTGTCCGTCCAGAGACCCAGAAGGAAAAACACGGCAGCTTCAGCAGGGTTGTCCGTGTTATTGACCACCATGTGCTGGTCTTTGATCCAAAGGAGGAAGAAGTTAGCTTCTTTAACGGCAAGAGACTGATCCATAGGGATATTAACAAAAGACAAAGGAAAGACCTTAAATTTATATTTGATGCCATTTTTGATGACAGTTCATCTCAGTTGGAAGTTTTTGAGCATACTACCAAAAATCTAATCGATGGTTTCCTAAATGGATATAACTGTACAGGTAACTTTGCTGTTTATCTTCTTTAATTTAAAAACTTCAGTAAATTTCTCAAAGTTTCTACCATTGTATCCAAAGGCTGCAGAGGTATTAAAAAAGCCTGAGACAGAAATAAAGCATTGTGTTTTAATTCATGGATATGAGAGGCTGACTTTTTAGTATATGGAAGTTAGGATAGTTATACTCTATTTTGAAAAGAAGTTTGTGAGAAGGTTATAATAGACTTCAGAATTTTATCTAGAATATATGTGCTAATGAGAGTCCCCTAGAGTTATTCAAGCAGAAGCAGGTGTGTCACTGAGTGTGACCAGCTTTATGAACTTTTTAAGAGCTTGGCTTTTTTGATTGAAATGTGGTGAGGAAATGAGAAGCCTGTCAGCAATAAGTTCATGGGGTAGTGTTATGAGAGTAAGTAAATGACATTTTCGTGTAAAATGTTAGTGAATGAATTCTGCACTGAAAGTTCAAAAATGATCAGCTCTCTGATTATAGATGTGGAAGATAAAGTCTAGGTAAGAAAATTGTTCTGTTTGTGAAATGGTTGTGCAGAATGACAGAGGTCTGTGAATGTTCATTTGACTTTTCCTCATTAGCATACAAACAAATTACATATTTTTGCTTTGTTGGGTTTTGTTTTGGGTTTTTTTTTTTGAAAATTCAGTGCTTGCATATGGTGCAACAGGAGCTGGAAAGACTCATACGATGTTAGGTTCTCCTGAAGATCCTGGAGTAATGTATTTAACCATGATGACACTTTATAAACGGATGGATCAAATAAAAGAAGATAAAACATGTGATGTTGCGGTGTCTTATTTGGAGGTGAGTTTTTGCATTTGGTATGTTACTTTTAAAAAGTCATATTTTAGAAATAAATTCAAGCTGGTTTTGCTTTCCCTTTATCCTTTTTTGGAGCTTGACAAAATTGGTCCTTATAGGAGTGGAGCTCTGTTGTGATCTGCAAACTTGGAGTTCTTAGGCACCTGTGACTGTTTTACTGAAGGGTGCCCAAAAAGGTCAACCACTTCTAATAATTCACTGAATGTTCATGATTTGTGTCTTGCTGATCAGCTATATGTACCAGAAAATATCATTTCAGGGTAATATTTTAGGACGTCACAAAATCCTATGAGCACTTTGTAAAAGCACAACAAAATGATGTTCTGTTTTTACAAGTGAATGTTTTGGCCCTGCTGCTGAACAGCAGTAGTAAAATGGTTATCTTCTAGTTCCCTCAAAGTCTTAATGAACTGTATTTGGTATTTGGGAGGGGTAAAAAGAGACAGGGAAAGCTTGCTTTGACAGACCAAGAAATAAGACATTTAAATATTTTAACAGAAATATGTTTGAACTAGAATCTCGCTCAAGTATGGATTGTGACATATAATGCAGGAAAATAAATGCTTTAGATTCATGTTTGTTGCAAAACTGTTTTTAGTAAAAAGGTAATTTTCTTCCATGAAGAGCAAAGATTATTTACTTGAAAGAATTACTTCAATGGCTAAAAAGAAATCTAGTGAATTGAATATTTTAAGCTCAGTATAGGAAAGGTGTTTGAAAAATTAAAGCACAAATTCATTACTTTGTCTTGAAGAAGTATTAAAAAAACCTGGTGATTTCTGTTTAAGTTTGATTCTGTCATGTTTGGGAGGATATTTTAATAAAATAGCTTAAATTCCCTTTCCAAGATTTACAATGAACAGATACGTGATCTGCTGGTCAGCTCTGGACCTCTGGCTGTTCGTGAAGATGGCCAGCAAGGGGTGGTAGTTCAAGGCCTGACATTACATCAGGTATGTGAATAGAAACTTTAAAATGTGCTTGAGATAACTGAGAAAGGTTCCCATTGTTCCTAGAGTTGTATGGAATTTGATAATTGCCTAGTGGGCTTATTCCTGGTCATAACCACCAGTAACTTGCAAAGCTCATTAATGAGTTAAAAGCACATTGTGGAAATAAACTGCAAGCATTACTGAATGGAAATGGATAAAAGCATTTAGTCCTCATTTTTGGCTTGATGCTCATCCAGCAGGTTTTATTTTTTGGCTAAAATCTCTTGGCACTGCCTTTGTTGCTGTCTTGGAGTATTCTACACCACTATGAAGTCTCATGGTTGTGTTTGTTTGTGAACAACCATGTTTAAAAAGTTCCATGTTAAATTACTGTTTCAGGCCAGCACAGCAATTCTTTGGTAAGGTCTGTGATAGAACTTAGTTTTCCAATCTGAAATTTAGTTCTTATGGATCTAATTTCTCAGCTTTTTAGTGTATCTTATATGCTATGACAAGAAACAACTAGCTCTGTGAACATCCTCCTTCCCAAACCTTGAGTCTTGTGAGGAAAAAAACTTTTCTTGTACTAATGCATTTAACAGTGATACACTAATTTAAGTCAGATATTCTTAAATGAGGCTCATTCTAACTATGGAGAACCTTTCAGATTTGTTTAAGTTCTTTACTAAAAATACTTTCTGATTTAAATTGCTGCAGTTAAGTGCTTGCTTTTCATACCTTACTGCTTTTAACTGAGAATATTTGTTTGAAGTGCCTCAGTTTCAAAATAGGAAATTTCTCTGATTTCTAGGTAGCTAAATTTTTTTTTAAGGTGAATGGTAATAATTTTTAGAATCAATACATTTCTATAGCTGACAGAAAAGAAAAACTATATTTGTCTTTGTGCTCTACTCCTAAAGCCTAAATCAGCAGAGGAAATCCTTCAGATGTTGGATTATGGAAATAAAAATAGAACTCAGCATCCCACAGATGTGAATGCCTCTTCTTCCCGGTCCCATGCTGTATTTCAGGTAAGATGATATAGCCAATGTGTGGTGGTCCTTACTGTGAGTTGCAGTTTTTTTTTTTAAAGTTAGGTACAATGAAAGCTTTTATTTTTAAACTGTGTTGAACCTTAGTTTGGAGAAGAGGGGATCAAAGTTTTCCAGTTAACTCTCCTTGTTGGCTCCTTATTGCTTAGAAGTATGTGATGGCTCTTAGTGTGTGTGCTGCTTTTAAAAAGGCTCAGGGTACAGTGTTACAGACAGATCAGAGAGTGAGCTGCTGATTTCTGTTTGCTTATTTGCTGCTCTGGGATGTCTTATCTCCCTCACCTTTACTCAGGAAAGAGCTCTGGATTTTATTACCTGGAAGGCTTTTTCTCAATACTTTTCTAAAAGTGGTTTAATTAAATTTAAAAGTGGTTTCAATTTCTCATGTATTTCCCCAAATCTGTGGCATTCTGCATAACATAACTACATCAATGTTTCAAGAGATGGAAGTGATGAGAAATCCCCAGTGCTGTCTTGATTGCTCTTTATTTTTAACTTTTCTATTATTGTAAGAGTTGCTTCTTTATAGAGATATGTTACTTTTGGCTTTACTTGTTAACTTTATTGGTGCAGGATATTTTCTGAAACTGACTCAGAAATTGCTAAGTTTTGGCCCAGGACATTCTGAGCTGATTTTAGAGATGCAAGTTTTGTCTAACTGTACCATCTGTCTTAGGTTTGAAATATCTATCTGGGTCAGGCAATTACTGCATCTGAGACGAAAATCCAAATTGCCAAACTGCTCTATTGAAAGTGTTCTGCTGACTGACAAAGAAATAGAAAAGTTTCTGCTTTGGGGCATTTCCTGTATCTTTTGAATTTTTACAAAAGCTTGAGTCATACAACATAGTTTGGCTGTCACTCCACCTTTCCCTACTTTATTAATGATAGCTACCAGTTGTTCTGGCAGTGTGTTCCCAGCCTGAGGTTCTTTTTTTTTTTTAAATTATACTGGAAATAATACAACAGAACTTACTTGTACTGTTTCATATAGAAACATATCTATTTGAAATAGATACACATTTCATGGCAAGTCATTAGAATTTTATTCATTCACAATACTTGTAAGTCTTTTTTCTCTTATGAGGTGCTGTGAAGACTTAATTTCTCATGCACAAAGCTTAAAGTTACAGATGTTGTGAGATTGTCTTTACAAGTCTGTTACCTTATATTCATGAGAGCTCTTTCCTAATTCCAAATGTGTTCATGAAAGTAACCATTGGCCATATTAACAAATGGCATGGCACTCAACAGAAAGGGACAAATACATAGAGAATCCTGGAAAAGTAAAAGCCAACTAAGGATAACTTTGATTCTTCCTGCTGGCTGTATATTCATGCTTTGCCTACTTTTTATAAGTCTGAAGGGAGAATACCTTCACCAGGAGAAGGATACAAAAGCATTTAGTTCTTTGTGTATCTCCTGTGCTGTGAAAGTTTTAGGAAAGATGGGATTAAGGGGAGCAAGTGGCCTCAGGAGTCGTCATATTTGAAAAGACCCTGGAGTGTATTTTCACAGCAGCAAAGCATGGTAGATACAATTAATGGTAGATACAATTAAGTCTAAATCACTGAAAGGCTAACCTTTTTCCTTGTTTCTCCCTATACATGTCTTTATGGCACACTCCTAAATGTGCATTGGAAAAAGGAGCACATCTTTCAATTTGAAGTTCAGTAGTGTGATATGTAGCTTAAGTGCAGAAGAATCAAGAGCTGTGCAATTCATTTTCCCTGTGAAAAACTTGCTTATCTTTGCTGCTGTGTGAGCCTGGGCCAGTTGGTCACTTAATCCTCCACCTCAGTCAAACTCAGTGCAACTGTACTCTGCTTGTTCCCTTGCTAATACATGAAACAAGGGACTTTGAGAGGTGTCAGAAATAGATTCACTATTTGCCATTAGGCTAAACTGCCTGTTGACATTAGATATGTACTAAAAGGTTTAACTGGGTATACGAGAAGGATTCCAATATAAATAGCTGAAAATGGTTGTTGCATTAAGAAATTAACTTACTGCTTAGATTAACGGTTACTTCATAATTTTTTTATACTGTAGATTTACCTACGGCAGCAAGATAAAACAGCAAGTCTACATCAAAATATCCGTGTTGCCAAAATGTCTCTCGTTGACCTGGCAGGATCTGAACGTGCCAAGGCAACAAGTGCCAAGGGGGCTCGTTTTGTAGAAGGAACAAATATTAACCAGTCCCTGCTTGCTCTTGGAAATGTCATAAATGCATTGGCAGATCCAAAGGTATGTCCTGTTTTCCCATGCACTCTTTACCTCCTAGTGCTCTTTTCAAACCTTTTGAAATCTGCTAAGGTGATTTAAAAATGTGGTTTACATTGTTAATACTCACATCATTATTCTTGTATAAGATTGTCTTAAGGGTTTCCACCACTGTGTCTATGAAAGACAATCCCAATGAGAGATAATTCTCAAATATGGTGTGCAGCTACCTAAGGATAGTGGCAAAGGTGAATGGTACCTGCTTTTCTTATCTACCTTCTTCAAAATGAAGTATATAGAGAAGTTTGCATGAGAAAATTAATAACCTTACAATTAACTTTTAATCTTAGGAAAGGAGGCTATTATAGGATAAAACAGCACTTATTCCAAGGGTTTTTTTGGGATCTCACATACATCCATATACAACACATCCCCTGCTCAAAGCAGTGAGTCAGTGTCCTGACCTAGCTCACCAGCTTTAGGGAAGGAATAGGTACAGTTGTGTAGGGCAATGACAAATCTCCGGAACTTTTGCATGAGTACAGCCAAGTTCATTTTCTACCACAACACTCCTTTTGTCCTTCTGCTTATGTAACAAATTCCTTCTTCAAATATGCCAGGAGCAAATAATTTAATTTCCCTTCCTAATGCTGCTTGTCCAGCACCAACTTGTTAGAATGGGAGGTGGAGTTTAAATTCTGTACCATGGTCATAAATCAACATGAAGATTCTTTCTTATCTGATATGGGTTTGGGTTCCTAGTGACCAAACTTAGTGTCATGAAATGAAAATTCCATAGCTTCACAAAGCAGAGTTTCTGTTGCCTGGAAATGTTGTGGAATTTCCATCCTTGGAGATAATCAAAACCCAGCTGGGCACAGTCATTGACATCATACTCTAGCTGACCCTTCTTTGAGCAAAGGGATTGAACTAGAGGGATTTTAGAGGTACTTCCCAATCTGGATGATTTTGTGAACTGAAAGTAGTTAAATGCAGTTTACTTTTTCCGTTAGTTGCCCCATCACAAAAATAAGAGTTAGGTATCCAGACATCAGGAAGTAACCTAGCTAATACATGTGTTGTAAAAGTGTTGACCAGTTCCAACAGACTTAAACTGTTTAAGAGTGATAGGTAATTTTAAGAAAAACTATTTATGTCAAAGAAAAGTTTCATGGCAGTTTGTCATGTTCTGTGTCACTGTTGAAATTGTAAGCAGACTTTTATTTAAAGTATGGTTGTCTACGCCATAAAAATATATATTATTCTTTTTAGGGCAAGAAACACATTCCATATCGAAACAGCAAGCTGACTCGGTTACTGAAAGATTCTCTTGGAGGAAATTGCCGAACAATAATGATAGCTGCTATCAGCCCATCTTCTTTGTTCTATGATGATACCTATAACACCCTTAAATATGCAAACCGAGCAAAGGATATCAAGTCCTCTGTGAGTATATTGGTATTTAATTTACTTTGACCAGACATCAGTAATGTAGTATTAAAAGAAGGACAGTTATTTCTTTCATATATATTTTTCTTTATTTGTGTCTCAAAATTTTGTGCAGTTACCTCTTCTTTCTTTACAATCAGCTCTTCCTTATTTGAGGGTGTAGTAGATACATAATAGATGGTAGATCTGGCCTGAAAGCAACATAGCTTCATTAATGAGATGATGCTGCCAGTTTGAAATAGTTTGTGTTGTGAGCATGAAATTTAGAAATAATCCTCAATCGGTAAAATTCACATCCTTTCTTAGTACCTTACTATTACTTTCTCAGAGAACTGTAAAGTACATTAAAGAAATTTCGGACCAGTTGTACAAAAGCCAGTCCAGGTTTGTTACTGTTGCGGTTTGGAATGCTGGCCAAAAGCCAAGCACCCACAACACCTGCTCATTCGCTCTCCCCCACCACCACACCGGGTAGAGAAGAGCGAAGGGGGAAAAAACTAACAAAAAGGTTCATGAGTTGAGA
The DNA here is from genome assembly GCA_009741485.1 of Malurus cyaneus samueli. Taxonomy (NCBI): domain Eukaryota; kingdom Metazoa; phylum Chordata; class Aves; order Passeriformes; family Maluridae; genus Malurus; species Malurus cyaneus. The sequence continues at coordinate 2,796,772 of VKON01000103.1, forward strand.
TAAGGAACAGGGAGGAAAACACTTGATGGACAAAACAGGCACAACTTAAATAATCAAGTGAATTTATTACTAACAAAGTCAGAGGAGGAGAATGAGAAATAAATTACAACCCTCAAAGACACCGATCTTCTCCCCACTCCCTCCCGCTTCCCACATACAACAAAGCAGCAGGAACGAAACAGGTGTGGGGTTGGTCAGTTCATCACCGGATCCTCTGTGACAGCTGAGGGAGAAGATTCCTTCCCTTGCGTTGCGTGGGGCCCCTCCCACGGGAGACAGTTCTCATGAACCTCTCCGGCGTGGCTTCACTCTCACGAGCAGCAGGCCACACACTCTGCTGCTGCGTGAGTCCCCCCACGGAGCACAGTCATCCCAAAACTGCTGCACCGTGGGCTCCTCTGTCCACCGGGTACAGTCAGAAGACCAGGCTGTTCCATCTCGGGAGCAAAGCCTCTCTCTCCATGGGTCTCCTGCTGGACACAGCCCCCTTCCCGTGTCCGCCCGCTCCGGCGTGGGGACCTCCCTCCTCCACGGGCTGCGGGTGGCATCTGCACCCTCTGTGGACCCCATGGGCTGCAGGGGGCAGCCTGCTCCAACCATGGTCACCATGGGCTGCAGGGGACAGCCTGCCTCCACCATGGTCACCATGGGCTGCAGGGGACAGCCTCTCCCACCATGGTCATCACCATGGCTGCAAAGGAATCCCAGCTCCGGCGCCTGGAGCAGCTCCTCCCCCTCCTGCACTGACCTTGGTGCCTGCATCCTTCACATATTTCTCAGCCTCCTCCACTGGCAAAACTACTCTGTGTGCCCCTTGTTTTGATTTCTTCTTAAATATGTTTTCACAGAGGCGTAACCACTATCTTTAATTGGCCCAGGTTTGGTCAGTGGCATGTCCATCATCCTCAGAGCCAACAGCAATTGGCTCTGCTGGACATGGTGAAGCCTCCAGAAGCTTCTCACAGGTGCCATCTTTTTGGCACCCCCCCCATCCAAAAACTGGGCCAAGTGAAACCAACACAGTTACAGGTGGAATTCATTGAGAGTCAAAAGCTTAGTGAGATTGTATTGATAAATGAAAGGCTGGAATTTCCTGTTTCTGCTTTTTATTGTCTTAATTTTATTTTTATCATCTTTTATGTTGCAGCTCCTAATCCTTTTAATCTAAGACAGGGTTCACTATAGTTTCTATTTGTCGCATACTCAAAACTAATTTTTATACTTAAATGCACAAGAAACACATTAAATAGTAAAATTAATCTGAATAAATGCAAAACATGCTTGCACATGTAAATGTAATTATTTTTATTGTTCTGTTGAGGGAAATGTCCTGGCCATGGGTGTGCAGCAGATGACAGCAAAAGCTGAAAGTCATGTTCTTGTTATGCAAGTCAGGATTTTATTAAGTCTCTTTCCTTATAAGAGTGTGCATCTATGTAGTACTTATACACTGTGTAGTACTTACACACTGTGTTTAATGTTCATAAAGACATCAAGGAGCCACCTTTTAAGTTCCAATTTGTTTCTTTACAGTTGAAGAGCAATGTTGTTAGTTTGGACCGTCACATAAGCCAGTACGTTAAAATTTGCAACGAACAAAGGAAAGAGGTATGTAAGAAGTCTCTTGTTAAGAGGTTGAAAGTTTAAATGTTAACTTTGAATATAAAAAAATAGTTTAAGATTGAATGTATAAGGCAATATTGTTCTAATGTACTTTGAAGTAAGAAAATTCTGTCCTCTGAGAAGAATATCACCTGCTGCCATTTGTAAAGGTGTTCAGCATGGGCTGTTCAGCATTAAAAAAACCCAAAACATATATTTCAGCTAAAAAGTGTCTCTTTTGGTTTAGATCCTGCTGTTGAAGGAGAAACTGAAAGAATATCAAGAAAAGCAAGCAAGCATTCCTGAAAGTCCTTCTCCTAATGCTGCAGAACTTTCAAACAACCAGCAAGTGGAAATAGAAAGGTAAATGACTCACATCATAAGCTTGCTTCCAAGCTGGAGTTTGTCTAACTTGTAAAAGCATTTGTAAAACAAACCTACTCTTTTCAATATTGGTCTCCTCATTTGAACATTCTTTACTTAGATCTAGGTATGGCTTTGCCTAACATGTTGCTTCTTTTTTAGAACAACTTGGTGGTGGATTTAAAATGAAGGGGGGAATTCAGGAAATGACATGTGACAGGAAGGAGCATATGAATTCTGGCTTTCAGCAAAGCTCCATAACAGGTTGTGTTTGTGGGTAGGCAGAATGTAGTTTGCATAAATGACAGTAACTGTTGGCAGACATTAATTTAAGTGGGTATCTTTCCTGCAAGGTTTGAGAGATACAAAACCTGGAAGTTCTTCTTTCTATAGAGAATTCAGTTTATATTTGTAGATTCCTTACTTTCTATTGCTTTAATATTTCTTGGCTTCTTTTTCTTCTTGGTAAAGCTCCTGTCTGTATTTTCTCATGTGTTAGACTCGTGAGAGAGCACAAAAATAACAAATTAAGTTGTATAGTATGAATTTGTTGCAGAAGCTACTACATTCCATGAAGAGGCTAGGTTTTGGAGTGAAAGTCCTTCTGGATGTGTCTCTGCATATCTCATCTATTTCTGACCATTATTCACCCAAGCTGATTCAGCTAACTTTTTTTTTTTTATTTGGCTCTTTGAATGTGCTATTTTTGGACCTGGAAAACTTTGAGGTGAAGTAAAGAAACATTCAAAGCAAAACATTCTGTAACTATGTTTTATTTTACTGGTCTTCCAGACATTTCAATAAACCCTTTCATTCAGGTTATTTAAATTTAATTTTCAAAAGAAGTGTGGGCTTCTAAGTCATGTTGATAGTTCTGACAGATTCCCTGCATATTTTTGCACTGTATGTCTTTAAGATTGATTTAATTTCCTATGTTTTGACCTTTATTTCATTCTTTGTATGTGGGAAGAGTCAGACAAGGGCAAGGTCTCTAAAATATCTTTTGAAAAGGCTGGACATTTTCTACGCCAAGATTTGTTGGTTAGAGAATGTTTGTTTGCATTTTATTGTAATGGAATATCCAAAGGGTCACGTGTAAGCCTGTCCCATTCCCTGTAGAGATCAGAAATCCTGTGGATGTCTCATTCCCTTCTTCCTCATTAATATCCTGCCACGTTCACCATACTGATGATGTGGGTAATGAGTTGATTTCTCCCACACTGATTTAGGGGTTTGGAGGGTATTGTGCTGCCTTCTCCCTTTTACTTGGGGCAGGGAAGAGAGCCTTATCCATGATCTTGTATTTCAGTCCAACTACCCATGATTTTTGCTTTATCATAGAATCTTTTTAGGTTAGAAAACACCTCAAAGATCATAGAGTCCAACCTGTTACAGTTCCTTAAAGAAATAATACTCTAAATTCTGTGAGTGTTTTAGTACATATTTTTACCTAGATATGATGGCATTCTCTGGACACTTCGGGAAAACCCTTGTATTTCTAAATCTGTGGAGAATAATCTTTCCTTAATTCTATTTCTTTTTAAAAGGAGAGTAATAAAACACTAGAATAAAAGAGTCAGTTATTAAAAACTTTAGACTAAAATAGAATTGCTACTTCTGAAACACTGGCAAGAAGTCAATTACATGACAAGAATATCTCTTCAGCTTGTTCTGGAGTTGAACCTGGGGTTTTTTTAGCATTTTTACAGTTTTTAATTTTAGTATTTTTTTAATACTAAAAACTGTATAGCCTCAAATGTTGAACGTCTTTAGAACACTTGGATGTAAAACCCTGCTTTTATTTTTGTGTGAAATTCTAACAATATAGGATGTTGTGAAATACTTTGTATCCAAGGTTAGTCATTATTGACATATACTGTATATCTTTTTGGCCATTCTGTACTGAAGCATTTTCAGTATTCAGTGGTGAAGTGAAAAAGTACCACCAGTGACAGTTATACTGAAAATATATTTCATTTATTATATATATGAAAGTTGTACAGCTACATCAGGGAAAGTGAGCAATTGAGAAAGTTTGTGGTTTTCATTTTTTTTGAGGATAGCTAGTAGGTTTTTTGAAGGCCTTGTGTGTCTATGGCAACAGTAGTCTTATCTGTTTAATAAGTTGATTTAAGAAGTAGACAACGTAGGTATTTAGTATCTTTTGGAGGTAGAGAAAAACATCTGAAGATTCTTCATACAAATGTTTTCTTTAAAATCCCAGATTGTCTTTGTAAGTATGATGAAGTTTATTTTTAGTGACTCCTTCAAAATTTCATATCCCATTTTCAGTTCAAGTACATTAGGTCCTTACTGATATACTGACATTTTATTTATTTATTTTATAGTGTTCATATATAACAGGGTTTACTCCTTTCCTTTTAATTTCTTTATTTTATTAACTTGGAATTAAAAGTTCCCCAAAGTAAAGGAGATGGTCATAAGTCTTCAGTAAATAATTATTTATTCTTATCATTTGGTTTTAGATACAAAGAAATCCTTAAAGATGTGTTTGCAAACCGTGAAGAAATCAGAAAAGAATACCTCAACATGGAAAAGAAACTGAAAGAAAACACACTAAAGAGATATTACCAGAATCAATGTCATGAACAAATTCAACTGTTGTGCTCTGAAGAAAGAGTAGAAAAGGTGAGTTTTCTATAATGTAGTGCAGGGTATCATCTCTTCATTTTGCTATAATTGTGTAATGAGTTAATGCTTAAATATTTAATAAAAATGGGACCACTTCTCCTTGACTATTGATGTAGTGACCTAATTTTGGAGGTAAACAGCAGGGTATAGTTATCTTCTGTACAGAAAGAGCACCCTTTGCCTTGTGAGTACACCACCTCGTGCATATCCAACTTGCTGTTGCTGGTTTTGTGCCTTTTTATTGTCGTATTTCAGAAAAAGTACAATCAGAAGAATTTGATGTTTGAAGATAGAGGATTTTCCTTTTGCCCAGTGCTTTATCCTTTAGCAGCTTTTTCTAGGACACATTGCATAAAGAAAACAGATAAAAATGTTTCCTCATATTCATCCTTGAGTTACTAGGAATTATTTGGTTATGTTATATAACTAAGAAAAATCTTTATCTATAAAGAGAATGTGTTGAAGATAATTCGAAAGCTTCCACCTTAAATGCTGACTGTTTTGGGGGGGATTTTTTTTTTTCTAAGGCCACTTGCAAACGAGATCAAAGGATTGCAGCACTTAATGGCCACTATGTACGCATGCAGAAGAAAAAGGAAGAGGAGACCAATCTTTTTGAGGAAAATACCAAATGGCTGCACCGTGTTGAAAATGAAATGCGCCTTCTGGGTCAAGACGGCTGTATTCCAAAAGTAAAACTCCTTTCACTTGGAAGTGGTTTGGGGATGGGGAGGAGAACTGGAAAAAGGGTAAAACCTCTGAGATAAGAACAGATTTAGTGTGGAAATAAAGTAAATTATATGGAGAGAGTATACAGAAAAAGAGGCAAACACATGCTTATCTGTGCACGCCCAAAGATATATGTGTGCCTGTTGGATTCTTAATGCCAGTTGCAGCATACCCACCATTGGTCAAAAGAGTCTATAAAGTTATATTTATGCATGTAAATAAAAAATAATTCCTCCTTTTCTACCATAAAACTTAATTATAATATAGCTCCACTCCATCTTTATTTTTCAATATAGGCTGAACTATAATTTTTTAACTAAAAATAATGTTTGTCCCTATCAGTTTGATTTGCAGCTGTTTGATTTTGGTTTTTCTATTCCTAATTTCCCAAAGGAACTTTGTCAAAATCTGCAGTATTGCCATTTAAACCTAGAAGTTCAGGACCTGAAAGCCCAGATTGAGCACATGTTATCTCTGGTGTCACTTCAAGACCAGTATTATAAGCAAACAGAAAAGTAAGTATGAATTCATGGCAGGTGTGCTAAGACTTATATTCTGACACTTGTAACTTCGGGGGACCTATTTAGAGAAATTAGTGTTAATTGAAACAGAAGCAAGATTTTTCTCAAACTTTCTGTTTTCTGGCTTAAAATTTCTGGTTTTAAATAAGTTTTCTTAAGCAAATTTGTCTTGCCTCTTGCTGTTTTACAGAGTACTGAATACTTCACTTCCAGTTCTTCGCAAGCAATACCTGATTTTGAAAGAAGCTGGGTTGACAAATGACTTAAGTGAGACTGAATATGCAGAGGTTGAGCAGCTGATTCAAAGACAAAAATCAGTAGCTTGGGCAGACCAGACTGAGGAAAAGAAACAAAATCAAAACCATGAAGTAGAAATGTCAGCTATCTTCGCATTCCCACAGCTTATGAGCAGACAGAACACCCCATGCCGTAAGTATATTATAGAAATTAATTTCTCTTGTGCAGAATGTATACAACAAACTAATAAGAAAAAATCATAACTCAGAAAAAATATATTAGCATGGGAAAATATGAAGTACTATAAGGGCAGCATTCCAATCAGAAATGGGAAGGATGTTGTAATTTCTTTTTTTCTTTAAAGATGAAATAAATTATTCAAGAATCCAATTCCAATGCAGTATCTGTGCATTATCCATATTTGGAAGTTTGTTATTAACAAAGTACAAGTCCCTGTTTAGCTGCTCTGTGTTGAAATTGGTAATGATGCATCTGTATGCAAAGACAGTGCTGAATTCTGTGTGTTGCAGACCAAGAATCATTGCAGAAACTCTTTAATGACACTTAACTTTGCCTGCAGTTGAGAGAATCATGACCATGTTCTAATGCAAATGAATTATGGGGTATTTTCACATAAAAATTTGAAGTATTTAAGTCACACAAATAACTTTTCTGATTATAAGCACTGTCTATAGATGCTTAAAGCAGCTACATTTAGTAGCTACTTCTGCAGAATAGGTAAAACTACAAAAGCAGGACCTTAACTTCTTGTGTGTTTCTTTGGATTTGATGACATTTGCTAGCTGATCATGAAGAAGGAAGCTCAAACTAGTAATTGATGTGGAAAAGCAAAGGTGAAAGGGTAGGGAGATTTATTCTAAGTTTGGTTGGAAGTCTTCTACAAAAATAAGTTATTGGAATATAATTCTAAATGTTCTTACTTGGTTGTATGAGGTGATTTTGATATTACCTTGTTATAAGATGCTTCTTCCTATCAGGAGTTTCAAAGCAGCAAAGAATTTCTGTCCATTTGCAGTAATGCCTAAATCTTTGTTTCTAATGAAGATTTCTTCCTGTGAAAGGTCTCTTGTATATTAGATAATATAAAGTTGAACTGTGGGAGGAAAATATATTCTCTGGCCATTCATTTAATATCTGTTTCTATGGTCAAGTTATCCACACAGTCAATTCTTGTGAAACACCTCTTGATTTCTAGTGAAAGCTAATTAAAGTTCATATGCTTTGCCAAGGCACATGTAGTGATTCACTACAGGAGTTGACCTCCTTCTGTCTTGTTTTTCCTTTAGCCCTTGAAACCTTTAAACACCTTAAGTAAAATTCTGACTTACAATTATAAGTTAAAATGGTTGCTTTTTACAGAAAACGCTGGCTTTCCTATATCTTTTTTTGACACATACATTAAAAATTTAATTAATTAAAATAAAGCTTGTATGTGCTTCATGTAATCATAAATGTGCATTGTCATGAACAATTTAACTGTTTGTATCAAAGAAAGCACAAGCTATGAAAACAACTTCATTTAAGAATGTGTTTAGGTGCCCATTCTTAAGTGTTCATTAATGGGGAGCCATAGAGTATTTAGAATTCATGGGTGGAGAGCTTTGACTGGTACTTGCAAGTATTTCTGTGAATGGGGAAGTTCATGGCACTGTTCCAGGCATCCCATTTCCAGAAGCCTTACTGTACATTACCACAGAGAGAATGGAATTGATTTATAGGAAAAAAAGAAAAGGCAACCATTGCCTCCCCTCATCACAGACATTCTGATATGAGAAGTCAATTTTTTTTTTATTTTGTGTGGCAGGAAAAATTGGGGTATAGTTTTACCTAGTAAAAGTACATAGTAAAAGACTTGATTAAAAGTAGGAAAAGCATATATCTTTTGTAGGAAAGATTTGTTTTATTGAGCAACTCTTTCATACTGTCCTATTTGACTTTTAAGTACATTTTCTCATGCTGTTTAAAACTAAATTCACCTGATCACTGGGACTTGCAAGAATGCAGCCTGGATTTTAGCCTTTTTCAGCTCACAGCTGTTGTTTGTGAACCTGTTGTGAAACTTGCCATGACAGTGCTGTCTTTGGGTCACAGGAATATTAAATAATTGAAATGCATTGACTAGACCTCATTTGCAATTTGGAATTCCATGAGTCAGTTGTTAAAAGAATGAAAACGTATGATTAGAATTGTAATTTGATCAATCAGTGGTAGCCCAGAAATGTTTATTGAAATGAATACATTAATATTTAATTTCACTTTAGCATCACAACCTGGTAGACTTAATTTAGCACAGTTTCCAGAAATAATCCCCTTATGCATGTATTAGCATGAGTTCTAGAAGAAGATAAGTCTTGGCCATTTTTTTGTCTCAAATGTCAATTAGAACTAACTCAATTCATCAGAGTTGTTTTGTCATGAGCTCTGCTCACTTTTGCTGTGACTCATGTTTCACACATAGTGCGTTCTGCTTTTTGTGTTAATGCACAGGGCTGTAAATATCTGATATTGCCAGGTTTCTTGTCAGAGAAATCAGTACTTTGGAGTAGTCTTAGGAGTTGGTTTTGGTCCTTAGTTTGTCTATCACTTGATGTGGGTGGTTGATAGGTGGATGATAGCTTTTATGTTTAATTTCTTAGTGAATCTCTTAAATGATATCTTAAAGAATTTTGACAATTACCTTTTCTAAAAATCAGAAATTAAGGATCAACAATACGTGATCTCTAAAGTATATATTTGGAGTCATGTTTATTTTTAAAGAAAAACATTGTAGCAGAAGGTACTAGTTAAGGAAAGACAACTTCAAAATTTCTTTTAAGCTACTTCATCAGGTTAACTGCAGCTGTTCTGTTAAGTATATAAGTGATTCATTTTTATATACGAAATAAAATATATTATGGAATTATGATGATCATATTGATGCAAAAGATTGAACTGGCTGTAAAACTTGAAACAAATATAGACCATAAACATAATTTCCCTGCCTTATTATGGAGCAGGTTTGAAATTTTTTTAATAGTCAGAGCATGTTGTTTATCTTTCAGTAGGAAAATAATGATTACCATTAGACATCCATTCAGGAACTATTTAGTTTTGGTTTTTAAGGCAATCTAAATAGCCCTTCTTGGTTCTCCACTGTATCATCTTCAGTACTGTGAATTTGAAAATTTGTGGAAGTAATGAAGTAGTGTTTCTGTAACAATTTGTATTGTCTGAGTCCCTTTTAAATAATCTTCTCAATAGTGGCTATTAAAAGCACTTGCAAAAAAAATAGATTCAGTATCTTGCTTCCTTAATAAGATGGAAATAGAAACACTGGCAGTTCTTCTTTTTGTGGGTCGTAATGTTTTTCTTGCTCTATTTTTATTTACTTTAGGTCCAAAGAATCATGATCTATATACAGTAGAGCAACAGGTTAATGTGGAATTGGGATTTTGGAGTTGTTTTTGTTGCATTATATTTGGTTTAGGTTATTTAGTTGTGGTGGTTTTGCTTGGCCCAGTTTTTGGAGGTGGGGGGGCAAAAGATGGGCGCTGTGAGAAGCTTCTGGAGGCTTCCACCATGTCCAGCAGAGCCAATCTGTGGCTCTGAGGATGATGGACATGCCACTGACCAAACTGGCCAATAAGATGAGTGGTTACGCCTCTGTGAAAACATATTATAAGAAGAAATCAAACAGGAGCAGACAGAGTAGTTTTGCCATGGAGGAGGCTGAGAAATATGTGAAGGATGAGACACCAAGGTCAGTGCAGGAGGGGGAGGACCTGCTCCAGGCGCCGAAGCTGGGATTCCTTTGCAGGCCTGGTGATGACCATGGTGGAGCAGCTGTCCCCTGCAGCCCATGGACCATGGTGGAGCAGCTGTCCCCCTGCAGCCCATGGTGACCATGGTGGAGCAGGCTGTCCCCCTGCAGTCCATGGTGACCATGGTGGAGCAGGCTGTCCCCTGCAGCCCATGGTGACCATGGTGGAGCAGGCTGTCCCCTGCAGCCCATGGTGACCATGGTGGAGCAGGCTGTCCCCTGCAGCCCATGGTGACCATGGTGGAGCAGGCTGTCCCCTGCAGCCCATGGTGACCATGGTGGAGCAGGCTGTCCCCTGCAGCCATGGTGGACCATGGTGGAGCAGGCTGTCCCCCTGCAGCCCATGGTGACCATGGTGAGGCGGCTGTCCCCTGCAGCCATGGTGACCATGGTGGAGCAGGCTGTCCCCTGGCCCATGGTGACCATGGTGGGCAGGCTGTCCCCTGCAGCCATGGTGACCGTGGTGGAGCAGGCTGTCCCCTGCAGCCCATGGGGTCCATGGAGGGTGCAGAGATCCACCGCAGCCCGTGGAGGAGGGAGGTCCCCAGCCGGAGCGGGCGGACACGGGAAGGGGCTGTGTCCAGCAGAAGACCCAGGAGAGAGAGGCTTTGCTCCCGATATGGACAGCCTGGCCTTCTGACTGTACCCGGTGGACAAGAGAGCCCACGTGCAACAGTTTTGGATGACTGTCTGCCCGTGGGGGGACTCACGCAGCAGCAGATGTGTGTGGCCTGCTGCTCGTGAGAGTGAAGCCACGCCGGAGAGGTTCATGGAGAACTGTCCCCGTGGGAGGGACCCCACGGCAACGCAAGGGAAGGAATCTTCTCCCTCAGCTGTCACAGAGGTCCGGTGATGAACTGACCAACCCCACACCCTGTTCGTTCCTGCTGCTTTGTTGTATGTGGGAAGGGGGAGGGAGTGGGGAGAAATCGGTGTCTTTGAGGGTTGTAATTTATTTCTCATTCTCTCCTCTGACTTTGTTAGTAATAAATTCACTTGAATATTTAAGTTGTGCCTGTTTTTGTCCATCAAGTGTTTCCTCCCTCCTTATCTCAACTCATGAACCTTTTGTTAGTTTTTTTCCCCCTTCGCTCTTCTCTACCCAGTGTGGTGGTGGGGGAGAGCGAATGAGCAGGTGTTGTGGGTGCTTGGCTTCTGGCCAGCATTCCAAACTGCAACATTAGTGAAGCCAAGTTAAATGTGATGTTGCTGAGGATGTTTGTTTACCTGTTTGTTATGTTAGGTAGGACCAACCTTGTATTTTCACTAGGGAGGGGAAAATTCTTATGGGAAGGGATTAATATTTCTTAAATATTTTATATGTCCAACACTTTAACGGTAAGAAAAACTTCTTATGTTTTAACTTTGTTTTACAATGACTTTTATTCCAGAAATAGATTTTTAAAATAGATCTTTGTTTTTACTAACAGCTTGTATTTGCCTTGTATAGAATTCCTGCAACTATCATTATTAGTTTAGTTGTATTACAGTACAAAACGCTGTCCATTATGATGGAATTCATCAAATTATTTATGTTGGCAGTACTTTTGTGTTCTTTATGTATTTAGTTAATGATTTAAATGCTAGCATTTACAGTTAATTTTAAAATGCTTCCAATATTTAGGCCTGTAGAAGCTTCTAAACCTTGGCACTCCCACCAAAATGTTTCTCCATCAGACTTCCTTCTAGTAACTTCAAGACATTAGCAAAACCTCAGTGTCTTACAGTAAGCAAACTTTCTGAAACTGAAACCTCCCCATCCTAATGTAACAACGGACTAATAGAATTCTAACCATTATTTTTCCTGAAACAGACATTCAGATGCATATAAGTAGGAATAAAACCTAATAAATGAATATTTTAAATGCGTCCTGAGGCATTTAATGGATAGTTATTTCAAACACTAAATTATATAAACCTTATTCTTGTATTTAAGAATATGAGATGTCACTAGTCTTTTAAAAAAAAGGCTTGGATTCAACTTTTGGTTGTGATGACTAGAATTTTGTTTTAGAGAATTACACTGAAGTATATATTGTACTCATTAAAACAAAATTAAAGAGCAGGCTTGTTCCCCACAGCTGATGTAGCAGGGTGACAGAATCCTAGTCACTTCTTTGCTTCCCCTGCTTTCTCATTTGCAGTGTCAGAGAATTTTGTCCCTCTTAGTAGTTCTGTGTCATTCCTTTTTTCAACTCTCTCATTATTTTGCATGGTACTTGCTGGGGAAAAAATGACAGTGGTCAGGAGTCAGCTGTAGGTTAGTGATGGTAAACTCTTAAAATAGAAGTTTTGTCCTGGTAATGCAAAAATGTTCAATACCCGTGCCCTTCCATTCCATTTTTTGGGATTATTTGCATAACCGCTAGGATTAACTATGCCAACCTATGCATGTTCATAGTATTTTGAGTGTCACAGAGCTAATACCTTTAGAAATGCTGCAATAGAAATAATTTAACTTATATGATCAAATTAATATGTGGATGGAATAAATTGTGTTTGTAATAATTTCTCTTAATGTCTCAGCAGGGAGAGGAGGGAAAAGGCAGGATTTAGGTGGTATTTACAGGTAGCTGTGCTAATCACTGCTGCTTACGTTTCGCAGGCACCTCTTCTAGTACACCATCACAAGAAACAAATAAAAACACACAACAAGTGTTAGAATCTACAGAACCACCACAGAAGAGAACTAGGAGGAAGCTGATGGACTCTCCAGTCACAGCAAGTTCCCCTGCCTTCAGCCAGTCCAGCCTGGAGGATTCTCTTGCCAAGGACGTCTGCCCTATCGTGTACACACCAGACTCTTGCAGAAAGCCAGCACAAAACTTCAGTGCTCAGACTGTGGTCAAGAAGGCTTTGCACCTTGCAGGCCTGGAGGAAGCCAACACCTGCAGCACAGATGTGGCAGCCAGCAAGGGCAGTATCATGGATGTGACGTGTGATATAATCCCAGAGTGTGATGAAGGCGTCATGAACTCAACAGTCATTCTCTACGAGGGGACCGATGAAACGACTGAAGTGCCTGCTTACTCATCTGTGAAAGAGTCACAGCCATGCAGCAATAGCCTTGTGCCAAGGTACTTTCCTTTTATATGGGCAAGAAATATTACAAAATCATTTCATTGTATCTTTACAGCTTGGCTTTTCCATTTTTATCTGTTTTATAAATAAACGCAGCATCTTGAAAATCAAGCGCTCCATTTTGATCAACATCAGATTCAATTCTGCCATTATTTGGAAGCAGTAGTATGTTAGTGACAACAAATTAAGTTGAAAGCTTATCCTGTTTTATAACATATGTACCAAAAAGGAAATACACTACTTTTGAAATTGATTGTGATGCCTCAGGCAAGTTATTTTCACTAAGTCTTGTTTCCTGTCTGTAAAATGGATATTTAACCTCTCCACATTGGGAAATGCCATGCTTGAAGCTGCTGTGTATGTCTGAAGTCTGCAAAGCTGCCTCAAGTAACATTAATTAAATTATTTTCTAGTTTTGGTTTTCAACTTAGTATATATTTGTTTACAGTTAAAAGCAAATTTGTTTGACTTTTACCAATAATATATTTTACAAAAATGTACTTCTTTTATTTCAGAGTTGATCTTTCTTCCTTAAGAACCAAAAATTCTGCTTCGGTATTTGAGAAGCGCTCATATATGGCAATGACTGCTGCTGCTGCAAGGAAAAGGAGGGTGCTAGGGTAAGGTTAAAAAGTAACTCTTCTATGCAAAAGTAGATTTCTTATGTTCTTACTTCAGTTTCAATATTCTGTTTCAAATCTGAAAACATACAAGTCATTTGGAGCTGCATATGACGTGTTCAGATTCAGATATGTTTTGGTTGTTTTTTTGGGGTTTTTTTGCTTGTTTTTTCTGGCAACTTCAGTAGATTTTTTTTAAATCTTAGTTTAAGAATTTCTGTTTTAATAATTACAAATTAATATCATGTCCTGTGTAGCTGCCATCTACTCAAAATAGAAAGATGAGGCATCATTTTGTAAAGAGAAATTTCATCAGATTTAAAGAACAAGTCTATAGATAGATCACAGCATGTGAAGAAACTTAAGCACCTTTTTATTTTCTTTAAAATAGAGAACTATCCTAGAAGGTCAGATTCACCTGATCTTCTGTCATGTTACTGTCCTAATTGTTATCAGCTACTGTTCTAAACTGTCTTCCTAGGATGAGGAATAAACTCTTTTGCTCTAAGATGAGAAAAGAGGCATTGCTCACAATTCCAAATAGCTGATTATGAATTTATGAATTTAGCAAAATAAATCACCTGCTCTCTGAAATCAAGCTACTTTTTTTCTAGATTCTCCCTAGGGAGACATGGGAATTTTTGGAGCCTGATTTATCTGGTCTTAAGATAAAAGTTCTCAGACAGGCTTTTGCAGTTGTTTTGTATTTTTTATATTATACCTGACTAATTCCAAAACACACATATATATGGATATATATATTAAAAGAAATGTATATGTGTGTGTATGCTTATTTCCTCCCAAAAGTCTAGCTCAATCTGCTCATCTTGTTTCTTTTGTATCTCAAACCTGTATTTCCCAGTTTCCAATTTAGAATTAGACTACAGAAAAATCCCACAACTTTTATTCCTTTTAGAGGGATCATTCTGCCTCAGTAAGTTGTCTGTAGATTGAAATTCTTTATGGTTTTGTCTAGCAGTTGGTGATGAGGAGAAGGAATGAAAACATTTTTGTGAAGGAGGAAAGGAACATGTTCTTACCTTTCAGACATTGCCTTTATTCCATTCTCTTCTTTACTTTTTCCCTCTTTTCTCTCCCACACTTTTCCTGATTGAAGTGGATTGCTCCAGTCATTCATCTCCTACTGATGTTAGGAAAAAAAGATAAATTTCAGTCATATTGTCTACTATAGAAGTATAATTTGAAACTTATTTCAAGGATAAGGGGCAAGAGACAAGTCATTCATAACAGAGAGACTATTTTACCAATATCACATTACTCTCTTATTGGCATGACTTCTCAGGAGTGGATTTTTAGGACTGGCACAAGGAAAATCTTAGTCTTTGCTGCTTGCTGTATATTTTCATTTAGGCAGAAAATTATTATTAAGAAAGTTAGTGTGAGTTAGGGGACTATAAAGTGGAAATAATACAATATTTATTACAGGAATAGGGAAAGCATAGGAACTTGGGACATAAATACCATTAGCTTGTTTATGAGGCTGTCTTGCAGAGTGGAACTGAGGAAGTTTGTGAGGCAATTGCAAAAGGGTGAGATTAGATTGGTTCATAATTTTCACTGTAGACCTTAAGTCCATCACATAAAATGCTATAGATAAAATATAGAGGTTTTGGTTTAGTGAATTTGAAGCTGTAACAATTTTCTTGCAGCTTAGTTAAAAAGTATTGTCTGCTTTGAAGCCACCCCCTCCAACTGTGTTGGAGGCTGTAGAAAAGTTATTGTAGCAATAAAAAAATGTGATTTGTCCAATAAACACAGCTTGGTCATTCCAAGGACTTTGTAACATGCCTTAAGATTATTTCTTAGTATAATTTATATGTGATGTCCATCAAACTGGTTTCTGTGGTTTCAAAAAAAAAGTGTTAAAAGGCAGGAAAAAATGGCACAAGTGGCAACATTAGTTCTTATTTTTACAGTTGAAACATTCTTGTAAATTTATAAAAAGGAACAAGGGAAATAGTATCCATAGATGAATAATATCACTGAAAGTATTTCTACATAGCAAGGCCTAAACTGCTGTAATAAGCTGAATGGTTATACTGAAAACAAACTCCTCTTTGGCAACTTTTCCAGTTCTACATCAAACACCGTGCTGGGCAGCCTACAAGAACCAGTCTCTGCAAAACGCCTTCGACAGGACATCTCATTGAGCCAGGCAGCCTTGAGAGTACCCCAAGTGACTGGTGAGTGCCAAAACTGGAGTGGGACTGCAAAATCCCACTGCACTGGGAGCAGTGAGTGCACAGCAAAAGCAAAATTAGGATTGCTGCTCAATTTTTGTCAATTTACTAGCAGGTATTGCTGTGATGGCACACTAAGCCATTGGTTTGAATAGGATATCCCTTTATTAAAAAATACATTCTGGTATTATCTAAACAAAATTATTCAAGAGCAAGCATTACAATAGCAGAATAAACCATAACCAAATCCCTAAGAGGAAGAGTTATTTTCAGAATAAAAAAGACAAAACTTTCTCTAATGACACAGTGTTCATTTTCCAATGCTATTGTATAATAAGAAGGATTAATAACATTTTTGCATATTTTTACATCTTTATATAGACCTCTGTGCCTTTTTAATAGCATTTCATGTCAGTTGAGGGTCTAATCATGGGATTTCCTAGGCAATTAAAACACTGGATTCCTGAGCTGAGAATGATTACATTTTTGCATATTAAAATTAGGCTTTCAGTAAGGGAAAAATGTGTAAAATTCTTAGAAATATTCTGAAAAGGAGGTCCATGTAAGCTCAATTCTACTTATGTTTATTGAATGAGTGTTTCCCTGTTTCTAATAACATTTCTTTCTTCACTAGGAATTAAAATGAAGAGCAGGAAGCAAGATCAGAATATGTCAAGAAACTTTGTTAGAAGCTTTTCTCAAGGAAATGTCCCACTGGATGTTAAATCAAGGACATCAAAAGATCTTGCACTTCATATTTCCAAGAAAAAAAATAGAATTTAGTTCTGAGTTCATCCATATTTCAAGGAGCAATGATGGATAGCAAATGAGAATAGAGTGACTTGCGTTTTCCTCTTGTAAATAGTTTTGAAAGTTTTGTGATGGAAATGTTAGAAAAATGATTTTGACCCCCTAAATTATTTTCGTTGGAGCAGCTTCCTTGTGTTAAGATTTTTTTTCATTTGGAAGCAAGTTAGGCAGATACTAATATTAGAACTAATGCTTAGCAGTTTGTTTTTAGATTGTTAGCATCTATTGATGATACATGTAGTTCCAAGAGACAGAAAAATATTAACACACATTTTTTCATCTTGCTAGTTTTTAATCTGTCACTTGGTTGTAAATGTTTCTGTTTTATTTTTTTTTCATTTTAATTCAGTTGTAAATATGTCTTCATGCTAATTACTTCAAATAAATTTTTTATATTATTAAGAGCAATATAATATGAAATGTATTTCTAGCAAAGATGTTCCTTTTGTTCTTAGGGAAATTTTTTTTAAGTAATTTTGACATATATTGTTAGAAGTACATGTAGTTTATAATGATTAATATTCAGAGACAGAGGAATTTGTAAATAGTTATGCTGTAACCTTGCCATCCTGCCCAGCCTTAGTGATGTGGTTTTAGTGTGTTTGGTCTGTGCAAATGCAAATGTGTGAATTTCCCCAGTGCAGGGAGAGCCAGAGAAATCCAGTGAGTTGTTTCAGTGGTGTCAGACAACTGTGCAGAGCAAGGAGCTTCCAACCTGACCCCTTCAGTAATCAGGAGTTATGCAGCATTTATTCTTGGCACATTGGAGGAGCATTTCTCAGAGGCTTCTGAAGAATGAGAACTGCCTGCAAAAGCTTTCAGGACCACTTGTGGAAGGAGCAGACAATGTTGCAGAAGCTGTCTTCATTGGGGAAGTTCAAAGAGGAAGAAATAATTTCTTAAGGAATAGGGGTTGCTAGTTAAAAATACTGAGACCAGAGAAATTGAGTCCTCTTAATTGCATTTTAAAAGGAATATAGGTGATACAGTTGTGGTGAGCCTGGGATCATGCTGGTAGTGTAATGAGAGCTGAGAAAACATTGGCCATGGAAAAGGTTGGTTTGAAGCCTGAAAACTAGAATTGGGACTTGTCCACATAGCAAAGTGATGTAATTTCAATAGAATGAAGTGGAGGGTCACTTTAATATCATAATGAACGACAAGATTTTGAGTTCATTTTGATTTATTATTTTGGTACCTGATACAGCTAACGTTCTAAAGATCATCCTTGAGTTATGGTATTTTTTTCAAATTCCCAATGTTTAATATAAAATGTGCACAGGGAGTTTCTATTGTTGATATCACATATTCAAGAGGCTTGTTGGGTTTTGCTTATAAATATCGTTTGTGGCATATAAGACACATAGATGTTCAGAGCAACCTTGAAAGGTTTTTAGACAAGCTTGTGCATGCACCATTTTGATATTCAGTCAAAGCATAAAACTGATGAATCTCGTCTTTTTTAACATGTTTTGCATACCCTTGAATGGAATTGGTTCAATTGCAACACTTTCAGGAACTAAAAAAAAAATTGAGGAAATTAAATTCTGACATGAGAAATGAATGATTCAATCAGAAGCTGATTATACATTTGTTAGCAAGGTGTGTATTTACCATTTATAACTAACATAAATGAAATGTTTCCAGAGATTGTAACAGATTGAAGTGGGATTTTTGTATTTCAGATTGCTCTTGAGTAACATTCTGCACTATTAATTGTACATAACATTTGTTTTCTTCCATACTGTGTACACATCTAGACTTCATAAGCAGAAAGTGCTTTGCAGCACATTCCACACTCCTTGGTGGCACAAAACTTTTCATACCTTTCCATTGCCTAATATTTTTGTCAGATTGCCAGTTAGGTAGAAAGCAAAGTGTGTTTGGGAAGCAGTGGAGATTGGAGATATGATACAGCCCGTTTTATTTTCTTGCCAATCTGCTCTGACTGCTACCTGCTGGCTTGTCTTTACAAACTAATTTAAATAATAGCATTTATCTATCAATGAAGTACACATTTTATTGATTTCACTGTTGTACCATGCAGGGTTAAATTGTGTCAGTGGTGCAAGTGTGGAAAGGATGTAAAAGATCTTGTCCCACTGGGAAATTCTCACCAAAACATGCAAAGGCTGCAGGGTGTTGTTTGTACTTTTATTCATTTACTTGGTTATTGTCATTGCAGGACAGTGAATTTCTAGGAGTTATCTGAAGCACAGGCTTGGGAAGCTGTGAATATTTGTCTGTGGGGATGGAATTTTGTACAGGAGAAAGAATGATACTGCTGTCGGTGAGGCTATGGAGCCATTTCTGATCTCTACATCTTCATTTTGCAAAACATTAGTTTCATTACTAAATCATTACTAAATATACACAAATAGCAAGCATTTTAGTGACTCCTTTAATTTAAAGAGTAACTACCTTTAGCTGTGCATGCAACCTGCACAGCTATGCTCCAGCATATTATGCCTTGTACGTGGGCATGTTGAAAGCCACTCAAATCAAAAATCACATCTGTGTCTTTTTATAGAACTGTAACAACCTGATACTCAACAAAGACTTGTGCAAACTTTTATCTTCTTCGTTAGAAGTCAAAATCTGAATCTTTCGATATTGGATATAAAAATGTGGGTACAAAAATAATTTTAAATTAAAGAATTTTAAAATCAGTTGCTAAAAGTGAAAGTTAGGTGAATTATTTCATTATTAAGGGCTAATGCTTAGTGGTTCAGTAAAAAAAGTGGACAAGGAAAGAAGGAGGAGCAAAAAGGAGTGATCCTAAATTGAACTGTAGGTGTTTTTAACGGCAAATATAACTACACAATGGAACAAGTTCCTATCCAATCTCTGTCCTTGGAGCTGTCAAGAAAGAACTGGACAAAATTCTGTGTGACTTAATCAGTGTTGAACTTGCTTTGAGCATTGAACTTTGAAGCTGAGCTAGGTGAACCTTCCAAGCTTTCTTCCAACTTGAATCATTCTGTGATTCAAAAGAAAGAATTGTCTCAAACTGAAGATCAAATAGAAGATATTTTGTAGACAATTTTTGTAAGAAGTATTAATAGAGCTATGACTGTACAGTGTACTCCACTCATATCTCCAAAATCTTCCAGAAGATAGCTCATGGTAATTATTAAGGAAATTAAATTACTTTTGAAGAAAGGTAGGGGAGATCTGTGTATGAGTTAATTTGTAGTTCAGAAGCTAAAAATCAAAAGGAATACAAATTCAGTTTTTAGAACAGTCCAGGTAAGTGTGCTGGATTCACAGTTTATTCACAAATTATTTCAAGAAGGGGTTCTAAGTTAAAATGCTAAAAATTATTGAAACTGAGTTATTCAGTTAGCTGAAGCAAAAACTAACTATGAAGATTTGGAGGAGCAGTTGCTGAAGGACAGGGCAATAAAATAACAAATGAGAATGTCAATGAACACACAATAGTACCCAAGAAGGAAAACAGCCCAAACTGTACACGTATGGCCATGGATTCTCAAATAGATATTATTACTCAGGAAAGAGACCTTGGAGTTATTGCAAAAAGCTGTGAAAACATCATCTCTGCAGTCAAAACAGCACAAAAATGAATAGAGAACACACCATTGTGTAGGTTCCTTGCTTGAATCTGGGTGTTGTCCTACACATTTCAAATAAATGTCATTGAATAATAAAGGGTATAAAGATGGATGAGAGGAGCAATTAAAGCAGTGAACAGCCTGAATAACAGTCATGTAGTTCTGGAGCACTTCAGGCTGGAAAGCAGGTGATTGAGGAGCTATGACTAAGGCGTGTGAAATAACGAGTCATGGGGAAAAGGACTAGGCAACGATTATTCACTGTCTCTTACTGTATGAAAGCTAAATGGCAGGTTCAAAACACATGAAATTTCTTCCCTGTGTAGCTTATTTGATGACAAGGTCTGGAATTTAAAATGTGGTGGGTGTCAGAGTTCAAAAGTGATTACACAAATCCATGGAAGAAATGGTTTGGGGAGCTGTTGAACACATAGGTGCTCAGAGCAGTGAGCATACAGGGAGGTAGGAGGGTATTCTCAATGTTTTTTGCATATTTGGTTCTGATTTTTCCTTTAGCATCTGCTAAGGGGTGTCAGTTAAGAAACGAGACAGGGCTTACAGGACTTTGAGCTTTAGTTTTCTACTTTGAGTTTTTCCTCAATATCTTAAGTGCTTAATGCCAAGAGGGGGGACTTCCTGACACCCTGTGCAGTCAACAGAGAAAAAGAGGGTGGAAGAGATTCTCTTCTAATTCAGAATGGCCAGCTGGCTTGGATTTTTTTGGCAATTCACTCATCTGGCAAGTAAATCTTGTTCCTCGAGGACCTTCAAGTTTGGCACTTGGGTATCTCCTCCCAAGTGAAGTTTATCTTTACTCTCAATGTACTGTGTAAATTTGTCATAATGCACCCTAATCTATTCTTCGTTACAAATTCTGGTCTTTTAGCCTATTTTGGACATCTTTCTGAGGCTTGAAGTCTTAGATGAGAGTCTACCCTAGTAGAGGTCCAGGAACCATAATGGGCACCAAGGGCTAGATTCTGATCTCAGCAGGGTCATGGCTTCATGCAAATTACAAATTCCTGCTATGGAGAGCAATAGAAAAAAACTACAACAAACTGAAACAAACCCCAAACCAAAAAAAACAGAATCCATATCTATTCCAATATTGCTCTAAAAGTTGGAAATAGTGATTTTCATCTTGCATCATGATCTTATTGCAGAGTCTGGCTTTGCTTTTTCATCTGGTTCGCGGTTTGTCTTCCCTCCAGATGACCTTTAAATCATGCATTTATTTGCTAGTCTTCCTAACATTCTGTGACACTTCTGCTCTTGTTCACATAGAAAAGAAAATACATGCTGAGCAATCCAAAAGATACAGGGAGATTAATTTTATGATTGCTTTAGAATATTTCATTTCAGAGTCATGGAGACATTAAGAAATTTTTAAGCACTGAAGATGCCACTGGAAAGCTCTAAAAGCTGTATTGCCTTCACACAATTCATACATCCAAAAATTAAAGGTTCTATGGAAACTCACTGAAATATATACTGAATATGATAAAATATACTGAAATTACAGAATATTTTCCTAATGAATCAATTCCCATTCCTTAGTCCCTGGGCTAAGACTTTTCAGAGATGATCAGAATGCTCATGTCTGATAATTTGTGTCTCTAACTCTTCCTCTTTGCACACAAGCATCTTACCTAGTCTCCAGTTTAAGCAGATAAAATTGACATTTTAGTTCAATATCCAGCCCTTTTGACAGAATTGCTTTAGTCATGATCTGGAGTCATTCAGTGAAGAGGATAGAGCTCTACACAAAATCACTTCTCATATAAGATGGAAGAAATCTTGTGAAAGACTCAAAGGAAAGGAAAAAAAATGTTTTGGTTCTTTTAATGAAATGGGCCCACCATTCACAACTTTTTCAAGTCCTTCCACTCTGAGTGCTTGTTTTGAGACAACTGAAGCTTGACATCCAATAATGTTGAATCTGTGCAACATTTTGCATTCACAGCAGCAACTGGTGGAATCAGGCTCTTTGCTCTGAACATATAAAAAGGCTTAAAAAAAACCTTAGCTTTTGGAAAACTCAGAACCTTAGGCTTTCAGAATTGGCAAACAAAATTAGC
Source organism: Malurus cyaneus samueli (assembly GCA_009741485.1). NCBI lineage: Eukaryota > Metazoa > Chordata > Aves > Passeriformes > Maluridae > Malurus > Malurus cyaneus. Next base: position 2,819,058 of record VKON01000103.1, read on the forward strand.
TGACACTCTGAACATTTTGGCTTTTATCTTAAATATTCTGTTCCCCTTGTGTGAAATTGTGATAAAAATAACCTCTAACTTCAAAAGGGTGTTGGGAGGATCAGTTCATTAATGTTTTCAAAGAATTCAGATGCTGTAGTGAAATCACCATACAAAATCCCATAAGGAAATTAATAATTCTGTATTCATTGTAGGCTTTGGGTTATGGTAAGTCAATAACACATAAGATTTTACACTGCATCAGAGGGGTATCAAAAGGATGGTTTTTGTCAGTAGTTTTCCCTTCTGTGAGTGCTGTCCAATCAGGGCAGTGTGTCAGGAGCAGTACAGAAAGAAATTCAAAGCTATGGGGAAAATGGACACTCAGAGACACATTCCCATTGCAGGCAGCCTTAAAAATGTCAGTTTGATGTGACAAACTGTTGTGGTTTATGGGGATCTCCTTTTGTTTCCTTTCGTGGGAATTTTTCTTTCCCATTTTTGTTGCGGATTGCCAGGTCATCCTTTTGATGGCAGGGCGATTAGTAAAGACAATAGGATCTACACCCCACCCAAACGACCTTGCTAAGTACTGGGAGGGGGTGGGTGTGGGTGTGGTGGTGGCGGGTAACTATATATACTGCCCTGCTTGGCTCAGAGGGGTTGTTGGCCTGCTACCTGTGGAGCAGAGCTCGACTGCTCTTTGGTTCCTGTTTTGCTGCACTGTGAGCTTCTGCCTCGATCTGAGCCAGCCGGGACCTGCGCCACAGCGCTCCTGCAGTCACCGGGGAATCAGGTGAGCATCTCTGTGTGAGGCTGTCACTGGGCTTGTGGCTGGGCTGGTTGCTGCTATTGTTGTTATTACTTATTTTCACTTTGTTATACATATTAATAAAACTGTTATTCCCTTTCCCCCATATTCTTGCCGGGAAGCCCGTGATTTTTTTTTTCCAAAGCTATAAGTCAGAGGGAAGGGGGGGTCATATCCACCACTCCAAAGGGGGGTCCCTGCCTTTATTGGCAAAACACCTGTCTTTCAAACCAAGACACAAACATTCTCTTAGAATAAAATTTATCTAGTGCCGTTAATATGAGTTTCCATGTAACTGAACCATATTTGTTTAATCATCCACTGAGAGAATCCTGTTGATATGGTTTAAAAACAGCCCTACACTTTTTGAACCTAACACATCATATTTCAAGCACATTTCAGAGAGCTTTACACAGCACACAGCGATTGCAAGGCATGAAGGTTTCTGGAAATTACATGGCAAATGTATTGTAATTGCTGTCATGAACCTGAGGATGCCATTAAATCAGATAATCTTGGAATTTACAGATTTGGCAACAGCAAACTTCTTTGTTCACGGAGCTAAAAAAAAATAATAATAAAAAAAAAAGCCACTCAGAATTTTCAAACTATTAAACTATTCAGAGCTGTAAGAGTTGTAAATGTTTAAGCAGGAACTCCAGTTAACAGCTGTACTGATTCCAGTCTAGCTGCTTTAACAGAAGATGAAATCAGAAGGCTGAGAGAAATCTAGAAGTGGATGGAACAAAGCTGCACAGGTTTTGATAATTATCTGCCACAATAACTGGTTCATATGGGGTCATTCTGGACTATAGATAGGTAAAGACAAAATAAGATAGTGCAGGGACTGAATCAATCTAAAAAAAAAGCCAAACAAATAAAATAAATATAGAAAAAAGAACCACAAAATTATTTGGCAATTGCATGAAGGCATCAAAACCGTCATTTATGTAGAAATTTAAAGTTAATTTATTACTTTTAGGCAATCTGGCTTTGAAACCGAGAGCTTTTTGTTTCTATTTATTTATTTCTCAGTGATTCAAATTTTTCACTTGTGAAAACAAAATGTGTGTTCTTTTAAATATACACTAAACAAGAAAAATATCTGTATAATACACCCCTGCCAAAATACACCACTGAATCCAGGACCGAAAGAGTAAAACTGAGAGTTCAAGTGTCCTAATTTACTTTTCTCTTTGGGGATTTAAATTTTTATTTAAGCTTTACCAAATTATGTTATAAAAAGATTAGCCCAAAAAAACTCTTAACTTTTTCAGCTCCTAAGGGGAACCTGAAGCAGAAAAGGGAACATTCTTTCCAGATGCCTTTCACTTTTAGGAAAAGAATTAGACCATATAAGACACTGCCCCTATAGATTCATGCACAATTAGTGTTTTTGCTCTCAGCATCATCACTGCTATATTCTAAAATTGTTTTAGTGTTTGTTTTTGCACACTAGAAAATCTCAGCTACCCAGAAAATATTTTTAGATGGCCTTGACTTGAATTTTGTAAAGTCTCGCATTCATTAATAAATAAGCACCAAAATATTGCACCGAAGCAATTAATTTTAAAAAGTTAATTGAATTGGTAGAAAAAGTTAACAAAGGGAGAATTAATTTTTTATTTTTTAAAATAGTGAAATAAGTTAGTGGCTACCCATGGCTAGGCATTTCTGGAATTGTTGAGATATCACTTTAAGAATAGACTTGGAACAATGTCAATTTGCTTCCACAATTTGTAGGGGGAAAAAGTAAATACATCATTTCTTGATTCAATTATATCCACAAGGTAATGAAGCAAGAGATTAAAAAAAAGCTGCCAGGCTATCACTAGATTTTTTTTTTTTTTCTCAACACACAATTTTTAAAAAGCCTGTGTGGTAAAACAAAGAACCAACACAAACAGTTGGATGGGGCTTCTGGGGAGGATGAAGGTGATAAAATGCACAACTGTTCCTCCATCCAGCCACGCTGTGTACGCTGCACTGACAATGTTACTGCTGCTGACAGATATTGCTCTGAGAAGGTGTTAATGCTTTCAGGCATATGCTGAGCTATTAACCCGTGTTCCTTCCTTTTTATCCTTTAGAAATCCATAGGAAAACGACATGCAGTTGTGGGGGAACGGGGCCCCACAAGCCCTGATTCTGAAACCCAGCCAATTATTGTGTATGACTGAGGTCTGGGAAAAGAAAGGGATGTTAACAGCCTACATGGAGGAGGAATGCTGCATCCTTGAGAAAAGCAGATTGGAATGCAGAATTGATAACGCAGGTGGCTGGAAATTATAAGCATTACTAATACTGTAGCTTTTGCAAACTCACCAATTATGTTCTGATTACTAATTAAACAGCTGTCTCTTGACCAATGTATGTTTGACACAAATGTGTACTCTGGTTGCTAAAGTGGATAAAAGAGGCTTGTCCCACAATAAAGTCCTTCTTTCTTTCTGTTTTTTCACCCACTTTTTGTGTGTTTTGTATCTATTCTTTTATGTCGGCTGTCTGGCCAACAGCAACAATGCAGTGGCAGCCGAATCCTCTTCCTTGTTTAATTAAGCTTTAATTATTCCTTCTTTGAAAACACACCAGTTTACAGGGAGAAAACATCTCAAATTGCTGCTCTCAAGGCAGGAGTGTGCTGTTGAGAATCTGTTTGGGTTTTTGGGAGGTTTCCTCACGCAGGAGTCCTCAGATGCCCCGGGGTGAGCTCAGGCCACGGCGCCGCTCTCATCCCGTGCGCCCCGCGCTGTGTGCTGGACCATGAGCGCTGCTGTACTCTGATCTGCAGCACGTCTAGACAGATATTCATAATGAAATAGATGTCTGGATAATGAAGCAGCCTTGGCCTGTCCTAATGGGATTGAAGCCCACGGAGGCTGGAAAAAGAGCAACTTGCGTTGCACCCTCGTGGGCTGCTGGGTTTCACGGGTAAGATGAGCATGGGCAGCCAGGCTGGCTCTGCTGTTAACCTCAACTTCCCCTGATCTGGGCTCTGTGCAGGGTTACACAAGCATTTCGACAAACAATCAGGAGAACTTTATACAATACTTAATCTCATCCAAAATTCTCCAGAATACAGTGTTTTGTTCAGAATCAAATTTCACCTTTTAAACACTGCACACAGCCTTGATCTTCTAACGAATGATGGAACATCTCTTCACTTGCATACTTTAATGCTTCTTGGCGTGTGGAAATCCTTCCCAACTATAAAAAGAATGACTGTAGCTCCCCAAGGCTGCCCTCTCGTGCTTCAGGAGTTCCTTGAAGCACTAGGTCAGACTGGAAGATGTTTGTAGGAGTGCTAGAAGTGGCAAGAAGCAGAGGGGGAGAGTGCAGGCAGCTGCCTTTTTGTTCTTAACTAAACTGGACAGCGAAAGGGAGCACATCCCTAAAGTCAGGAACAAAACTGGACAGTGAAAGGGAGCACATCCCTAAAGTCAGGAACAAAACTGGACAGCAAAAAGGAGCACATCCCTAAAGTCAGGAACAAAACTGGACAGCGAAAGGGAGCACATCCCTAAAGTCAGGAACGAGCTATGAGGCGTTCTCACAATCAGAAGAATTCTGTGGAGCAGAATCACAGCGAGACAGCAGAAGTCGTGGTCGTGCCATCCTCATTCTCATTTAGGTGCACAAGCGTTCCTTGGTTCTTTCTGTATTAACAAAACCTCAATAGAGGTTTTCTCAGCTTTAGGAGCGGGGAAATCTTTGCAATAATTATGGAAATCCTCAGGTATTTCCCCCGTGGTGTTTCTACGATGCAGCATCAGAGTGATTTGGGGTTTGTTTTCGTTGGCTCTTGCTGAGAGCAGCCCAGATGCCAACCCTTCCCATGCTGGGTGCCCCCTCCAAGCCAAAAGACCTCCCAGAACCTCCCTAAAATTAAACAATTGGTCACTCCTGCTCAAAGTTTCCCTGGAGCTACACAGGCTCAGGGTAGAAAACTTGCAAATTCATTGGGTATCATCCATCCATTATGCAGCTTCCCTTGTAACTGATGACCTTTCATAACATACCTGTGTGTTGGGCATTCATCAGCTGTAACGTGATCCACAACTCATGTAAGTGTATCTCCACAAAACCCATTAAATAATAGATGGGCCTATTGAAAAAAGTATAACAAAAGGAGGGGGTAGAGATTCATAGCCTCCTTTGTCTTATTTTTTTTTTGGGGGGTGAAGGTAAAATTCTAATTTGTCGGCATTGAAGGTGTTAATTTCTAATTTTTTTAAATAAATAAATATAAAATATAAATATCAAAATATAAATAAATATTATTAATACAAAATATAAACATATTTTATAACATACACAAACATGTGTATAGGTTTAAAAGATTTAAAATTCAGGCAGCAACAGAACAGAACGCAAAAACATCAGATCCTTTGTGTTTAAATAGTTTTCCAGAAATTAGTTTTTGAGGGTTTTTTTGACCAGCCATTAATGTACACATGTAGAAGAATTTGCTCTGAGCATTTCCCGTAGCATTTCCCATAACCATGTGCTTAAAGACAGGAACCTTTTTGGAATCTGCAGCGATACTAATAGCATTTCAGTCAATAAACTGTTTACACTGGATGAAATATTCCCTGTGATTAATAGGGCACCCACTGACATGAATTTGCTGATAAGATACATCACTGAAAAAACATACGAAACAATATTCACATTTTGGAGTACTTTTAGAGGCAAAAAAAATGTTTCATCTTGGGCATGTAGGCACTAAAAACGTGCATTCAGCTTTAGGAAAATATGGCACAGTAAAACAACTTAGGTATTTGTATTAACAGTCTTTTAATCCTTTACTGTGAATTGTTTTGCTCTGTAAATAGTGCCAACTGTAGTGGACAGATAACTGAAATACTTTTTAAAAGTCTGTACTGGCCATCTTTGCAATTTGGTTCTCATCAGAATTCACCTTATTCTGCCTAGCTGTTGCATGCTGATTTTTCTTTTCTTTTCCCCTTATTTAGGCCAATATTCTGCACATGTATTAAGTTCTGGTAAATCTTTTCAGAATGAAAGTAAAAATTACTGTTTCTTTCAATTGCCATTTAGGAGGCAATAAGGAGAAACATCAGAGCTGAGAAAAATCTGCTCCTTTCTTTTTAGGATGTCTTTTCAATGCTGGGAAAAGTACCTTTACCTTTGGGTTTGGCCGTGGGATATAAATTCAGTCTTTCTAACCTGCTAAAAAGATCAGACAGGTCTGCTGACCCTCAAATTTATCATGCATTTTCCAGATATTGCTTTGTGTCAAGTGGTATGTGTGGGAGCGTGATACAGATGAACCCTAATTTCCAGTGTCCCAATTAATAATTAATTTGCTGAAGTGCTAATCCAGTATATTACGTGTTTACTGTGAACTGTGATTCAACAGCCAAATAAAGATTTTTGAAGATGTTTTGTCTTCCTCTGGAATGCTGGGACATTCATTTTATCTGCTAAATGGTCACTAAATGGCCAAAGGAAGAGTAATTTCAGAGTTTGAAGATCTCTGCTTGCCAGCAGAATGACCAACACAAATTAAAAATACTGTGCCAATTGCGATCATGCACAGGTAATTAACAGAGAAAAACAAACACACAACATTTAGTAAAATAAACCTTTTGTGACTTTCAATCACTGAATACATTTTTACTAAAATTTAATTCATGCAAACTAACGACTTTAGCATTCCTATCTGTAAATGAAATCTTTTGTTAAACCATTTCCTCTCTTGGTTTCTTTGTGTAAGATGATGTTATTCTGTAATAAATAGGCATAACTAAAGATTTTATTTTTTTTTCAGTTGTAATGCTCAGATTGGCCATGTGCTGCTGCAGAAATAACTGGTACTTATTTCCAAGAGCTGACCTTTCCAATTTCTCGTTGCTTCAGGAGGAGTCCAGGCAATCATCGCTTCTCTGGGTGACGTCTCACACATTTTCTTATTAAAACTTAGTCACAAGCTCCGATTTCTAACTTCACATGAAAGGTTTAGCAGCTCACTATTAACACCTGAATATCTGGCCATGATTGTTTCAGTGGACGTTAACTATTTTAGTGGCTTTTTAATGAAATTAATTCTAAAGGTAGAAATCTGATCCTTCCACAGGTCACAGCTTGGTATTGTTAGAGGGCATCATATTATGAATAAATGATGGCAGTGATATGGCATTTGTGAAAAGACTTTCTGATCTTTACCTAACATCTTCCAGTGACTCAGAGGCCAACAGATTTGCCTCTTCATTTCTTGCCAAGATAGCTGTGAGATTCTGCTCTTATCCAGAGGAGAAGGGAGAGAATAAAGAAAAAATTGTGATTGCTCAGTTGGCAGATGGGTTCATGGCTGTGGGTCTGAACTGACTCCTGAACTAAACCCCACTTGCTTCGTGGTGATTCCAAGGGAATTTTCTAACACTTCAGCTGAGAACAGGAATTCTGACTCACAAATTCTGACTTTTCAGAAAGACACAAAGATGGGAGAGAGGCAAAAGATTTCAGCCAAGGACCCAATAGCTGGATTTCTGAGGACAGCTTTAGGATATCCAAAATAAAGAAGGTTTAGTGGGGTTTATTCTGCACAGGAAGCCTCCCTCTCACTTTGTTTTTGCTAGATTTTTCTTTTTAAGGGAAAAATAGTCTAATTTTTATGACTTTTTACAGTCATTGAAAGTATTTTTGTCGGTCAGTCTGAATCTGCTTTGGACCTCAAAGCTTTCCTCTACGGAACGAGCAAGAAACACTGCACAAAAGTAAAGATGTATTATTTCACATTTAAAGATGGGAAAACTCATGCTCAGCGATATGCTGAATTATCAAATGCCATGGCTAAAGTCTCAGAGCAGATCTGGCCACATCCAAAATACAGCTAAAAGTATTTTATGTTGAAAACACAAAACCTTGATTGCAATAGCATATCACCTTTCTCATTCTTTTCTGGTGCTTAGACATGGATAATGAATGAAAATGGGATCCTTGAAGATGGGGGCTGTTTGAACAGGGTTGCTAGAACTAATGAAGAGTGTGTATATATATTTTTATATAAATATATGTTCATATCTCTCAGAAGTCATCCAAGCATTCCCCCTACTCTGCAAACACACCTATTTTACAAAACCATTGTGCTAAGAGCAATTGTCTAACTGCTGTTCAGGGTGTTCAGAGTTTGCTTTTTTTGTTAATTCATATTGAAAAATAATTGACCAGATTTATTGTTGGTGGGTTTGCTTTCACTCTTATCAAATAACAGGTGTTGATTGTTATATATTGATATTCTGAAGATGGTTAAAGAGGCATTGTGTCCATTCTTTTAGGGTCCGTACTCAACAGCAAATTTACTATATTTTAATGCAGACAAGGTGAAGGTGTGCTAAGCAGCAAGGTGCTAGAACCAGGAATCTTTAGAGGGTAATGGGCAAAATAGGCAAAATGCTATTGAAATAATGTTGATGTGGTTTCTTCACCTTGCTCCCAACACAGCACCATGAATGTTCTGGTTTCTGCCAAGGACAGGGTTAATTTTTTGCAGGGGCTGAGGGGGTGTGTCCAGACCCTAATATTATTCTATAACATCCCAGGGACAAGGGAGTCTCTGGTTTCTGATAAGAAGGGCAGGGCTGTCCAGTTGACAAAGTGTGGCAGGACTGGGGGAAATTGTCTGCTTTTTGTTCATTGTCACCCAGAACTCTGTGTGAGCATTTCCAATGTGAATCACCCTCTGTTTTTCATATTTTTGTTACTAATATTGCTGTTCTTACTGTTCTTTTTCTCGTCTCATTGCTCTTCCCAGTAAATTGCTCTCCTCTCAGCCTGTGATCCCTGCTTTTCGTGCCTCACATCAGAGATGGGTGGGGAGGAGAATTTTACTGTTTACTGGGAGCACTGAAAGGGGGAATATCATCCCAAAACCATGGCACTGCTTCACCTGAGTCTGTGGAGGATGCAACAGCACATCCATGAACACAAAAATTAGCACCCACTCATTTTTAACAGGTGCCTCATTTATCTGCCTTGAGCAAATTGCTTGGCACACCATCCCACACCTCTCTCCTTTCGAGTTTCATTTACCCCAGCCAGATTAAGCAAAGCTTCATCTCAATATCATCATCGTTCCAATTTGGCACAGCTGAAGGAAGAAGCTCAACCAGAAGTTCCATCCTTGGAGAAATAACACCCCGAGGTGAATGTGTTTCCAAGGGAAGCAATTTTCAGCCTCAGACCCTGAGTCTTGCCTCCCACTGTAACCCCAGAGTTCAAACATCCCAGAAATATGATGAATGTTAAATACCTAAATGTAAGCTAAGAAGCTAAAGATGAGCCTGAGTGCTCAGTTTTAAGAACTTTGTAAGAAATTCAGCTTCTGCTTTTTATAGATTTGTAGTATGGTTTGTTCTGTTTTTTTTCAAATGCACACTCAAAGCAGTGATTTTTGTGGGTTTTTTTTTCAAATGCACACTCAAAGTAGTGATAAAATCCATTTTGTTAGCTTTAGAATATCGAAAAGGGTAAGGTTTCAAAGCAATATAAGAGTATTTTCATCCCCTAGAAAGAGAAGTAAATTTAAGACCAAAGGAATTTGCTGCAATTAAAGCATGTGATGCTTTGGTGCCTGCTAGCTTTGGTTTCGTCACAAAAACATGAGCTTATTTATCTATGCAAAAGATTTTTTTTGGTATTATTTTTTTCCTATTAATGTTTATGAAAAATCCCCCGAGGAAAAAGGATAAGATGCAACAGAGAGGCTTCAAGCTTTAGAGGATAAGCACTAAATATACATTTAGATAATAATTTAACATCAAGACCTCATTTTGGATTTGTATCTGCTATTATGATTTTTAAAGTACCATATTTATGCATTTGGGAAAATTAGGATTTGTTGAACAGAAAGAGCAGCTGTGCAGAGTTTGGCTCTGTTTCAGGTGTCTGCCCTGGGAAATATTCAACAGAGAGAAAACCCCTGCCTCAAAATGCTTGTGAGGTGAGGTGACGTGGTTTGGGTTAAACATGTTGGCTTGACTAGAGTGAGTTTTATGGCAAAATTCAGAACACCACTGTCTAAAGTTTCAAATGAGGTGCCAGAAACAAGAAACTTCAGACAAATATCAGATGTAATTTTTTTCTTTTTTTTTTTAAGTTCGGGCACCCAGAATTTCACTAAAAGCTGAAAAACATTGCTAAATTGTGCAGCAAATTGGAAATTAATTAGAACCAGGCATTCATTCCTTGATAAAGCTCTTGAATTTTAAAGCGACTTCTGTGACTTCTTTTGTCATCTGTTGGGAGATTTCTGAATACCCGAGACTGGCTTTTCTTTGCTCATTGTACATATTTGTTTATGTAGCCCTGTTATTTGCTAACATTCGTTGTTGCAATGCCAATTTTAGTTTTACACAGGTCAGCACACAAATATCAGCACACGCAGAATTGGACACTTTGCATCGATTAAAATTTAGTTGGAATGTATTCAGTAATTGAAAGTCATGAAAGGAGTATCAGTGCTTTCCAGCCAAGCATTCCAATATTATTTATTACTATTTTTTTTGTAGGTACAAATTCCTAAAACAATGTTTGTCATCTTCGTGCTGTGCTAGATGGCTCTAGATAGCTACTTTACACCTGAAGAAATGGCTTTGCTAAAAATCAGTAGATTAAGAGCACCTCAATCTCTAATAAACCCTCAAACTGTAAATTATTTGATGATCTCATTAATCTGTTAATTAATTCCACACTGAACTGACAGCCAGACTGAAGGTAAAGCCAAGTTTTTTTTCCAAAGCCAGGCTTATGGCAAAACTTATACATTTGTGTGTGCACTCACATCTGGACAAGAATATATGGTTGAATCTCCAGATTTTAAAATAGAGACTGATTAATACTCACCCAGATCCCTGCAGAAGCACCTCTTTGTCTTCCACGTGGAGCTTTGTCTTCACTTTGCAGAAAGCTGTGGGTTTTAGCTTCAGGTAGACTGTGGACATTGAAGCATGATGCAATTTTGGTGTGATTTACCAGGTTGAGTCAAAAGCTCACAGCATGGGAAGCTTCACTTGAGCTGGATGATTCACAGTGAAATTACAGAGTGTCTTGTCTTTGCCAGGATATTTACTCAACTTAACTGACTCCAGTGAGGAGTTCACCTTTGCTGGGCAGTGTAGACTTGGTTTGAGTTGTGTAAACTCACTTTCTGAACTCTGGAAGCTGCTTGTGATTGCATGGCCTCAGAGATTATGGGATTACTTTATTAAACGTGATTTTTTTTTTTTTATTTAATACACTTCACATCTCTTGCTCTAACCTCCTGCTAAATAAATTCAATATAATCTTAATCCAGTGCCATTTCCCTCTCCAGTGCTGTGTCTCTGTCTGACTTTGGATTCAGAGTGTCTTGAAGTAATTTGGAAACTAATTTGGCATTTCAACCTAACATCATCAGAGATTACCTGTGAGCAACAAAGCTTTTGTGCTTGTCCAGCCCTGCTTGGCAGCAGAGACAGCAACTTTTACAACCACGAAAATGAGAGGTTAATCAGTTTCTTTTTCACAAAGCAGAAATAAACTTGATTCCCTCACCTTTCTTCAGAAGGCTGACAGAGAGCAAAATGCTGCTGCAGTGGGAAGGAGAGGAAGGAAATGTAGAAAGGACACAGGGATCTGAAAGGCAGAGGAAACCAGCCATTTAATATTTTATCTTTACGTTTCAAATTGTTGCTTTTGAATTTCCTGAGCCTTCGTTTAAGAAGTCTCCCCAGCATTATTTTGGCTGTAAATTATTTATATGTTTCCCCATCTTTTATGGTGCTCTGTTTCTGGGCTTCCTGCAAGATCTCATCAGCTTGGAGCAAACATGCTGAGGCGCTGCTGTAATCTGTCAGAAAGGAAGGGAGATAGGGCTAACAAAGTGATGCTCTGGGATTTGTGCTAGCATGAATTGTCAAAGATGAATAACTAATGATGTGTTTTCTCACTTCTGAAAAGCTGTGGAAAATCCCTGGTAATCTTGTTAGAATAATTCATTAACCAGCATTATTTCCCTTTGTTTATCAATCTTGTGAAGAACTCTCACATTTGTACAACTTCCTGCTTGAAGAAAGGAAGAAGAAATCTTGAAGGAATCTACTTCCCAGAGCATCTTTGGCTGGTATTTTGTTCCATTCAGTTTCAAATATCTCAAGTTGGAGAGATGCCTCTGTATCTTTCAGAGCTGAGGATACAGTTCAGGATACCTCACTGTCAGGTATATTTTCCCTGTGAAATCAGCCAAAATTCCTCTTTCCTTTGCATCCTATTCCAGATATGTCTGTGTACATCTTAATTCTCTTCCTTCCACCGTATTTCTCCTTTCAGAAACTCAGACAAGAATGTTGTTTGGCACCATTGGGCATCATTGGGTATCATCCACACCAGCGCAGGCTCCATGAGCAAACCTGCATGGGAGAGTACAAACAAGATTTCTTCATTTCCCTGGCCACATTTCACTGTAAACTCCCATTCCTTTAGCCCTCCATGTTTCTCAGGTTTGGTTCAGGGTTGCTGCATTCAAATTTCTCACCCCCTGCCCCCAACCTTTTGAGAAAATTGTCATTATTTTGCTGTTCCGGATTCATTCATAGTAATAAAATCTGTTTAGGCTTTGCTTCAGTTTCTGGACATCTTCATTTTTAAATTAAGGCAACTAAGGCGGAAGAACACTTTGTGTTTTACAGCCAAGGGAATATAAAATGTCACTGATGGAGCTGGAAAGAATTTTGCAGCTCATGGGACAGCTGGGATTCAGTTCCTCCAGTGCAAGGTGTAGATCCAGAGCTCCGTGGATGTGAGTAACACCATGGAAATGCTGGGGAATGTCTGCCTATTGCATGTAAATTGTTCTCCTCATGGATTTCTCCAGTCCCACAGCTGCTGTGGGAGATCCCAAGCTGAGTCTCACATTTTCTGTGCTTGATTTGCAATCAGATTTGTCAGCTGTGCTAGGCTAACTTTCAGAAAGTGTCATGGACAAATCGTTGACTGTGGGAATAAAAGGAATATTTCTTTCATTACTTCCTTGCTTTGACTCTTTGACCTCTATCCAAGGTCAGTTAAATGCCTCAGAGGAACTGGAGTGGCTACAAATCAACTTTGTCATTGTCCACTGGGTGGATGGAGAACATTTCACAAAAATCAAAGCGGGTTTCCAGGGAGACCTTCTCGGTGAGCGACTTGCCCATGAATTGAAGATCAGACCTTTGCACTGGGCAATTTCCCTGTTTGCTCAAGTGCTCTCACTCAGACTCGGTGCCCCCAGATGTTCCTCTCGTGGCACAGTGGTGTCAAACCAACCATCAACACACTCAGCTGGAGTTGTGCCCCTTCCATGTCTGCCATCCTCTGCTCCAGGGCATCATCTGTTTAAGTGCCTTCTTCACTCTGTACTGGAGAAATAAGTCATTATCAGGAATAATTCCCTTTGACTGCGGCTCATAGGAAAAGGAAAAAGCCACAAAAATGAGCACTAAATGAAAATGATCCTGTTGACTGCAAGAACTATCTTTGAAGAGTTCTAAACAATCAGAAACTTCGGTTTGTTTTCAGCATATGCTCCCAGGGGAAGGTCATCTGATTCATATCCGTCAAATGTTGAAGGGATGAGTCACAGTCAAACAAATCACACTTTTCTAACTGTCTTTACACATACGGGAAGGAATAATCTCTCTTCATTTAAAAGGGCTTTTTCTTTTTCTTAGTAGACAACACTCAATAACTTAGCCCCATGTTATCTGTTTTCCTTGAATTATGAATATTTATTCCTCTCCATATCCATAAATAATACATAATCTACAGTTGCCTCATTTTTCTCTTATGACCTTTACACACATCCTGTGCTTTAAATCAAACTCTCTCTTAGTTACAAAAGGCTCTAATTCCCACTTGAAACTTAATTCAACACCCACCAAAAAAAAAGTCTCATCTTCAAATAATAGCTATTACCAGTTCTTATATTCTTTGCTGCCAGCCAACCAACACTGGACACGAGAGCTGTACTACTCCAGAAGTCATCTGTTTGTGTCACAGCACTTAAGATGTGATAAAAGGTATAAATTTCTGTGATATTAATCCGATGGATGCAATATTAATGTGTGAAAAGTGCCCGTTGCAAATGCAGGAAGTTGTGATTGTCCTTCTGCTCTTCCACAGGGTCCTCCTCCTTCACAGAATCACAGGATGGGTTGGAAGGGACATTAAAAACCATCTCATTCCAACACTCCTGGCATGGACAGGGACATTTTTCTCTAGACCAGGGTGCTCAAACCAACATCCAGCCTGGTCTCAAACCCTTCCAGGGATGGGGCAGCCACATCTTCTCTGGGCAGCCTGCTCCAGTGTCTCATCACCCCCTGAGTAAACTTCTTCCTACACCTAATCTAAATCTCCTCTTTTTTAGTTTAGAATTGTTCCAGTTAAAAAATCATTCTCCCACTTTTTCACCAGCCCCTTCAGTGTTTCTCCTCGCACGCCACCTGCCCCACAGCCCCTGGGGAAAGTTTTATTTTATCATTTACATCTACCTTGCTTCCTAATTGCCATGGATTGAATACGTTTCACCAACGGCATTTACTAGGGCTGTGCATTTTGGGGCACTGCTGTGATTCCAGCACACAAAGGTTCTCATTCCTGCCCTGTGCTACCTTCCAAAATGTGCTGGATGAGGTGGAATGAGGTGGAATTCCCACTGGATCAGGAAGCTGTGTGAAATGGAACCCAAAAAACCATCTGTCTTTGGCCAAACCCTCTCCTGGCTGGGGTTCAGTGTTCTGCTTTTGGGGTATGTGGGAGAGGGACAGGTCCCACCATGGCTTGGGATGATGAAAATCTATTAAAGAAAAGCTTTCAGAAAAGTGTGCTCTGAACCACAACCTGAAATGAATGTCAAATACAGTTGTCTGCAAGGCATGCCCAGGAAATCAACGTTTCTGTTTGCAGGAAACTGAGAACTTTTTCTCTGCTGATGTATGCCTGAAGAGTAAATCTGAATGAGGTAACTATTTTATGTTAAAATGGAAGTAAATAAGTTCCTAAAGAGTAAATCTGAACGAGGAAACTATTTTATGTTAAAATGTCGTTAACTATTTTAGCCCAAATCATTTTATGCTATTTTTAAAAATGCATTGATTTGGGTTTATCACTGGGCATCACAAACAATGCTCAGGGAATGTGCACAGGTATTCCCTCAGCCTCCACTCACCAACAATCCAAACTGCTGTCCAAACCCCGAGCTGCTCACAGTTAGGTAACCATTCCCATTTTAGAGAAAAAAGAACCTTGATACGCAGAGAATGCATTCAGAGCAATTAATCACAGGATGTATCTGGGGCCAGAGCCAGATCTTCTGACTCACTGTGCTTCCTTTTTTGTTGAGGAAAAAAACACACTTATTTTTCATAATTATGTCCTAGAATAAGTGTAAAAAAAGAAAAGTTTAAAAAATTAATACAGACTTTAAGGTAACCCTGTTTATTAATTCCATTGTGACAATTTATTTTTTTTTAGTATTAACATTAATATCACCTATTTATATACTGGACAAATCTATATCTCTAATATTTTAGTTTGGACATCATTGCTTCACTCCTTCTATCCCATGTCCTGCCCCATTTTCACACCTTCAACTTCAGTCTTAGAGTTTGTATCATTTCCTGCTTAGAAATAAATATAGCTAAACACAACTCTGCTTTTGCCCCAAGATAATATTTTTCACAATAGTCGGGTCCAATTGTATTTGTAACTGGGCATTCTGCTCTTAAGCATTCAATATGTCAAATATATACCAAAAACCCAGTACCAAGATTTTAAAAGCTGTCTGAAAAAAGGAGGGAGAGGAAAAAGAAAGAGTAATCTGTGCACCCAAAGAGACAATTGAACTCTTTAGAGAATTTAACCCAAACTGTACATGCTGTGCTTTTGACAATGTATCTATTTGTTATATTATATAAAATACTATAATACCATAAAATCAGCTGCAATATTACAGATGAATGTAAATATCTCTGAGGTGGTTCTGTTTGAATTCTAGAAAGACCTAAGCAAGTGATACTGCACCCGAAAAGGTTAGAAAACCCATCCCAGTGTCTCGGTAAAACATACCAGAGAGAAATGTGAGAACTTGCAGAGATGTAGAGATGCAGAGAACTTTGGGGATGTAATTCCTACAGCCCGAGCTGCTGGAATGATGTCTACTCAGAGAAAAGGATCTTTTCCCTGGTTTGCTGTCTGAGTCTTCAAGTGCTCTTGATGCAGGGAATAAATATCTCATTATGTGAAAAACCTCTCCAAGATAAATTCTGAAAAACGGAGAAATTAGTGTAAAAATAACATTTTTTTTTCTTTTTTAAGGTTCTGTTAGAGTTCCATGTCCAACCAACACGAGGCAACGTGACCAGGAGAGAGGATGGGATGTCACATTGCTTTAGAACCGCCTGCCTTAATGTCTTAATATTTCTGTGTGTGTAATGAACACTTCTGGAGCCCCACTTGAGAGCTGCTTTAAGATCAAGTTAATTCATGTTGATGTCTGTTGCCTATTAGTCACCACTTCCAAAGGAATGACAGCGACTGGATACTTGAAAAGGAATACTGCAGCTGATGGTTTGCGTTATGAAAAATGCCAATATGGGATCTGTTTTGGTGTCCTTGTGAATCTGAGCTTTGAGGGGAGGACAGGCAGAGTTCAGCCCTGTGCCTCAGTGCAGTGGGGTCAACTTGAGGGCACCTCATAACAGATAATTTGGGTTTTGGGAAGAAAGCCAGGAGCTGGTCCCTCTGATGGGGTATGGGGTTTTGCTCCACGCTGTTCCTTGCACCCCTCGTTTCCCAGGGAATTGTCATTATTTAAGACCAGCTTAAATTGCTCAGGGAATTGGGATGTTCCACCCATCACCTTCTCCAGAGACAAGGTCTGAGGGAAAGCAGAAGCGGGTCACAAACGAGTTGAAAGGACCAAAGCCTAATGGGCAAGGACTGACAGAATAAAAGGAAACTTTTGACAATTGTCATCTCATGTTTAGCAAGTGCAATAACACTTAAATAGGACTAGGATATCCAAGTCAACAACTTTTCCTTTTTATTTTATTTATCGCCCCTTGACATTACTGCTGAACTTTGTGTATGGGTTAAGCATACAAAAGCAAAATTAAGCAATGAATTATCACGGTAACTATTTTTCCTTGGATACCAAAACCCACTGATGAGCATAGATTGCCAGTTCTTCTAAAGTATATGCATACCTAAAATATTCCACAATAACAAACACCTAGCAATGCCTTATTATTAACATTAAATATTAATTTCTGTTATCCTCTGGTCTTCAACAAAGGCCTCTCCTTGAATTTATTGAAACCTTTCCATAGAGCTAAAAAGAAGCAGTGTGTTGAATTAATCTGTTTAAGAATTCTTATACAGTGGTTGAATATATTGTGTAGTGGAATAAGGAGGGAAGATGATTTGTCATGTGGTCAGGAGGTGACACTTCACTGGAGAAATGGAATGATGTCAACCAACGCAGATGTTAATTTGTGAAGGTCCCCTGAAACTGGCTGGAAGAAAGGAATTCTTCTTTAAAGAACATTACCTTTGTGATCTCAACAATCTGTTGAATTTAAAATACAGTTTAAATGCATATTCATTCTATGATTCCATTGAAACCTGAGAGGGTCAAGAAGGCAGGAAAATATCATTCAGGAGATCAGTGGAATTACATGGAATGTGGGACATTCAATGGTTCTGTAGTTTCCAAAGATGTCTTTTAAAATATGTTACAGAAGTCATCCTGTCTCAGGGGATTGGTTGCTGACATGGGAGGGTTACATGAAGGAATAAAGTTTGCAGAGAAAGAAGTTTTTAATAATTCTGGGATGCAATAAACAAAAAATGACCCATTTCCTCCATCATCCCTTCTTTCTTCTCTCTCACCAAACCCCTTTTAGCTGCAAAAAAAATGTGGTTTCGAGATCCAAAATCAACTTTGAACAGACAAAAGAAAATAATTGAGAGTCAGATTTCGGTTTTGGATATGCAAAGAGCATCACTCTGTTTTAAGCATGAAAAGCTCGAGTCAATCTTGGAAGATGCTGAGCGCTGGTGAGGAGGTAGAGAGCAAACTCTGTCCTTCCTTCCTTCCTTCCTCTTCCTTCCTTCCTTCCTTCCTTCCTTCCTTCCCCTTCCTTCCTTCCCTTCCTTCCTTTCCTTCCTTCCTTCCTTCCTTCCTTTCCTTCCTTCTTCCTTCCTTCCTTCCTTCCTTCCTTCCTTCCTTCCCTGTGTCTGTGCAGTGCCAAATTCACCGTGGCTGAGTTTTGATAAGGGAGCCTGTGAGCCGCTGTGACATAAACAACAACGAGAACAGGCTCTAATTAATTCTCTCCTGGCTTTCACACTGATAACGAGATGTAGTTACTACTTTGTCACCATTGTACTTTTTGTAACACTTTCTTAGAGAACTCCCTCAGAGAAATTCCCCCAGAAAAAAATAAAATAATAAAAAAAAGTGTTTTGTTCCTGCCCTCTGTGCATCAGCTGTCGAATTCAAGGATGCCTGCCAACGCAGCTCAGCCTTTTGTCGTCTGAAATTCATTTTCAGACAATGCTTTCCAATTTCTGGCTAATCTGTTGTGTGTTATTCAAACCCCCAATGTATGTAATTTCTCAAGGATCGACGTAGTCAAGTGCACAGAAGCCTTGAGCTGGCGTGTCAAACAAAATGTTCTCTCTTGGAAATGAACACAGCTTCACGGTGATTGAATAATTGGTGTTTTGAGTGCTGGCTTCTGAGGTTTTGCAATGTATTCCTAATTTTATAAATGCATCTTAAGGCTTCCTGATTATGGCTATAGAACAGCTGGTTTGTGTAAATTAGCAGGCAGTGTAAAAGCCCAGCCCTGCTTTAAGTCAGCTGCATAAATCTCTCGCTCTTACTTTTGTTTGAGAATTTCTTTCTTCCCCTTCAGGGTACAGCGTGACTTTCATCCCTATCAATTCCAATAACAAATTGGGTTTTAAACTTGCAGGGAGGTCGGTGGCTGTGGAGGGCCTCTTGACATTTTCTTGCCTGCTAAATCTGGACCAAGGTCGCACAGATGTGACGTGCTCTGCCGATTTCCTGCACCACCAGTGAAACCCAGAGCCTTTCAAGAACATCTCCAACAAAAAAAACTCATAACAGAGTTGGCTTTGGAGCCAGCAGCCTTCCTCTCTTATTGCAGGTGGTGAGTCAAAACAAGATCAGAGAAATTGGAGTGTTATTCATTACTTGGTCTTGGAGCTTAAATTCCCAATTCCTTATTTGTCACCTGGATGTTTTGTTTCAGGGGGCTTAGCTGCTCTAGGCACCAGCCTGACGTGACTAAATTTGTGTTTATAGCCAAGATTATGGGCTGGACTGCCCAAAGCCTCAGAACAAAAGAAATTATAGACCTGAGTGAGAGCAGGCTCTTGTCCCAAACCCTGCTTCCTCTGCTCTCTGAAGTGTTACTGTGCTCTCTGCTACAAGACTCAATTTCTGTGCAAATCTTTGTCAGGCTGGCCACCCAATCCTCCTTTTCCCTAAATTCAGGCTCTCTGTTTTGGAGAATGGCAGGCCTGAGGGAAGCAGGGAGGTGCAAGGCTCCTTAAATGAGTAAATTACTCCTTTAACATCGGTATTTTATCCTCTCAACATTTCAGCCACCAACCTGCAAAAGCATCATTCCCTCATCAGGCTGAGCCCCAAATTCACCTCATTTCAGATTGTGGGCTCCTCAGACCATGCAAGATTTGGTGTTGAATCTCTGATCGATGCAAATGGATCATGCACCTTGAGCTAGCCTGATGAAAATTCATAGAATGGATTTAGAATTTTTTAACAAAACTTCTTAATTTTGATTTACAAAATAACTTATTTAAGCTCATCCATGGAACCAGGATCCTGTGCCTGAGATAGGAAGGCCTTACTCTGAACAGAGGTTTTATTTTAAAGAAACAAAATAATGGTTGGACTGAGAGTAACATACTATGAGATAATTTATTATCTCACTAGCTCAGAAGGGAAATAATGGCAAATCCCAAACTGACCACCTGGAAAACTCCTCCTGTACTCCAGACATAGATCTGCCTTTGCCATGGTACATGGAGGAAAAATAAAACCCACATTAATGGCTCCCAAAATAATTTTATTAAATAGTACTGGCACAAACTTTTGGCCTGCACTTGTGACAGTGTAACAGGGTGTGAGGAGAATTATTTTTTTCTCCATTGCCTCCTTTTAAATTTGTTTTCCTTGTCTGTTTTGTTGGGTTTTTTTTTTGTTATGGCCTCATTTTGGGGCAGCCAAAAATGAGAGATATTTGTTAATACAGCCATCACCTGATGCTAACAAACCTAACCAAAACTTGCTTTTCATAGATGTTCCTAGCCAGAAAAAAATTCTGGAGAGGACTGACTGATTCAGAATGCATCCCTCTGAATTTCTCAAGTCATTATCAGCTCAGCTCAGCTCCAGGACATTTCACAATACAGATATTAATGCCTGTGGTCAACGATCTGCTTGTAAGAGACAAAGTGCTACATGATAGTTTCATGGGAAGATTGATGCTGCTGCCTCTGAGATGCTGCTGACTCATCCATGGCATCTAATGGATGCACTTCCCTGAATTAATTCCTGCTTCCAGTTCCATAAATATTGCTCAAGTAAATGGTACCTCTCAGGAAACATCCTGTCTTCGTCTTAATGTCGCTTCTCCCAATGGTTAATTACTCTTACTGTTAAACATTTGCATCTTATTTCTAGCTGAAAATTGCCCAGTGTCAGATTCCAGTTATAGCCTATTATCTTTATTTTTTTTTTCTTTTTTTTTTCTTTTCTTTTTGAGCAAGCTGTTTTTATTTTAGGGCTTTTGTAATTAAACTTTTTTTCCCTCTCCAGTAAGGTTTTAATGATGACACCACCAATCTTTTCACCAGAGCACTTCTTTTT
Organism: Malurus cyaneus samueli; assembly: GCA_009741485.1. NCBI lineage: Eukaryota > Metazoa > Chordata > Aves > Passeriformes > Maluridae > Malurus > Malurus cyaneus. Next base: position 2,839,814 of record VKON01000103.1, read on the forward strand.
TTTCCCTTCAGCACATTTCTTTTTACAATAAAGAAGTATTTTGAAATGGTTAAAGCATTTTAAAATTATTATATTTTTTTAAAAGGGCAGTAATGGTTTGGCTTTGATAATCCAAAGATACAAAAGACATAAGGATCAAAGAATATGGTCATATGACTTATTAGACCAACAGATTGGGGGAAAGGGGGTGGAGATATGGACTAAAAAACTGAACACACAAACATTCCCTGAGATGCCAAGAGGTTTTTGTGACCAACTCTTCAGTTTTTTGAGTATTTCACAAAACAAAGGTGGGAAAAGTATCTTCTACCAAAAATAAAGCTCTTTTGAGATAAAATAATCTGCAGAGGAAATTATAAACAGTTTTGTTCAGCCCAGAAATAAAAATAAAAAAAGATATCTCAATAAAAAATAAGTTATATTTTCTGTTGAGCTAGAGAAATTTCTACTATAAGTTTCTCTCTTGCCTTTCCTCACCTCGGGGCTTATTAAAGGGAAATAAATACCACTGAATGTATTCAGCAATAAAGTATTATAAAAAGGAATCTAAAAAATCAGTGATGGGAGAAGAAAATTACTAGGCAAATGTCATAGAGTTCTCTAAACCATTTTGAAAAGTGCTTTGGCCCCCTCCCCTGCTACCTCTGACAATGTCAGGAAGGCAGAAAATTGAGCTGGGTGATCAAATAAATACTTTAAAAAAAAAAAAAAAAAAAAAAAAAAAAAAAAGGGGGGGGGGAAAAAGAAACCCCCCAGTTTTGTTTCAAATAAGGCAAAGAGGTGTTGAGATTTCCTCATTCACAACATTTACTACATATTTGACATTTGGGCTGCTATAACTGGGAAGAGATGACTCCATCCTGAGGGGAAGGATGTTATTTCTACAGCTAATTGGCTGGCTGGTACTTTAATTCATAAATGCCTGCGCTTGTTCTCATTTACCATGACTAAAGATCCCAACCATTTATAGCTGCAGCGAGGACAAGAATACTTATTTTTCCTGCCTTCTTTGAAGTTCATTCTTAAAAACCACTGAGATGTAAAATTCCTGCCCGGCAGACTTTTTTTTAAACCCAAGAACATTTTTAAAAACAGATATAATATCAAACCTTCCCCAAGAAATCTGTCACAATGACTGAGAACAACTTCAATTAAACGCTCTTATTAAGAGAAGAAGTAATTTACATTCTGATTTCACCAGATGAGGTTAATGCAATTATTCCAGGGATGTTCCAAAAACTGGCAGCTCCCCATGGCCTTATGATCATTTGCAAATTAGAGGGAGGGTTGTGAGTTCCCATTTCTCCCGTGTGCCTTGAATACAGAAAATTATAGGGGATGTTTCCAGAGGAGGCTGCATTTGGTTTTGGTTTTTTTCCTTGAAATATCTTTCATGGTAAAAACCGCCCTCGTTTTTATTTTTTGTTTTTTTCAAATGCACCTTCTCTGCTCAGTTTGACCCTATTGTTAATGTTTAATGTTAAGACTCAAAAGGGTTTTTAAATGACCAAAAAAAACCCACCTCTAAATGATGAACACTGAACCGTAAATTACAAAACAACAGATAATTACAAAATAATGGATGATTACATTACTTATGCACTGTAGGTTTTAACTCAGAGCACACATCTCTTCTAGATTAAAAATCCTCTAATTTATTTTAATTAGGATTTTTCCCTCCACATCTGATGCAGCAACTTTAAGTTTCAAACTTCTACAAACATTTTCTTAAATCTTCTATAAGAAACCAAATTAAACTTCTTTTCAAAATGGCTTTTGACTCTTAAAAAGCCTCTATCTAGTGGGAAAAAAAAGGTTGATAGGAGTTATTCACAGTTTTGATGTCTAAATGAAAAAATTGTTGTATCGTTAGCGGTTAGAGCAAACCTACTGTATCCAAGACTGCTTCAAAGAGTAAAATGCATGGAAAATTTATTTTCAATTCAGAAAATTCCCTTTAAAATTCAGCACACTGCAGTATGTAAAAAGTTTTGGCACATGTGTGCACTGACAATGCTCGTACAATTGTGTGTGAAAGGGGCAGGTCAGTAAAGCCAAATATTTCTTTCAGTCCATCTGCTGGCAATGTTCCACAAATGCTTTTAATATTGCATATTGCATTTGTGAAAGTGGAAGAGAGGAAAAAATGTAAGAAAATGCTTTGAATTCTTCAGGTATGAATTATAAAATATTATTTTTATGTTCACATACTAAATTCAAAATCATTTACTTCTAATCCATGGGTTACTGACTATATACTTTCTTCATAAGGAAAAATCCAGGCTGAAAAAGAGGTCTTTGAGGTACTGATTTTCCCCTTGATTTCCCTGATGCACCACAGCAGGAATTTTCTTTGTGATATTTTATTCATTTTCCCCCTTCTAATTCTTTGATTTTTCTTTCTCCATCCTTCTTTCCACTCTCTACCCCAGAAAATGACTTTGTGGTGAGCAGAGGGGAATTCCTTCAACACAAAATCCAACCTGGGATTTTGCTGTGAAAGCTAGAAATGAAAATTGCTAACTAACAAAACCTGCTTGGGGGGGAAAAGCTTCCTCACTTGGAGGATGAAATATTCATGGCACAAGGCTTCCCCTCCCTATGACAATTGTACATAAATTTTGTGATCTCTTGAAACTCCGGCAATATTCTTCCTTGGAATAATCCTCAGGATTATTCATCTGTTGTGGTTTGTGGGGATCTTCTTTTGTTTCCTTTCGTGGGAATTTTTCTTTCCCATTTTTGTTGCTGATTGCCAGGTCATCCTTTTGATGGCAGGGCGATTAGTAAAGACAATAGGACCTACACCCCACCCAAACGACCTTGCTAAGTACTGGGAGGGGGTGGGTGTGGGTGTGGTGGTGGCGGGTAACTATATATACTGCCCTGCTTGGCTCAGAGGGGTTGTTGGCCTGCTACCTGTGGAGCAGAGCTCGACTGCTCTTTGGTTCCTGTTTTGCTGCACTGTGATCTTCTGCCTCGATCTGAGCCAGCCGGGACCTGCGCCACAGCGCTCCTGCAGTCACCAGGGAATCAGGTGAGCATCTCTGTGTGAGGCTGTCACTGGGCTTGTGGCTGGGCTGGTTGCTGCTATTGTTGTTATTACTTATTTTCACTTTTTATACATATTAATAAAACTTTATTCCCTTTCCCATACTCTTGCTGAAGCCGTGGTTTTTTCCAAAGCTATAATAAGTCAGAGGGAAGGGAGTCATATCCACCACTCCAAGGAGGGGTCCCTGCCTTTATTGGCAAAACACCTGTCTTTCTAACCAACACAGATTTTGGTGCCCAATATGGGGTAGAAGGGCACAGAGAAAAAAGGGGTACAAAAGGAATAACAGTTTTGCGTGACCTATCCTTTGTTCTGGTGTAGGAACCTCACAGGTGGCACCATGTTGTCTAGTATACCTTGGTTCGGGTGGCACGTATTTGTGGCCATATTTTTCCCATTTGCAGCTCCTTTCCTGAACATGGGTCCTCTGACTAAGGCTACCGTGGCCATTATACAATTCACACAATGGGTGAATAAGGTGAGGAATTCATGGATTTTTAACTTTCTCTGGACAGCAGGTACATGGATACAGGGCTACCACACGCTAAGTGCATGCTTCTGGAGTTGGGTTAATAATGGTACCTACTGTGAGGAAATGGCACCAGGGGAAGCATTCTTCATCAGTTATTTGGCCAGAAGGAACATGCTATTATAATAACTTCCATTACACATATTAACGAGCATAGAGAAAAACAACAGGTAATGCAAATGTAGTCAGTTTATCACATAAAGAACATACTTGCAACTTAACACTTCTTTGTCCTGATGAAATGGTTCCCATATTGCTGTACATCCCAGATTCTTCACATAAACAATTTGTTCAAACACTTAAAATCCAGGTTTCCCGGGACCCTTAACTGAGATTCAGTGCAGAATTGGCTCTGTAATTCAGCTGCTCTGCTTTGGGGGTCATTTTGGCTGCTGTTTCTTTCATTTGCTGAAACCACGCAGTCGATGTATCTGCCATGGCACAGGAGGATCACACACCACATCACAGGAGGCAGAAATGCCCTAAATATGATCTGAGTCTTTCAGCAGCACGAACACTCTCCGACATAGTGAGCCCAGGGAATGCAGTTGGGTGGAATGTCAAGCTCAGGAAAGATGTAACGAAGGCGGGACAGAAGAAGTCAGAAGCAACATACAATTCCCTTGATGCCTTTTCCTGAGGCCATTCAATATCAACCCCATTATTTCTT